>CM075768.1:17877500-18477500 GCA_037974665.1 Ehretia macrophylla | reverse complement strand
GAAAACGGGGTAAGCCTATTTTTCACAAACAGTTAAGGTATTTTCGTCTGACACCAAGGTTAAAAAGATTGTACATGTCAAATGCTACAACGAGACATATGACATGACACAAAAATCATAATGTGGAGGATAACAAAATATGTCATTCGTCAAATGTCGAAGCCTGGAAATATTTCGACTACGTGTATCCAGATTTCGCTGAGAACCAAGAAATATTCGGCTAGGCCTTTGTTCAGATGGTTTTAACCTATACAGTTCAAATGCGCAACCTTATTCTTACTGGCCAGTTATAATTACCCCATACAATCTTGCACCATAGATATACATGAAGGATCCCGTAATGTTTTTGACAATACTCATTCCTGGTTCCAAGCATCTCAGTAAGAGTATTGATATCTACCTAGAGCCCCTGATCAATGAATTGATTACTCTATAGTCGGAAGGGACATTGTGTTATGATATTACTACGAAGACTAATTTTTGTTTGAGGGTAGTCTTGATGTGGACAATAAATGACTTCTTGGCTTATGGTATGTTGTCGGGATGGAGCACACATGAGAGGTTATTGTGTTCTATTTACATGGAAAAGTCAAAAGTTTTTCGCTTACCAGTGAGGAAGAAGCCTCCATTCTTTGACGGATAAATACCCAATTTAGTCCATTATCTTTAAGGTTTGTGCCAATTTAGTCCATATCTTTCAAAATGTACTCTTTTAGTCCTGTATCTTTATCATTTGTCTCAATTTAGTCCACATCTTTTAAAATGTACCCTTTTAGTCATGTATCTTTATCATTTGTCCCAATTTAGTCTATATCTTTGTCATGATAATTCATGTTAGTCCTCAACTATTTTGAAAGGTAAGGACTAAATTGGGACAAAATGGTAAAGATACATGATTAAAATGGTACATTTTGAAAGATATGGACTAAATTGGCACAAACCCTAAAGATATAGGACTAGAAGGGTACATTTTGAAAGATATGGACTAAATTAGCACAAATTCTAAAGATAAAGGACTAAATTGGGTATTTACCCTTCTTTGACTGTCATCGTCAATTCTTACCACATAATAGCTCATTGAGACGTGACAGGAAAATTTTTGTCAAGGATAGGCACGAGACATCTACACCTCTACCACGATTATCTGGGCAACAAATTTGAGAACGGGTGAAAGATTTCCCAACAATCCAAGAGAGATCTTGCAAGAAGCTACATGGGTTTGATATAGATCATAATTAGACGAAAAAAGTATTTTTTGGGATTTGCCATACTGGAAGACGCATCTTGTTCGTCACAACTTAGACGTGATGCATATTGAGAAAAATATTTTCGACAATGTCTTCAATACTATCATGGTTGTTAAGGGTAAGATGAAAGACAACCTTCAAGCTCGGAAAGACATGTCCATTTTTTGCAATCGTCCAGGATTGTGCGATGACAATACAAACAAGATCGGTGTATACATACTCCCCAGAGAAAAGAGAAAAATGTTCCTCTAATGGGTTGAGGACATAAAATTTCTCGATGGTTATGTTTCTAATTTATCGCATTGTGTCGACATGAAGGATTTGAAAATGTCACACAGGAAGAACCACGATTGTCATATCTTTATAAAGAGACTGCTTCCTATTGCATTACGCGAGCTCATGCCGAAACATGCTTCATAGACATTTGCTGAACTAAGCTTATTTTTTAGCAATCTATGTTGTTTAACTCTGCAAAGAACCGAATTGGAAAGGATGCAAGAGAATATAGTCATGACACTATGCAAACTGGAGAAGATGTTGCCTCATGCATTTTTTTGACACAATAGATCATTTACCTATCCATTTGGTTTATGAAGCGATATGTTGTGGGCTTGTTCAATATCGGTGGATGTATCATTTTGAGAGGTATTTGTAAGGCCTAAAGAGGATAGTTAAGAATAAAGCACATGTAGAAGGATCTATTTGTGAAGCTTATCATGTCTTAGAGACTTCAACTTTTTGTTTATATTATTTTGAACAACACGTGTCAACTAAAAGCAGGAGGTTAGGTCGAAACAACTAGTATAATAAGGTGGACTATCCTAAGGGATGCTTATCTATATTTACTTGACCGGGTTGTCCAATTGGGACGGATACAGAGGTCTCACTACCGGAAGATGATCTCTAGTTAGTGCACTTATATGTACTCATGAATTGCCCAGAGGTGCAGCCATATATCAGGTATGTTTGCAATGATTGGGTATGTTATTTCCTCCGTTAGGATTAACACACACTTTTTTTAATGAGAAGCTTTACAAATTTGTGTAGTTTGTTTGAGGAATACTTGGAACAACAATATGGCCCTATGACCCAACGAGATAGCCAGTTGCATATTGACAGATCTTTTCCGAGATGGTTATATGGCCAGGTTAGTACATTTACAATTGTCACCTATTCATCAAGGGCACTTCCATTTGTGTATTAACTAAATATCTATGTATTGTAGTTAAGAAATAGGTATGACGTAGATGATTGTGTGAAATATCTCTCCAAATGGCCACATAGAAAGGCCCGTAGATGGTGTAGAAACATGGTAAACGGATACAGGTTCTCTACGTTCAAATATGGGTCTTCAAAGTTCATGAACAATAGTGGAGTGTTCGTAAGAGGTACAGGCGATGATACAACTGGAGAAATAGGGTACTATGGTGTTTTGAAGGACATTATTGAACTTGAATATCCTAATCCAATGTTGCAACATACAAGAGTTGTTCTTTTTAAGTGCGATTGGTATGATACCACAAATGATAAAGGTGTAAAGTTCAATCACAGGAACAGATTGGTTGAGGTGAACGTGAAAAGAAGATATCCCAAGTATGAACCGTTTGTCTTGGCAAGTCAAGCCCAACAAGTGTACTATTATGTCTATCCAGGAGCCAAGAGAGAACGAGTTGATTGGGTGGCCGTTATTAAAATACGTCCAAGATATTTCTATGACATGGACAGACAGGAGATAGATGTGGATGATAACACAAGTTTTCAATCGGATCAAATGAATGTACCTACAGTAGAACCGAATGATTTTGAATCTAATTCACATATTAATTTTTCGATTGTAAACACTGAAATAATAAGAGAAGATCTTAATGCCGAACATGGAGATATAGAAGCATATCTAGATGACGAAGAAGATGAGCATGAAACAAATGATTATGGTGATGATGATGATAGTGACCCAAATGATGATGGTGATGATGATGACGATGAAAATTATGATGATGATAATGAGGAGAAAAAGGAGGAGGAGAAGGATGTTGATGACAATGAGGAAAATGATGATTATTGAAAAAACATAGGTTAGACAAAAATATTATTCATGTTTTTCTTTCAAATTATCAATAAGTGATTCCACGTATTGTTTGTTATCTATGACAGTATTGGTAGAAGTATGCATAATTACATACTTTCAGTCTATATATATTTATTTATATATTCTAATGGAAATGTATCAAAATAGGCAATGGGAGGCGGTGAAGATCCAAATCGCAAGGGGAAGAAACAACTGAAGCAGAGCAGCTTATTAGGAAAAATGAGAGAATTATCTAATATACCGGCCACGGTGCCCGAGACTTAGCAATTATCTCAGGCCGGCTACAATGACGTTATGACATTGGGTGGTCGTGGATCTACTGGTACGCATCATGCGAGTGGGCAAGGTTCCATAACGGTACATACAACTGCTGGTCGTGGAGCTAGTAATGTCCCTTTGGTCATTGGCCATGGTTCCTCTAATTCATCACTAGGAATCCAACATCGGAACACAGACGATGCTTATCCCCAATAAGAGCAGACATATGTAAATGTCCCATCAACCCATCATAATGAACAACATTGTTCATCAGCTGGATTGCCACAGGAATTAGAGGATTTGTGCGTGGATGGTGATGGCTCTTCAATGCCCGGTGGTGTGCAATTTTCTATTATGCCCGAGTCTTCGTGCGTTGCTGACAGACAGGCTACAGGCATTGAAAATTGGCAATTTTATGGATTCCAGTCTCTAGCCGATTATACTGTTTGGCAAAATGACAAGCGGAAATATGTAAAGGTGGGAGGAAACAGGTATGTATTAATTTAAATTATGAAGTTTACATCTTCTACTTTTTTGTACATAATATACATATTTTGATTATGTTATGAATGTATAGATAATATCCATATAATGCTGTCAAAGGGATTTCAAGAGCTCTACATGTTGGTTATGTAGAGCCATGGTTGACATACAGTAAGGTCCCAAGTGATACAAGAAGATTATGGTTCGAATATTTCAGGGTATGAAATGTTAACGCAATATATTTTCTGAAAACAATTGAAATAATTATCATAGTAATTGTTGTTTTATATGGATCGTAATATTAACATTTTCAGAGGAATACAAGTGGCTTCCAATTGATGAAGCTGAAATTTGGCGCAAGTTTGAAGCTACTGCAAGACGTAGAATTTCAAATTTGGCAAACAAAGGACGGACTAGAACGAAAAAGCCAGATTTCATACCACTTGAAGTATGGAACCAAATGCTGGAGTTATGACAAATGCCAGAATGACAGGATATCTCAAAGAGAAATTCAAACAATCGAAAGGCCAATCCGTCTATTCACCATCTAGGTTCAATCCCGACCCATGAGGAAGCTAGAAGAACGGTACGGATTTAGTAATACAATCTTGGTTAATTATATATGTTATGTGAATGAATCAAAATAATGTCAAATACACATTAATATGTAGGTTGATTTGGTGAATTGCTATTGTAAGAAAAATAACTAGGAAGGACAGTGACTTATGCAGAGGTTTTCTAGAAGGCTCATCGCAAAGGGGTTGACAAACCGTACACAAACTCCCGGGTAGGGCAAACTATGATATGTATTATTTACTAATTCTGGTAAAGGCGGCAATGCATAGGGTAGTTTAATGAAGATAATTGGGATTCATTTTATTGGAAAAAGGTATAAGATTCTACAAAGTTTTTGTAATTATTAAAGCTAATATTTCAGAGGGAAAATATACTTATTGATGTGTGATCACGAATTTAGGTATGATGTGAACAAACATATCTCCAACTGGGGTTTGGTAACTTGTTCTAGACTATTGTGTTATACAATATTTGAAAATGTCTCCTTAGGGAAAGTAATAGCAGATGATTAATATGTTGCGGTATAATGTGGTACAGTAAGTATTTGTCAATTGTGTATTATGTTGGCTTTATCTTGTAATAGGTTATTGGGAAAAGTCCGAAATACAAACTAGAGGCTGGCCCTTTTTTTATTGACGAGTAAATGTATTAAAGACTGATGTCATACCTGTATTTTTTGTGTTTGTGTAGACAACAAATGTTTTTTTTTTTGATTTCAAATTCGGCTTTGTTGTATAACAAACTTGTTAATAATGCTTTCGTAGGCTCGCTACGACGAAATGCTCAAAAAGGCCAGGAATGCGTCGGAATCAAACTCAAACCCCATGCCTGTGGATGAGAACGCAGTATTTTTATAGGTTGTCGGTCCACCACGCAAAGGTCGGCTATATAGGGTAGGTTCTCAAGTTTCTGTTGAGTCTGTTACAAACAATACAACCCAGACTCGGTGTTTGATGACAGAGGAACAACTGAATGAGGCCATTACGAGAGCAATAGTGAATTTGAACGAAACATTACACAGTCAAGGCCAGCGGATCGAGAGTCAGAACGAGATAATCAGTGAACTGCAGCAACAATTGAAGAAGACAAACGACGTGTTGCAAGTCCTCATGGCAAAAGTCTGTGCTCAACCTGAAGAGTAGCATTCTTCATCTTCACATAATGATGAAAATGGAGAATAATTTGTTATAATGTTAACCCTCTAGTTTGATATTAAATACACTTCCATGTACAGGGCATTTGAATTTGTAACAGTTTTTAATTTCAGATAGGATTTTGATTATATATAGCATATCGAATTTTTGGCATTATGTGAAATGAAAATAACATATGAAACAGGTTTAAGTGCAGGAATGACAATTTTCAAATCTATGAAAGAATTATAAGCTGGTCAATTATATGGAATAGTTAAGTTAGTGAAGGCTTGGTGACGGCTTGGTGAAGGAAATTGGTAGTAACGGATTGACGAGAGGAAAGGTTGGCGAGGGCTTGGAGGAGATAATTTTGGTGACGGTATGGTGAGGGGACCAGTTAGTGAGTGCTCGGTGACAGTAATGGTTGGTGACGGGCATATGAAGGGAAATATTAACAAGGGCTTGGCGATGGGAAATTTGGTGACAGTTTTGGAACGGCACCAGTTGACGAGAGCGCGGTGACGACAAACTGTAGTGATGTCACGGAGAAGGGAAAAAATGGCGAGCGCTTGATGACGTTGGATTTAGAGACGTGATGGAGAGAGTTTTCCAGCCATCGCCAAATTGGTGACAGTTTGGTGAGTGGAATGATTTTGACGACAACCTCATGTCTGACAGACAGTTCCTCTCACCGTGCTGTCGCAAATTCTAAATTGACGACGGCATAATGAGGGGAACCGTCTCTCGCAAAATTCAATTTTTTTTTTTTGTAATGCAAATCTGACATTGGTTTGGCTATCAAAATTATTTAAATTAAGTAGGTAAATAATGTTGAGATAAATCAATAAATGAAATATCTAATCGTTGTCATCCTAATTACATTCTCAACAACCAGCACGAAGCAACTCACTTTTTCAAAGTATTGGTTGATAAAAGAAGTTCACGAACTTAGAATGAATGAATATAAGATGCAATTTGGACTATTTTATTCCTAGCATCTTTTTCAATTAGTCTTCCAAATGTCATATTGGTTGGGCTGTCAAAATTATTTAATTGATTAGGTAAATAATGTTGTGAGAAATAGATAAATAAAATATATATTCATTGTCATCTTTAATCATATTCTCAACAACTACGGATTGACTTATCTTTCGAAATATTAGCTTATACTTAAATCCAATGGGATGGTCTTTTTTTTTGGGGGTCTGCTCTAATTAGGGGTTACTATTTGATCGGTGTAGTTATCGAGGCATCAATCTGAATCTCATCGTGTCAATTGCGTGTTCACATGGTAACGATAAGTCTTTTTTTGATCCTGTAATTATACGAAGCACAACGGACCCATATAAAATAACGAAAGGACTGTGAGATGATGGGAGAAATAAGGATGGACGTTCACTCCTTTATAATTGAACCACCCAAACATGTGTGTATATATATATATATATATTGAACCACCCAAACATGTGTGTATATATATATATACATACATATTTGTTTCTGATTGAAAAATGAAAAAGAACACAAGAACCAATCGCTGCATAATAATTAATTTTAATTTCGGTGTAGATTTGAAATTAGCTTAATCAATTGTTCTGCTTAAATTAGCAAAACATTTCAAACCAAATAGCTTATTGGCATTCACATTGCTCATCCAAATCATTTTTTTATATTTTAATAACGATATTAAAATACATATTTCTTGTCAGTTAAAAGTTGATTTTCGTAATCTATATCTCTTTCATTATTTGCCAATCCTTGTTGCCGTAACTATTCACATTCCCAACAACCATGTACTAATTCATCTTTTGTATCATTAGTTGACCATGAACTAGCATATTTTTATTTAGTTGATTAGGTAGTGGTCTGAGCCAATTTGCACTCACTTTGTTTGATTCATCTCCCCAACCTAACAAAACATACTCTATGAACATGAACGATAATGCATCAGGTCTTAAACTTGAACTTGAAACCTCAAAATGCATCGTCTACATATGGGAAAGTAACAAATCACTTAACCACTGGGAATTACTATATTATTCATAGCATCTACACAGGAAATTAAGTTCTTGGTAAAGATATCAACTACAAAGTAATACTAATGAGAGCAGGTCAAATTTGGCGTTCTAGAGTTTGGCAATTTAATATTTTTATTGATAGCAAAACACAAACAAAGAAAATGCAGATCATGAAGGTAAAAAATATAGTTTTTAAGATGAGAATGCAATTGCGTTACTATCTTTCCTTGTATCCGTCGTTTTCTACATTATCTATTGCAAGCGATATAAAATACCTAATCCACTTAAATCACTCATCTATTGCACATAAAACAAACTGTCGCGCAGCAACATATTCATTTCCATCATAAACTGCTAATGAATGTTTCAAATTTGGTGTGCAGAGTTTGGGGAGTTGTGGTCCTAGTAAGTGAATTTTTTATTGCTAGCCTAACATAAACAAATTAATTAGATGATAAGCATCTCTTCCTAATTTAATGAACTTGAATATCTTTCTTAATTCTCAACATGTATATATATGTTGCTGCTAATAATCATATAACTCACAAAGCTAAGAAAACCTTCAATATTCCTCGTCTAATTTCCTAAAACATTTCTTTTCTATTCCCAAAAGTTAATATGGCTGTTGAAGCTGCCGTTGGTGTTGTTGTCGAGCATCTATTCAATGAAGTTGTTTCTCTTGCTGCTGAAGACGTCAACCTTGTATTGCATTTCAAGGATGACCTTAAAAGCCTAGCTGGAGAGCTTGAGATCATTCAAGCTCTGGTTGTAGATGCTGATGGCAAGGATATTCAGTCAGAGACAATGCAACTTTGGTTAAGGAAGCTTAAGGATGTAGCATCTGATGCTGAGGACGTGCTGGAAGATTACAAATATGAGCTTT
Source organism: Ehretia macrophylla (assembly GCA_037974665.1). Classification (NCBI taxonomy): domain Eukaryota; kingdom Viridiplantae; phylum Streptophyta; class Magnoliopsida; order Boraginales; family Ehretiaceae; genus Ehretia; species Ehretia macrophylla. The sequence goes on along the minus strand of CM075768.1, from coordinate 18,468,813 downwards.
TCCGCCGAAAGATAGAGATTCCACACAAAAGATGGGAAAAGGTACGCAGCTTCTTTTCTCCCATAGGAAAGCTTGCCTTTCGACTTAAGATGGCTCATAAGATTAAGGATGTTTATTCACAATTGAAAAGTGTCAAAGAACAAGGAATGGGTTATGGGTTGAATCCTTTTGAGTTTCTAAATAGAAGTTCAGAAGTTAAAATGGATCGAGTGACTAGTCCTTCTGTTCAAGAAGTCAAAATTGTGGGAAGAGATGAGGATGTCATAAAAGTTGTAGACATGCTAGTGAATGCAAACATTGAAGAACATTTTGCGGTCATTGGGATAATAGGCATGGGTGGGCAAGGCAAGACCGCTCTTGCTCAGCTTGTCTACAAACATGATAAAGTGGTGAATCATTTTGAACATAGAATATGGATTTGTGTTTCTGAGGATTTCAAAGTTGAGAGAATCTTAAATGAGATGGTGCAATCTGTAACCAAAGAAAATTCTAATTTGACAAATAGGCAAGTATTAATTGAGAAACTTCAATATACTTTGAAGGGCAAAAGATATCTTCTTACTTTTGATGATGTATGGAATGAAGATCGAGAAAAATGGGATCTTGTGGAAAATGATCTACGAGATATAGGTGGTTTTAGAGGAACCAAAATCATGGTGACAACACGGAGTCAGAAAGTTGTTTCAACCATGCTTGCCTCACAAATCCATCGTTTAGGTCAACTGTCAAAAAATGACAGTTTGACTTTATTTCGGCAAAGAGCATTTGCTGAAGGTGGAGTGGTGGAGACTTCAGAATTCCTGGAGATGAGTCAAAGGATGGTGAAAAGGTGTGGGGGTGTGCCATTAGCAATTAATGCATTGGGAGGTTTGCTTTACTCAAAAAAAGATGTACAAGAATGGTTGAGTATAGAGAAAAGTGATATATGGAGCTCAACCAATAGTCAAGAGGGAGTCCTACCATCCATAAAATTAAGTTACAATCATTTGCCTTCGTTGTCTTTGAGACAGTGCTTTGCATATTGTTCAATATTTCCAAAGGATACCGTCATGCAAAGGGAAAAACTTGTACAATTATGGATGGCACAAGGATTTCTTAATCCACATCATGGCAGCCATTTACAAATGGAGGACTTGGGTAATGACTACTTTAATGTTCTATTATGGAATTCTTTGTTGCAAGAGCCCACTTACGATGACTACAATAAGATTAAGTGTTGCAAAATGCATGACATTGTGCATGATTTTGCATTACTAATGTCTAAAGATTATTGCTTCACAATAAATGTTGGGCAAGGTGGCACAGATAGTAAAGGTGTACATCTATCATTGATTTCTAGTAAAGAGGAAATGGTAGATATGTCTCAAGAAATTTCTCCAAAACTTAGAACATTGTATCTACTTAGTGGGGTCATTAGAAATGAGTTGATAAAATTTAGGTACCTTCGAACTTTAATTTTGAAGGACTATAAAATTGAACAATTGCCTACTTCAATAGGTAGGTTGAAACAATTAAGATGCATTGACATTATGGAGACTGGAATCAGAGAACTACCTGCTTCTTATATAAAGCTTTACAATTTACAAACCCTAAGAGTCAAATTGAAAGAAGATTCAGATATTTTTTTGGGTTCTCTGATCAATTTGAGACATATTGATCTTGATAGTTCATGGGGGAGCATATTGCTTGTGGGAATAAGTCACTTATCTCATCTCCAAACCTTTCCTTACTTCACTGTGAGTGATAAAATGGGTGGTAAAATTGAAGAGTTAGGTCCTCTAAATAACTTAAGAGGTAGCCTCATTATTCATGGGCTTGAGAAGGTAAACAATGGGGAGGAAGCCCAGAAGGCAAATATATCAGAAAAGTCCAAGGTTGATCATTTAGAACTTCGATGGACTCGTGAGAGAGGGGCATTGAATTTGAAAGATGAGGATGTTATTGAAAGTCTCAAACCCCACCCATATCTAAAAAGGTTAACAATTAACTATTTTAGAGGTTCAAGATTTCCATCTTGGATGACGAACGAGCTGCTTAAGAATTTGGTGGAATTCGAGCTATTTGGTTGTGATTCATGTGAGCAATTCCCACCTCTAGGACACCTTCCATCCTTGCGCTCATTGAGTATTAAACAATGTGAGAAGTTGGCTGCATTACCTAGATGGCTAGAATTGTGCACGTCACTTGAGGAAATTCATATTTTCAATTGTTCTTCGCTTCAAAGAGTAGATGATTATGGTCTTGAGCGCCTGCCTAATCTTAAAACTTTGACAATTGGTGAATTCTCAAAGGAACTTGATTATTTTCCTTGGCCCCACAGCACAGAAGAAAATGGTGAGCTATATTTTGCCTCTCTGGAGAAACTTGAACTACATGGGTGGTCAAAACTTACGTCTCTGCCTGAGCAAATCCAACATCTCCCATCCTTGAGATACTTGCATTTATGGTATTTTGAAGAATTAAAGGTTGTACCAGAGTGGTTGGGTAACATCCTATCACTTCAATCTCTAGATCTTTACGAATGTGAGAATCTGAAGTATATGCCATCTGTGGAAGCGATGCATCGCCTGACCAATCTTCAAATATTACTTATCAATGCTTGTCCCCGTTTGAAAGAGAGATGTACTAGAGGAAGTGGTCCAGAATGGCACAAGATTGCCCATATTCCAAACATTCAGGTCAATTGGAAGAACATTCAATCTAAAAACTGATTTACTATCTGTAAGTATAATTCAACCACTATCTATGTTCATGACTATTTTGTTTTTTCTTATTTCAAATTTTTATTCATTTGTGTTCTCTCACTATTCCATTTACAACTTCTTTTTTCTTTTAACTAGAAACGGAAGGTAGATGATTTTAAATTCATTTTTCTGCTCTCTTCTCCTGCTGCCGCCGTTATCTATGCTCAGTGACGTTGGAAAATTTCATTTTGTATTGAAATTTAAGATTCCTTCTTAATATTTAAACCTTTTCAAACTAGCTTTCTTTTATAAAAAAAATATAATTCTTCAAAATGAAGTTTTAAAACCCATTTTACATTTTGAATTTGCAGGTATACTCATTATAGTTACTATGATCATGACTTTTTGTTTTCTTTATTTCCATTCTCAGTTCATTTGCGTGCTCTCACTATTTCGTTTATAATTTTATTCTCTGTCAAGATTGTGTCTTCTCCATTAATTAGAATACAAATAGAAGATGAGTAAAACTACAAAAATTTCATATCATTTTGTCATGAAGGAATCATAAAATTTATTATACAATCATTGCACTACTTTCTTGGCATTTAAGTGAAGGCATTATTTTACACCAAGTGTAGTGAGTTTCCTAATCAATTTCTCAATTTGAGTCTAGTGAAATGGCATACATTATTTAGAGGGCTCATGTTGTGCATAACCATCAAAGGAAATAGAATCACCTAAGTTTCAATTGCAGGTTTAGTCGATAAATGGGTTTTGAACCACCTAAGTTTCAATTGCTTAATTTGAATCTTGTGGCAAGCAATAAGAAAAGGTCCTTTGGTTCTTGAAAAAAATAAATGAAGGTTTTTGTTTTACTTGTTAACATTTCATACCTTTTTGAGATATACTCTTCCACATGATGATAAATTAGTAATATGAATAACCTGTTTCATATCTCCAGATGATGGCAATTAGAATATGTTGATCCTACTTTCATTGCCAACCCTGTTTGGAGTCCAAATCTCATTCTTTGCAAATGTGATGCATCGTATTATTCCGTGCTGATTTTTCTTGGAACTCTTGGAGCTTGATGGATTGGAGTGGTTCTCAGAGTGGCCGAACAATTGCTTTCTTGCATGTTACAACCTTTGTATGCAGAAACTTTTCTCTTCTCATTGTTTCAGTCAATACATTTTACAGGTTTTCTCTTCTTTTTCTGTTTGTTTCAAGTTTACTTTAGTTTCTATTAAGCAAGAGTCCACTCTTGTTAGTTCTCTTAATAGCTCATCCAAGACTTAGCCTTATGTTGTAACTTACTCCTAGATAAACATCAGTTTATAATTCTTTGTTATCCCTGTATGTGGTTATCTTATCACTTGTACTTGTGTATTTAAGTGTGCATACTATAGTGAATATACAAGCTTAATATTACACACTCTCTTCTCTATATGGTATCAGTAGGTATTAACTCTCACGAGTAAACGATCATTGGGCCTTCTTTGTTTCACACTTCCCTCCTTCTCATGGTTATTACCTCGGCTGTCACTTCAACATCCTTGTCTTCTTCTGCTAGCGATAACACTAGCGACACCTCTATGCCTAACTTGGTCGCGATCAATGTCGCAAATCAATTGCCTCTCAAATTGACATCTTCCAACTATTACTCATGGGAGACTCAGTTGGATGCCCTTTTGTACGGCTATGACCTTCTTGGTTACATTAATGGCACAAATCCGTGTCCACCTACTACGGTCACTGATGGGGGTACCCTAAAGCCAAACCTCGCATATCATTTTTGGATACGTTAAGATAAATTGCTTCTACTCGGCATCCTTGGTTCTCTGAGTTCGAACGTGGTCTCTGTTGTTCGTTCATGTTCCACAGTGGCTGAGGCATGGAAACGGCTTGCAAAGAATTATGTCAACCCCTCGTCCTCTAGAATCATGGGGTTGGCTGAGCAATTGATGTTCATGTCATGAGGCACTCAGCCCATTGCAGACTATTTGGTGTAGATTCGGGATATCATAAATGAGTTGTCCCTCTTTGGTTCGGTGGTACCACATCAGTATCTTATCATTCACACGCTAAACGGTGTTGGTCCAGCATTCAAAGGACTTGCTGCTACCGTTTGAGAACGGGACACTGTGATTACCTTTGACTAACTACACGACAAGCTCGTGGAGTATGAGTTATTTCTCAAGCCTGAAGAGCTCTGATCCAGTAGTGTTCTTGGCTCTTCTGTACCTATCACCATTAATGTTACAAAACATGGTTCCTCTGGTTCGTCTGCTTCTGGCAAGAATAACAACTTCTACAATAAGAACTCATCTGCCCAACACTGCAATAATTATAGTCAATCCAACCACTCAGGTCCCAATTCTAAACCTTCTATTGTGTGCTAGTTCTGTAAGAAAAAAGGCCACATAACCCGGCAATGTATGTTGAGAAACATATATGATAATTAAAATTTAATTACGCAGCTTAAATTATACATGTATCATTTCATGATTATTATGCAGATTTAAATGCATATAATAAATTTAATCTAATTAAATTTAATCAGCAATAATTGCAGGATTACCTCTTGAACTGTAGATAATTGTTGTCTCGTCCCGACCCAGACACTTGCGAAGGATAAGGCCGGTACGTGACTTTCGTAACCCAAAATCTGTAAAAATCAATAACTTAATAACCTATACATTCACATATACTCCATAAATATTCAAGAGTCTTTCAATTACATCGGCCCTAATAAGGAAACCATAACTGTTTACATATATACAAGACCTCGAACCACTTGTTCATACATATAGTCTAGCCAACATTCAGGTATCTAGGTTTCAAAAGAATAGAAGTATTTAGTTACATAATAGTTGTCCAAAATAATAAGTTATACAGTTTGTAATTCAAGTACATCAACAAGTAGAGATCACATAAGGCAAAAATCTTCGATGTCACACTAAGGAGTTTCGTCAATACTTTGAAGTGCTTGCTTAGCCTTAGCGTCGCCTGAAAGGTTAAAAGAGGGGTGAGCTAATCCTGCATATAGCTCAGTGAGAATAAAATAGAAAGGGTTTTCGCAATGGTTTTCTCTTTTTGCAAACAATTCGAGAAATCATGCCATGCACATAAGAATTCACATGTAAGTAAACAAGTAGTAACTCAAGTATGTAATAAGATAGGGAGCAGAGATACTTATTGCAAAAGGATACAATGATTGCTGATGTTGATGGTTTCGGCCTTGAATCAATTAATGATAACCCGACACCACAACTGAGGATCAAGTCCCCAAAGGAATCCCGACACCAACTCCATCAACAACCGAGTGTTCCAAATAGCTCACCTGAATAGGTCCATGGTGGTCGTGGGTATAACCGGCAAGCCCGATACTGCCCGAGGCCATTGATCACACCAAGGCCTTTAGAAGGTTGCAACCTTGATACATATATATATAATAGCCAACTCTCCAAGGGACGTCACCAAGAGAGAGAGGGACTAGAATAGCAACAAAGTAGGCTTCTTCCGTCACAACAGTAATATCAACAATGTAACATGTAAGCATGCAAGCTTCACGTGTATATATATGAATACTAAATAACGTACACAAGCAAGTACATAACCCACATTCATATATATACCTATAGTGCTTCAAATAATGCCATGTAATGTTTATGAATCATGCTTGATAAAAGACATTAAAACCATACTATAAAACTAACAAAAGACGTCAATATTGCATACGTTCCATAGTCTTCTAAGCAATATATAGAAGTTTGCAACTACCTATCCCCCAAACCAAGGCACAAATCTACAATTAAATTCTACTATGATAATATGGGTTTCGATACAGTTCTAACGCCTCCGACTATGCCCCAATTCGACATCTATAGCTCCCGGAATCACTAAAGCAAATTCATTACATTTTGGTTAAACCGGTAGACCCTAGAGCCACCGGTTGACCGGTCCAAGTAGGGTTGTGAAGCTCTGCACGAAACATCATATGCATACCGTATTATTTAAAATGTGATTATATTGATTTAGTTGCATTTGAGTGATTTTATGTGTAATTACCTCATTTTTCGTGCACCTGCATCGTATAATGTGCATTTACATCATTTTATGTGCACATGTCTCGTTTAACGTGTATTTAAATTTAATTATGTGTCTTTGTGTGATTTAGATAACGTAGATAATAATTAAATCATATTACATACACTAGCTAACTAAATAATTGAACTAGAACTAAAGTGTCAAACTAGAAGATAGGCATTTAATTGGGGGACAAGGTGGTCTTTTGGCAACCAAACTAAAATATCCTAACAAAACACACATTACACTACTCAACACACACAAAAACACTACACATACACACACACATCAGAGAACACACACACACACAATTAAGAGGAAGGAAAAGAAGGAAGAAAAATGGAGATTAAGCTAGTATCTTGCATCTTCAACATCAACCTTAGCATTTCATCACTCAAGAACTAGGTGAAAGATTCTTTCAAATTTTATTGATAAAGCTCATCCAAGGTTGTATGTTGTATATTGTTGAGTAATATTACTTGTGGAGTTCATATATGTCCTCATTTTGTATACACGTGTTGTAGATCTAGAAATTGCCCAACTTGTGATTTGATGACCTTGTAAAGTTGTGTGGTGAGCATGTTATTGATCTTGTATGTGATAAACCATATAAAACTTGTATAGTAGAGTTAGTAGCATGAATCTAGCATTTTGGGGCTTGAATGTTATTTTTGGTGTTCATGAGGTTCTATGAATTTTTGGGAGTTTTGATGGATAAATGTTGTTCGAAGAATGTTTGGTTGATTTGGAACTCATGTATGTTGCCTAATAATCCATCTTAAGCATGCTAGAATCTTGCTTGAAGGTTGGGAGATAGATGGCAAGACAATGAGTGGGAAAATGAGTGGAAAATGAGTGGAAAATGAGAATTTACGGGTGTATTTTACCCAAACCGGTCAACTAGTCGGTCGACTAAACTCGCCCGACATTTGACAAAATTCACTAGAAAAGCCGGTTTACAAGCCAGGCGAGTAATTCGGCCGACTTGGTTTTTCAGCTTTGCGCAGTGTTTTTGTAGAGGCCACATTTCACTCAATTCAACTACAAATTGAGTTCCGTTTGATTATAGAACTATCTACTTTTGATAATCTTCGATTCTAGTCTGAAATCAGATTAATTGGAGTTTAATAAAGTAGGTAAATTTACCTCCTAAGATGGGCTAATGCAAAAGCGTTGAAGATGCTTCATAGTTTCCTTCGTGCTTGCATTTTATTGTCATTTTGAGTTGTTTTAACGTATCTTTATACCCTCCTTTGGTATATGGATATGTTGGGTCCTTCTAAATGTTATTAATATGTTCAAGCATGATGGGTGTTGGTTTCATAATTAGTTAAATGCTTGCATGACGAAGTAAGCTTCCTTGTTGTCCTCCACCTTGTGTCCTATGATTTCTAAATGCAAGATATTTACATGTCTAATTAGTTATGTGATAGTATGCTTGAGTAAGTTTGAACATGCTTGGATCATATATATGCTCGAATATACTTGCTACTTGTTAATTAGTTATAAACATATTATATCTTGTTCGTTCAAACTGAGAGAGAAAGTGTTGTACGGACCAAGGCACAACACTACTTTGATGGTAGAAGTGACCTCTTGAATTCGTACGAACACCCTCTTGATTTCTTGGCCACATTATCACTCTTGCTAGGCTCATTGTTACCTCGGGAGTATAACCTCGATGAGCTCTTTGTTACCCTAGGAGAGTTGACTCATATTGATCTCTCTAAGCTCGTTGTTACCTCGGAAGTATAACCTCGTCGAGCTCTTTGTTACCCTAGGAGAGTTGGCTCATATTGATCTTGCTAGGCTCATCGTTACCTCGGGAGTATAACCTCGTTGAGCTCTTTGTTACCCGAGGAGAATCAACTCTTGTTTATCTCACTGGGCTTATCGTTACCTCGGGGGTATAACCTCGCCGAGCTCTTTGTTACCCCAGGGGAATCTTATCATGGTTTTGGGTTATCTCTGGAGTGCCCTCTCGTTTATATATGTATTGGGGAAGATTTGTTATGAAGTCCCGAGACTGGCCATCTCCATTAAGTTCAAGAAGTTATACTCTTTCTTTGCAACCAATCTTGCTTGGTCCCTTGAGGTCCTCGGAGAGAAGCGTTGCTCATGTCTTTTGAATCAAGTTGTTTCCATTCTTGATAATTGTTCTATACTTCGAGTATGAAGTTAATCTTGATATTCTGTTATACGTGGTTAACTGTTGTATATGCATAGCACGGTTTTATAAAGAAGTTTGCGAAATGATAAAACTTTTGCGAAAACTTTCCTTATTTTCATCATCACTGAGCTATATGCAGGATTAGCTCACCCTCTTTTAACAAATTTATGGTGAAGATTAGCCCGAGCAAGCTCCCATGTGGTTGCAAGCTTCATTGATGTGATGAGTGGATTCTTGCTTATGTGATCTACTTGCCTACATGTGAAGATGTAATCATTATTGTAATAAGCATGATTTGGCTTAATTGAACTGTTTAAACTATTGTAATATTATTTTGGTCAACTAGATACCTAACTAAGTGATTACTATATTAAGTAGACCTAAGTTTGGAATGTTGGCAGGTAGACTAGGGTATTGTAGTAGGTATCAGGGTGTTGTAAACCTTTAGGGCCAATATCTATGGGAGAATTTTGGAAGTCTTTTGGAACTTCTTGCAGAATATTATAACTGTTCAAGTTGCTAGTATCAAATCTTGCAGGGTTTAAGCTTGAGACATCATGTTTCGGCCTTAATCTAGCGATGGGTCGGGGTCGGGGCGTGACAAGGGTCTTCCGCCCGGAGCCTCACCAGTGGACGAGGGGTCCTCCACCGGTCGACCGGTGGAACAGGGGTCCCTTGGTCGTGCCCAGCTACGAAATTCCAGCTATATATTTTCACATCTTTTCAACTCCAATTCTTGCATACAAGTTACCTATATAATCAATGCATATACAAGAACAATACAAACTCAACTCTCAACTTCTCAAGAACACCCAACATGAATTTGCAATTCCTAGATCTACAACACACAATATACTCAAACTTTATCCTTAAGCTCATGTAAGCATACCAAAAGTAAGACTAACACCAAACGAGCATCAAATAACCTTGAATGAGTTTTTAAAGAAGTTTTGAAAAGTCTCTCACTTTGTTCTTGAAGTCTAGGAGAAAGAGATGCAAGATACATACTTGAAGAAAGCTTGAAATGCAAAGAAAATGCTCCAAAATAGCTGAACTACTTCCTTTCTTCCCTCTCCTTCTCCCTTCTTCTCTTTTCCCTCTTCTTTCTCTCATTCTTATGGATGAAATCTGAGTGTGTGTGCAGTGTGTGTATGTCGAGTGGGTGTGTGTGTGTTTTCAGATGTGTGTATAGTGTAGTATAGTGTTAGGATATTTTGTTAAATTGCCTTAGGACAAGAATGCCCTCCAACTTACTTATGTATTACTAGTTTGCCCTTTTAGTTCTAATCTAATTGCTTTAGTTAGCTAGTATACGCAATACAATCTAATTATCGTATAGGATACCTAAAATACTCAAATACACGTTGATCAATGAAATGCACTAAAATCGAGACAAATGCACATAATTCAATATAAAAGCATATAAAACAAGGTGAATACATATAAAATGATTTAATTATATATGCTATGATCTATATGCATATGTGGACTTGGGCCGGGCCTTACAACCTCCCCTCCTTAAAAGAATTGCGTCCTTATAATTCCATAATTACCTCGCAAAAAAAGACGGGTATTGTTGCTCCATCTGGTCACGCCTTTCCCAAGTTGCATCCTCAACTCTATGGTTATTCCAAAGTACCTTCACCATGGGAATACTCTTGTTGCGCAACTCCCGATCTTGTTCATCTGAAATTCGCACGGGCCTATCCTCATACGATAAGTTCTACTGAAGTTCTAGCGGTTCTGGTTCTAGAATGTAAGAGGGGTCGGGTTGATACTTCCTCAGCATCGAAACATAGAACATATCATGAATGTTAGAGAGATTTGGTGCTAGATCCAACCGATATGCCAACTTGTCGATTTGATCTACGACTTCTAATGCCCCTACATACCTCGGGCTTAGTTTTCCTCATTTTTCATGTTTGATCAATCTTCTTCGAGGCGATAACCTCAAGAACACTCAATCCTCAACCGCAAATTCTAAGTCTCGCCTCTGCTTATCAGTATAGCTCTTTTGTCTACTTTGGGTCGTGAGCATTCTCTTCTTAATCAATTGCACCTTATCAATCTTCTCTATCAACTTTAGCAACAATGTAGGGTCAATCGTCTTCATCTCACTAACATCGTCCCAATATAATAGTGACCTACACTTCCGCCCATACAAGGCCTTATATGGTGTCATGCCAATTATTGCCTGATAACTGTTATTATAAGCAAATTTCGCCAAAGGTAAATGTTTTTCCCACGAACCTCCAAAATCCAATACACACGCCCTCAACATGTCCCCCAAAATCTAGATAGTTCTCTTAGATTTCCCGTCAGTTTGAGGGTGGTACGTTGTACTAAATTTCAATTCCGTTCCCAAGGCTTCCTACAACTTCTGCCAGAATTGAGCTGTGAACCTTGGATCTCTATCAAACACGATGCTAGCTAGCACCCCATGTAACCTCACAATGTTAGCCACATACATTTCTGCTAACTTCTTGAGGTTATCCGTCTTATTCATTGCAATGAAGTGAGCGGTCTTCGCCAATCTATCCACAATGACCCAAATTACATTATTTTCCCTAGGTGACCTCAGTAACTCCATAACAAAGTCCATGGTCACATGTTCCTATTTCCATTGCAGAACTCCAAAGGCTGTAGAAGCCCTATAGGTCTTTGATGTTCTGCCTTCACCCGTTGACATGTTAAACATCGAGACACAAACTCCGCAATCTCCCATTTCATGTTGTTCCACCAATAATGTTGTTTTAGGTCTTGATAAAACTTTGTACCTCCCGGGTGAATGGTGTACCTAGAATGACGAGCTTCCCCAAGTACCTTCTTTTTCAACTCCAGATTATTTGGCACACAAATCCGGTTCCTGAACTTCCACAACCCATCTTCATGCAACTTGAAATCCGAATTACCGTCTTTTATCTTTTGAAGTTGAGGATCTTGCTATTGATACTCCCAGATCTGAGACAACAAGGTAGGTTCCTTGATCTCCAACCTTGCCAAACTTGTCTTCTGGCTCAATGTATCTGCTACAATATTTGCCTTTCCGGGCACATAATTTATGGTACAATTGTAGTCATCTAAAAGTTTCATCCACCTCATCTGCCGCATATTCAACTCCTTTTGAGCAAAAGAGATATCTCAAACTCTTATGATCGGTGAATATCTCAAACTTATTTCCCCACAAATAATGCCTCCACTTCTTCAAGACAAACACAATAGCTGCAAGCTTTAATCATGCATAGGATAATTCACCTCGTAAGGCTTCAGCTTCCCTGATGCATAAGCTATGACTTGATTGTTTTGCATTAAAACACATCCCAATCCTTCCTTTGAGGCATCACTATAGATAACAAACCCTTGACTTCCCTCGAGCAATACTAATACAGGGGCAGTCGTCAATCTCATCTTCAACTCCCTGAAGCTGTTTACACATTTATCATTTCACTCAAATTTAATCTTCTTTTGCATGAGCTTCGTAAGTGGCTCCACAAGCTTTGAAAAATCCTTCACAAACCTCCAGTAGTAACCTACCAAACTGAGAAAACTACGTACCTCGGTGACATTCTCTTATTTCTTCCATGATTACACAACATCAATCTTTGTCGGATCTACTGCAATCCCCTCTTGAGAAATCACATGTTCCAAGAACGCTACTTGCTTGAGCCAGAATTCGTACTTACTAAACTTGGCGTACAATTGATGTTATCTCAGTTTCTGCAATACCAAATGCAAATGCCTCTGATGTTCCTTCTCGGTTTTCGAGTACACTAGGATGTCATCTATGAAAATCACTACAAACTGGTCCAAATACAGTTGGAACACCCTATGTATCAAGTCCATAAAAGCGATGAAACATTGGTTAGTCCAAATGACATCACAACAAACTCATAATGCCCGTACCTCATTCTAAAAGCCAACTTAGGCACATCTTCTTGTTTGATGCGGAGTTGATAATAGCCCTTCCTTAAGTCAAATTTTGAATAGACCTTGGCTCATTGAAGTTGATCAAACAACTCATCAATCAATGGCAATGGGTACTTATTCTTGATAGTTACTTGGTTTAACCCTTTGTAGTCAATACACAACAATAAGACCGGTGACCCCCATGGAGATGAACTAGGTTGTATAAATCCCTTCTCCAATAAACCTTGTAATTGAACCTTCAACTCCGACAATTCGGTCAGAGCCATGCAGTACGCAACCTTAGAGATTAGTTTTGTACCCAGTAGTGTATCAATCACGAACTCAATCTCCATCGCGGGTGGTAATCCTGGCAACTCTTTTAGAAATACATCAACATACTCCTTAACCATCGGCACTTCCGCTAACTTGTTTTGATCCATTGGCTTGTTGATTAGGTAAGCCAAATATCCTTTGCAACCTCTCCTTATAAACTTCACAGCTTTGATTGAGGATATCACCATCTTCTCTAACAAATTACGCTTACCTCTCACCTTAAGCACAGGTTGCCCCGGTACCCAGAACTCTATAACCTTTGTCTGGCAATCTAACTGTGCAAGATGTCGTGACAAATAGTCCATCCTTAAAACAACTTCATAATCCCAGAAGATTAGCACTATGAGATCGGCCAAAAACTCTCAATCTCCAATCTGTATTTTGCATGTTTTACATGCCAACCTAGTAGCACATTTAGAGCCATCGGGGTGCTAACTTCTACATGATATGGTAAGTTCTCCACTGGCAACTGAGTGCGATATACACATTTAGGAGTTATGAATGAATGCATGGCTCCAGTATCAATAAACACCTTAACACATTGATTTTGAATCAAGAAAGTTCCTTCAACAACCGCTGCATCATCTGGAATTTTTTCTTGATCCATCGCATAAGCTCGAGCTTGAACTCTTTGGCCTGGAGCATTTCTGGAGGGTTGATTCGGTACAGCTTTATTCGGCATCCTCAAATAGTCCTTAAACTGGTGTTGATCGCTCCCACACCTAATACACTTGCTTGATTTTCTCCAACACTGGGCTTCCACATGCCCCCTCTTCTCGCAATACTTGCATACAATATTTTGGGTAGTAGTAATAGTACTTACTGTACCACGAGCTGGTTGATCGGTTAGGACATTAGACTAGGGTCTAGTAGCTGGCCTCACTTGAGTTTGTCCTTGACCTTGAGTGTGATAATGCCTCTGTGGTGCTTGACCCAAGAATAGCTTCTTGTTAAGTTAACTCGGCCTAACTCGTTGCTCAAACTTTATCTTCTCAACATGGGATGCCGAATCCAACATCTCCCCGTATAAAGTAAAGCGATGTGAAGCTAAAAAGTCTCGGATCTCGAGCCTCAATCCCCGTTCAAATTGCTTGATTCTCCTACTCTCAATCTGAACCAATTCAGGGATATAGTGGGATAGCTTGTTGAATCGGGTCTCATACTGCCCCACTATCATTGCACCTTGTCTCAAGGTGAGAAACTCTTCTTCTTTTCTCTCCCAGGCCATCTCCAGAATATAATTCCCATTGAAGGAATTAACAAAGTTAACCCATGTAACCGGCGTCCCCCTATGCTCCCAACGAATCTGTTTCATTCTCTACCATTGTTTTGCATCTTCCTCTAACAAGTAGGCTACATAAGCCACCTTCTTCTCATCTGTATAGTCATGAGCAACAAATATCTTCTCAACCTTAGCCAGCCAAGCCTCTGCCCTCTTATTGTCAGGCTCACCGATGAATCAGTGAGGTCCGTAACTGAGAAAGTCCTTCAACGTATCATTCTCATTTCCTCTATTGTGGTTGGGGTTATTGTCAGCACCTTGATTATTGTCATTACTATTACCTATTATTGCTGCTGTGATTGTCGTTGCTTGTTGTTCTATAACCCTGCTCATCCTATCAACATCAGTCGCCATCAAATTGAACATGGCCATACCAGGATTAGCTTGATTTGCACTCTCAGTCTTTTGAGGTCCAGGGTTGTTGCGAGTGTTACGTCATGTCATCTATAAATATAAAACAGACACCAATCACGGCTATAGGTTATGTATGCATGATATGAGATGTGAATATGTGCACTAGTAATGTTCCTAACACATAGGTTACACATAATCAAGAAGCAAGTATAGCATGTTAAGCACATAAATTCACATAAGCACATTAATTCCTAGAGATGCTACAACATGTTCTCATTCTAATTCTCATACCCATTAACCAGGGGTTTAAATCCTGCTTACGCCTAGCTATCTAGCTAAGCTTTGATACCAATTTTAGGTGTCACACCCCGACCCAGACACTTCCAAAGGCTAAGGCCAGTACGTGACTTTCGTAACCCAAAATATGTAAAATCAATAACTTAATAACCTGTACATTCACATATACTCCATAAAGATTCAAGAGTCTTTCAATTACATCGGCCCTAATAAGGAAACCACAACTGATTACATATATACAAGACCTCGAACTACCTATCCATACATATAGTCTAGCCAACATTCAGGTATCTAGGTCTCAAAAGAATAAAAGTATTTAGTTACATAATAGTTGTCCAAAAGAATAAGTTATACAATAAGTAATTCAAGTACATCAACAGGTAGAGATCACATAAGGCAAAAATCATCGATGTCATACCAAAGAGTTTCACCAACACCTTGAAGTGCCTACTCGGCCTTAACCTCGCCTGAAAGGTTAAAAAATGGGTTAGCTAATCCTACATATAGCTCAGTGAGAATGAAATATGAAGTGTTTTCACAATGGTTTTCTATTTTCACAAACAATTTGAGAAATCATGCCATGCATATAAGAATGCACATATAAGTAAACAAGTAATAACTCAAGTATGAATTAAGATAGGGAGCAAAGATACTTATTGCAAAAGGATACAATGATTGTTGATGTTGACGATTTCTACCTTGAATCAATTAATGATAACCTGACACCACAACCGAGGATCAAGTCCTCAAAGGAATCCCGACACCAGCTCCATCAACAACCGAGGGTTCCGAATAGCTCCCTTCAAAGGTAAAGAATAGGTCCATGGTGGTCGTGGGTATAACCAGCAAGCCTGATACTACCTGGGGCCATCGATCACACCAAGGCCTTTAGAAGGTTGCAACCTTGATACATATATATATATATATATATATATATATATATATATATATATATATAATACCAACTCTTCAAGGGACGTCACCAAAAGAGATAGGGACTAGGATAGCAACAAAGTAGGCTGCTTTCGTTACAATAGTAATATCATCAATGTAGCATGTAAGCATGCAAGCTTCACATTTATATATATGAATACTAAATAACATGCGCAAGCAAGTACATAACCCAAATGCATATACACACCTATAGTGCTTCAAATAATGCCATGTGATGTTTATGAATCATGCTTGATAAAAGACATTAAAACCATACTATAAAACTAACAAAAGACGTCAATATTGCCTACGTTCCATAGTCTCCTAAGCAACATATAGAAGTTTGCAACTACCTATCCCTCAAACCAAGGTACAAATCCACAATTAAATTCTACTATGATAATATGAGGTTTCATACGGTTCTAACGCCTTCGACCGTGCCCCAATCCGACATTTGTAGCTCCCGAAATCACTAAAACAAATTCATTGCATTTTTGTCAAACCGTTAGACCCTAGAACCACCGATCGACTCGTCTAAGTAGGGTCTTCCACCCGGAGCCTCACTAATGGACGAGGGGTCCTCCACCGGTCGACTGGTAGAACAAGGTCCCCCGGTCGTGCCCAGCTACGAAATTCTAACTACGCATTTTCACCTCTTTTCAACTCCAATTCTTGCATACAAGTTACCCATATAATCAATGCACATACAAGAACAATACAAACTCAACTCTCAACTTCTCAAGAACACCCAACATGAATTTGCAATTCCAAGATGTACAACACACAAAATACTCAAACTTCATCATTAAGCTCATGTAAGCATACCAAAAGCAAGATTAACACCAAACGAGCATCAAATAACCTTGAATGAGCTTTTAAAGAAGTTTTGAAAAGTCCCTTACCTTGTTCTTAAAGTCTAGGAGAAAGAGATGCAAGATACACACTTGAAGAAAGCTTGAAATGCAAAGAAAATGTTCCAAAATGGCTGAACTACTTCTTTTTTTCCCTCTTCTTCTCCCTTCTGCTCTTTTTCCTCTTCTTTATCTCCTTCCTATGGACGAAATATGAGTGTATGTTTTCAGATGTGTGTGTGTGTATGAGTATAATGTAGTATAGTGTTAGGATATTTTGTTAAATTGCCTTAGGACAAGAATACCCTCCAACTTACTTATGTATTATTAGTTTGCCCTTTTAGTTCTAATCTTATTGCTTTAGTTAGCTAGCATACGCAATAGAATCCAATTATCGTATAGGATCCATAAAATAATCAAATGCACGTTGATCAATGCAATGCACATATATTGAGACAAATGCACATAATTTAATATCAAAGCACATAAAACAAGGTGAATGCATATAAAATGATTTAATTATATATGCTATGATCTATATGCATATGTGGACTCGGGTCGGGCCTTACAACTATAGGGTCTGAAACAAGCTCCCCACGTGTGAAGTCTCCAAGATTAATCCACACAGAATCCGCGCTTGTCAATTGAATTTCACCCCCACTAGGTTTTCTAGAGAAATCTTATATCTATTCTGACTTAAGAAATTGTCCTTGTTTTTCCTGTCAGAATAGTACAATATATAGAAAACACATATGACCAGGTCATATGTGGATTGGTCTTAAACTAACCAGTCTTGGACTCCATAATAACTAGATCATCATCCAATTATTACGAGTTTGATTAAATTAATAATTAAGAATATCCTAAATTTAATTTAATCTTTTCTCTAATGCAATTAATCTACAAATTCTATTTGTGTGTGATTTATTGGGTTCACCATTAATCGGTAACGAATAATTAATTAAATTAGCATTCCTTCTTATTAATTCACAAATCGCGAGTGACACCTACCAGTATATCGCGACTACCCAATTAAAGATGAAATGCAAGTATGCGAACCCAATTAGTAATATCTATGCAATCGAATCCTACTGTCTTTATTATCCTGATCGAGTCAAAGCCATGGATTAGGTCGTCAAACTCTATTACTCGATCATATGCCAAAATCTTTTTAATTAGTAACCAATGAATAATATGTGGAATGACTTCTACTATTCCACATTGGCCAAGGATTTCTAATTACTTAATTAATTAGATCGCATAAGATTCCCAATTGATAATTCTCGTATCTACACACACATAACTCCATGACGGAATAGATCATAATCACTGAATATATTGTCTAATCTGTGATTAGGACCAACTTAATTGCACCAGCAAAATATGGTATTCCTAATCATGAGATAACTGTGGTGTATGAGGTTTGAGGATTATTCGCATGATTATATCATACAACGAATTATTGACATTCCATGTAATTCATCGTATTGGTGGTCAAGTCTAGTCACTTGTTCGTAACAAGGACCTATACATCCACTATAACGATATGAGACTAATCGCCAAAATTAATATCTCATATAATTTGGTTAGTAGATTGTAATCCAATCTATCAGGATAAATTAACTCCCAATTAATTTATCCTATGATTGGGGACAACTTTTAGAATATATTTGTGAATATAGATTTCGTCACTCATATCCTTACTCCTAAGGACGAATCTATAAATAGTATTTTAAGGACATTATTTATTTAATTAAAATATTTATAATAAATAAATAAACTGCACATATTAAATAATTTAATAAATTAAATAATACATTATCCATAATTCCAAAATTATAATTTATTGGCTTTTAGGGCATTATTCCTAACAATCCCCCATTAACACTAAAGTCAATCAGAATGGTATCTAATACCCATCCCCTCTAAGTGTCGATCCAACGACTGCTTAGTCAGAGCCTTGGTCAACGAATCAGTAATGTTTACTGCTACTACTTTCTGCATTACTATGTCACCTCTTCCCGCAATTTTTCGAATAATGTGGTAACGCTTCTCTACATGTTTGGATTTTTAGTAAGACCTTGGTTCCTTAGCTTGCGTTATTGTTCCATTATTATCACAATGTAAAGGCACTACGACCTCAATGGAATGAACCACTCTGAGTTTCGAGACGAACTTCTTGATCCAAACTACCTCTTTTGCTGTATCTGATGCTACGATGTATTCACCTTCCGTAGTGGAATATGCAATCGTACTTTGTTTGGAACTCTTCCAATTGACCGTTCCTCCATTACAAATGAAAATGAATCCAGATGTGGATTTACGGTCATCCACATCAAACTGAAATTTCGAGTCAGTGAAACCCTTGATTTTCAATTCCCTTCCTCCATATACCAAGACCATATCCTTAGTCCTATTCAGGAACTTCAGGATATTCTTGACGGCGATCCAATGTTCCTCACCTCGATCTGACTAATATCTGCTGGTAACACTTACAGCGTCTGTGATACTAAGCCTAGTACATAACATGGCATACATAAGGCTCCCAACAGCCGAAGTATATGGAATCCTATTCATCCTCTCTCTTTCCTCAACTGTCTTTGGACTCATAGCCCTAAAGAGATGAATGCCATGTCTAAAAGGTAACAACCCTCTTTTAGAATCTTGTATATTAAACCTCTTTAACACCTTATCTATGTATATACTCTGGGAAAGACCTATTAGTCCCTTCGATTTATCTCTATAGACTCGAATTCCTAGAATATAGGTTGTTTCTCCTAAATCCTTCATGGAGAATGTTCCTGATAACCAGATCTTGACATATGACATTATGCCTATGTCATTCCCAATCATTAGTATGTCATCTACATACAAGATGAAGAATGTAATTGGTTTATTGTTGACTTTCTTGTAAACATAAGGTTCGTCTTCATTCTTAATGAAGCCGAATGTTTTAACAACCTCATCAAAACACTTGTTCTAGCTCCTTGAGGCTTGTTTAAGTCCATAAATAGACCTCTTCAGCTTGCATACTTTGTGACTCTCACCTATAGATTCAAAACCTTTGGTTGTTCCATATAAATGTCTTCTTCAATGAAACCATTAAGAAAAACTGTTTTGACATCCATTTGTCATATCTCATAATTGTAGTGTGCAACTATAGCCAATAATATCCTGATGGATTTAAGCATTGCTATTGGTAAGAAGGTTTCCTCATAATCAACTTCTTGTCTCTTACGGTAACCTTTCGCCACTAACCTTGCTTTGAAGGTCTTCACCTTCCCATTTGTACCCCTTTTTCTTTTATATACCCATTCCACCCTCTAGGCACAATACCCTCAAGTGGGTCTACAAGATTCCAGACTTAATTAGTGTGCACTGAATCCATTTCAAATTTCATGGCTTTAAGCCATTTTCCTGAGTCTTTATCAGAAATAGCCTCCTCATAGGTTAGGGGATCATCAATATGATCACCATCATCCATTGTGAACAACTCTTGTCTTTTGCTATGCAGGTAGCTATATCTTGTAGGGTGGGGAGGGGTGAGTAGTCCTTAAAGATTTGCGTATCTGTGGTGAAGCAATCGATTCTTTTTGATCTGATCATGTCCAACAAAGTCTTATTTCTCCTTTTTGATATACCATTAAGTTCAAGTGTTCCAAGTGGAGTCAATGATATGACTATACTAATTTCTTTGAGATACTCCTAGAATTCAACACTAAGGTATTCCCCTCCTCGATCAGACCGAATAGCCTTAATCCTCTTTCCAGTCTGGTTTTCTACTTTAGCTCTGTATTCTTTGAACCTTTCAAAGGATTCAGATTTGTGTTTCATAAGATACACATACCCATACCGAGATATATCGTCAGTAAAGGTAATGAAGCAGGCAAACCCACCTCGAGCCAATTCACCAAAAAACCCACACACATCAATGTGTACTAACTCCAAAATGTATGTTGTTCTTTCCCTTTGTTCCACAAAGGGTGATTTGGTCATTTTACCAAGGATGCAGGATTCACATGTTGGGAATAGACTCGGGCCACATAAGCTTATAAGTCCTTCTTTCTCCAACTTGGTGATTCTAGTTTCCCCTATGTGACCTAATCTCAAGTGCCACAGATATTTAGAGTTAAGCGTATCTCGAGACCTTTTAAAGGTCTGAACATTCATATATTGCTCATTTGTGTTGTCATCCTTCTTCATATCAAGTATATAAAGTTCATTTATTAATTAGTCAGTGCCAACACATTTATTTCTCAAATAAATAAAACATCCATCATCCATAAATTTAAATTCAAACTGTTTTGAACCAAAAACGAAATGGAAATAATGTTTCTCAAAGCATTGGGCTAAAACAAACACTTGTCCAAAATTAAAGTAAATTCAGATGACAAAGTAAGACAACATGTCCCTATAGCTAATGCAGCAACCATTGCTCTATTTTCTACCTTCAGGACTACGTCGCCTTATCCCAAAGCTCTACTTCTCCTCAACTCCTGTACAGAAGTACATATATGAGAAGTGGCGCTAGAGTCTAATACCTATGAAGTAGAATCATGATTAATCAAAAGAACACTCTTAAACATGAGCAATCGAGACATACCTGCATAGGATTTGCCCTTTCCCTTCAAACTCTTGAGGTACTTTGGACAATTCCTCTTCCATTGTCCTTCTATTAGTGGAAAATAATCTTAAGAGGGGAGTGAATTAAGATTATAGCAAAGTATTGCTATTTAAAAATTTTACTACAACCCACAAAAATCTTTTTGAGACAATTTATCAAACACCTTGTGTGAATAACTAGATAAGAGAAATTATGATGAATAAAATCACACAAGAGCAAAATAACTACTCTAAACAATATATATGATAATGAATGTAAATAGAGCAGGGAGAGAGAAACTAAACTCGGTATTTTCAAGTGGATTGAACTCCTGAAGACCTAGTCCACCACCTAAGGTCTTCATCCTTAGGATTTCTTAAACTCCACTAAACTAATGTTTCTTAAAATGTTGGGGAAGCACAAACCAACTTACAAGTCCACTCTTGAACCCACAAGAACAACCCACTCTTGAATTCACAAGAGCAAATACAACAATCTCTTGAACACACAAGAGATCAACCAAGCTTCTTTGGATGTAGGTGAAACTCAAACCTACAACCTCTCCTCATTTGAATCCATAAGGGATTTTACAACACTCTCTTATCTTCTATGATTCTCACAATCTAAGATATAGAGAGAAATACAACCATGAATGTGTGTATATGAAAGATACAAAGCTTTAACTCTTATAGAGTTGGATAATACAAATGAAGCTCTTTTAATGCTCAATAGATAATGCAAGTTATAGCTCAAGCTTGGTGTTTTTGATTCTTTGAATCAACAATGTAAGCTTAGAACATGTAGAGATTGATTGGAGGAGTTGTTTGATGAAATGGGTTGGTCTGGTATAAAAAGAACAAGAAAAAATGGCTCTTTAGTGGCTATTTTTTCAAACTTCAGCCAAAGTTGGGCGAGTAGTTTGGCAAGGTACTCGACCGACATTGATCTTCCAACATAATCTGTAAAATCCGGGTGAGGACCCGGTTGAGTACGTCAACCAACATGAACAGTACCAAATAGTGCCAGTTTTTTCAATTTCACAATTTTGAGCCCGAAATCCATTTTTTCGAAGGTTAAACACTTGGGTACTTCAAAAATAATTTTTCTAAAGTGTTTCCAACCTTTTTAACACTTCAAAACATTTTCTAAACTCTTGTGAAAAGATTAAAACCGATTTTTGTAATCAAGAGTTTAAAATATATTTTCAACCGAAAATTTAATCTTTTGAAGATAAATTAATTTAAACATTTTAAGAACATTTCTTCAAAAGATATTCCAACCCATTTAATCTTTGAAAATATTTTCAAAACTCTTGAAGAAAGATTTAAATACATTCTTGAAAGATTACCAAGAGCTTGAACCATAAAAATGCATATCTAAGGCAAACGACAATTTGAAGCCGCTATCCCTTATGTTGCCTTGTCTCCATCCTTATAACACCACTTCATCTTCATGTCTTGATTTTTGAAATACAATATTTATTTCTTCAACTCTTCAAGACTTCATGTCTTCATACTTGTGGTGATCTTTCTCATGTATACAATAATGGCCAACATAATTTGTATCTTTTTCAATCTTGCATCAATTTTTTAATCATAACCATTTTACCTCTTCATGTAATATTCTCTTCCTCCTTTAACACCAAGCATCCACAATATATTTTGGCTTCTAATATCATAAGGACAATATAATCCACACAAGCCAAAACATTAAAGTACAATTTGGCTTATAATTAATGATATACACATTTAATGCACATAAGCCAACAAGTTTGTGTTTTAAACATGTAAACATATTAGCATAAACACACTTACAAATCCAATTTTTCTTGATTTGTTATCATGAAAATCATATCTTTTGGCATAAGGTCAACAATCTCCCCTTTTTTGTGATGACAAATCATTCTATGCTATAACAACAATAGTGTACAAGCTAAGCATATATAGCATGAATATGGAGTCTTCAAGGTATGACTCCCCATCACCTATGCATTCAATATATTATATGTCAAGTGAGTAAATATTTTAAACAAAGTACCACGTGGAATCTTTAGCTCCCCCTCAAATTATGCATATAACACATAATGCACCTTCATATGTTTGTTGTCATCAAAACCTTATAAATACCCTTTGTATGAAACCTTAGGATTAACATTTTCCCCCTTTTTGATGATGACAAACATTGATGTGTATGCCAAGATAAATTGAACAATTCTCCACTATCAATATGCCAAGGGATTAGGAAACAATTGTAATCACTTAAAAGCATGCAACACATCATTGTACACATCATATTTTTCTCCCTCTTTGTCATTAACAAAAATAAATAATTACAATAAAGAGGTATAACGTGTAATATACATGCTTGTAAGATAGTATGAAGGCATCAGACATTAAGCACATGAGTTTTTTCCTCAATATCACCCTTTTTGGCATAGAAAAACATAATACATATATTTTTCATTTTAAACACAAATCTTTTATAAAAAATGAAGGATACATAATACTACTTATCATATTCCCAAGACTGATGAAGATCTACATGGACTATTAGCCTTGGCCGAACCATACATGGTGCATTTCAAAATATTTACAAGCTTTTTAGCAAGAATCAACATGTAGTCTTCAAATCATGTCTATAAAACCAAGATATATATATACATATAATATATGTTTATATGCTATAAAAGAGAAGAAGTACAAGTTATACCTCTTGTAGCTTTCAAAGATGGATGCAAACTTGATGATGTAGTCCTTGGCTCTTCCTTACTTGAAGGCACTAGTAGGTCCACCAATCATCCAAGGATCACCCAAGTGTTTGAAGACTTAATGTGCTAGTATGTCTTCTAACAAACAAGCTTAGTATGTATGTAGCCAAGCTCAAAAGAAAAAGCTCTTATCCTTTCCTTTAATGGCCGAAAATACCAATCAAGGAAGACAAGCGTTTTTCTCTTATTTTTCTTAGTATTGGCTATGTGTATGTGTGTTGAGGGAGAGAGAGAGATTATCTTCAATATTATCACTATAATATATCTATTATCTAATCTAAACACCCAATCCAAAAGAGATAAGTTGAGTGTTAGATTAGGTAATCAACTTGCATGTTATTGGATCATCATCATTACAATCCAATGCATGAAAAATAATCTTCTATTTCCTATTTTAGTAGGCCGAAAATGAGAGAGTAAGAGAGAGAGTGTTGTCATCCATTTGGTTAATATAAATCTCTATTATATTATCAAATGACATGTAAAAGATAACCAATTAAAAAGGCTTATTTTGACTAAAAGACAAAGTTACCCTTTTTGCATGTCATTAGATTACAATCATTTGAATCTAATGGCAAAACCACCATCTTCTCTCTCTTCCTCATGTTGGCCGAAAATAGGTGGGTTTAGGAGAGAGAATTTATTTTGCAAGCAGAAAGAGAAACCATCTTCTCTCTCTTCCTCATGTTGGCCGAAAATATATATAATATCTATTCACATAATAATATTATATATATATATGTAGCCAATCAAAATAGCTTCCTTAGTTGCAAGAAGAAAGAGAAACCATGCATGACTTACAATCCAAAAGCTACTTTTCAACTTTCTTTTTCTCTCTCTTGACACTTGGCAGAAAACAACTATTATCAAAAGCTAATGGCCTAAATTCTTTTGTCTTTATTCAAGACTAAATCTAAACCATCCAATTCAAAATTAAAAGACTAGGATTGATGACATAGACAATCCTACATATTTCACTTGCCACATGTCAATGTCCAATCAAATAATTTACTTTTTCAATATGATGACTAGGATTGATGACGTGGTATTTCATAAATTATATCATCAATACGCATATATATATATATATATATATATATATATATATATATATATATATATATATTATTTTTTTCCCATTCTAATCTCTATTAGAATAAATATATTGAAATAACTTTTTAATATTTACAGTTTGGCCCTAAAAGTTTTGGTAATTACAGTTTGACCCCAAAACTTTTCAAAATTACACTTTTAGCCCAAACACCACTATAGATGACTCTTAACACCTTAAAGCCACCAACCACATTATACATGCTCCCGGTGAACTTATTCATATTACTTATAAATGGTGTGACTTTCTAAATTCATAATCGCATACTAATGAGGGACCGATAAACCTACTTATCTATTTCGAAAATATCTTTGTCATTTTCCGAAATACCCTTATGCTCATGGGAAACCACTAACAACAAACGTGCCATGAGAATGTACCCGATAATGAAGACGCAGTCTATCTATGAATCCATTTATTGTCGAGAATTACCGTGCAGTCCGATTCTTCTGTTAAAATGTTCTGATCGGGAAAAGGACTATGAAAGGTTAAGTCCACATCTGATATTGTGAATAGA
The DNA here is from genome assembly GCA_037974665.1 of Ehretia macrophylla. Taxonomy (NCBI): domain Eukaryota; kingdom Viridiplantae; phylum Streptophyta; class Magnoliopsida; order Boraginales; family Ehretiaceae; genus Ehretia; species Ehretia macrophylla. The sequence goes on along the minus strand of CM075768.1, from coordinate 18,442,916 downwards.
CCTGAAACGATGAAACGAGAGATGATTTCTATGGAAAAATCACTTTCCATCAATTCATACTTGTCTTGGCCAAGGACTTCCTCGTTTATCTACCGACTTTAGACATCATAGGACATCCTACTCACACCGGAGGTTTAACAAATCCTATCTTGATAATTACCTGTTAGTCTATATCAAAAGACAAAAATGGGAAAGGTCGTAACACACCTTTACAAAATGTGAGTATTGTCCAGAAGCAATGTTTAGCCCCTGATATAACTGGCAGCTGCAATTTCTCAAGTCTGAGGATTAATTTGCATAATTCTCAACTAAACAGTAAACTATTAAACTGTGGTCATGTAGTTCACTATTTATTATCACAATCAATGATCCGTACCACTGACGATCACTCATATGTTAATTAATCCACATCTCATGTCGTTCTGACATTTCACATGTTATCCTTTATCATTAATATCACCATGCTAATCAAAGGTAATTACATATGATAACCCGTACTCGATTATTCTAGTCCCGGTCGAACAATCTGAAGGGTTATGACTCAGTTCTTATTATTTATCATGTTGAAGTAGAACATCATAACATTCTAAACCCTTTTCAAACGTTCTCACTTCTCCGATAAACATTAGGGACACATTCATATCAAAGCGGAGAATACAAATACCCGAAAACATCATTTAGTATAAAACATATATATTCTTGTTAAGACCTTAATTAAGTAATCTAATCATTAGCATTAGGGTACATCTCCAACAATCTCCCACTTGCACTAATACTATTTACCATAGGATTAGCGCGTAGTACATTCGTATCCATATATTCATCTTTTCTATGATGGTGATCAACCGTAATTAACTTTATAAGATCAGTGGGATATCTATATATAAATACATAGGGTGTAAACTACTTACTCTATTTCTGTCATAAGAGAAATTATCAAAAATGAGAAAAACTCTTATATATGTTTGGATTGATGAGATCGGTTTCAATAAGCTTATGCAATAAGCCTTTCATTGCAGTTACCAAATACAAATATTGATAACCATCAATAAATAGAACCACCTTTAAATTTCAAATCCAAATACCATTCATAATGTAAGATATGTTTTCCGGCTCAAGTAACAAGACAAACGGTTACTTACTATTCGGAACTCTTTCCAATCATTAACAATAAATCTAATAATATTTCCATTAGTATGTGAATTCTTTCAAAAGAACTTCACTTATTACCATATACTAGTCAAGATTTCCCAAAAATTGAAAATCACTACTTACCACAATAAGGTCATCAGTATCGATACTTAAATTCTTCTCGATACAACGCTTTGCATCACTATGAGCCATGTACTTGCCCTTGCATAATTTAGGAGACTGCAAATGGCAAAAGGGTAAGATACGCGATCTCTTCGCTATCTTATCCTAATTAAATTCAGAAGGAAGTCTACAAGAACATATGGATACCCTACCTCAGAGACTGGTGACCATGCATTTCTTAGAACCTTTCTTCTTAATATTTTTAAGATTTTGATTTAGCATACAGGCTTGAACGGTAAAATGGTTATAGTCAAAGATAAGCTCTAAATGGTTAGAATTGCTTTGGTGATAAAAGGAGGTATTCTCCAATCATTCCTTTTAACCAAATGCAATCTATAACCGTATGTTTTATTTTCAATAACAATTATTGAAAAACAAAACTTCATTAGTATTTTTCTTTGTCTTGCTTAAAATGTTATCATTGATTCCAAAAAAGTGCAATCATTCATCAAAACTCAACACATTTCTTTTGACGATGATTCAAGGAATACTGATAGCTATGTTCTTTATTTCCTCCCACTATCATTTTTTGACAAACCATTTTACCATAAGAATAGTAAATCTATTAAACCCTTTTAAATAAAAAAGAAAATATTTTGACCCATTATTTGTTCTAATCTTTAACTCTTGAGCACCTCAAAGTTTTAAGATTCAAATGACAACTTCATTTATAAAGATTCATTTACTAGCCATTCCAAAAATGCTAAGTAATATGATTATCCTTGTAGTTTATTTTGAAGATATTTTTCCCTTTGATGTGCATTTCGAAGATTTCATTACTATAATGAAACTTGATACAAAAACGCATATCCCTTTTCTTGCATAAGATAAATTCAAAATTTTTCTTAGTAAGACAAGATTGAAACAAATAGTCGCTACTATTTCTTTTATCATAAAGAAGAAGAAATGAAACTTCAAATTAAAGAATATTCACAATCATATTCAAAATAGGATTGCACTCCGAGTCGACTCACAAAATAAATCATTTTACAAAAAGAAGTTTATATTTTGACTTTAAAGATTCTACCCACAATCAAAGATCTGCTCCTGAAGATAGATCTCCTGGTAAGCATAAAGTAGTCCGTCTCCGTCTGAGTCTCCTCCTCTTCCTTCTTTTGTTGTGACTAGGTCCAGCCACAGAAGGCGAAAAGTCAACATAAGGAATGGGCTCCATATCCAAACCATATTCCTGCCAACCAGTTAGAATGCCTAGCAGCTCGGATAATGTGCACTCAATCCTATGCACATGGATGTCCAGTATCAAGGGAGAGTAAGACGGCAGTAGAGACTGCAAGATCAAGTCAATCTAAAGCTGAGGGCTCATGACATAACCATATTCCTCCAACTGAGTCATCAGATAAATCATTCTAAGGCAGTGTTGGTTAACATCATCTTCCTACACTAATCTCATACTAAAAAGCTCTCGAGTCGGTTCAAATCTCATGCCACAACAATGTTCTCCAAAGGATTCCCTCAAAGATTGAATGATCTTTACAGAATGAGACATATTCTCATAATATTCCCATAGATCATCACTCATCGATGAGATGATGTATTCTTTAAAGTGCGTGTCATCCTGAACCCATCTATCGTATGTGATCTTATCAGCTTCAAAGGCAGTTTCATCAACAGGAGCCAAAGGTTCAAAATCTAAAACATAATCAATTCTCTCAAAATGGAGAACTACTTTTAAGCTCTTGTACCATTTTTCAAAGTTTGGTCTGGTTAAGTAGTCGTGGTTCAAAACGGAAACAATCAGATTTATAAAAGAAGCCATAGCATATAAACTGCATAAAATAAAAGTAACAAATAGTAAGATTGTAGGCTAACAAGAATACAAACATAGCTATAAAATTTATGCACATCAAATAGCTACTCCCACTATTCCTTTTAAATCTCATAATGTCATGCCCCAACCCCGAACTCGTTCCCAAGACAAGGCCGGAACGTGAAGTGGACTAGATAGATAACCCTGTACAATCATCCATTCATGACCTAAACAATTATAATATCCACAAATAACTTCAAGAAGGGTACCCAAATATGTCGGCACTTTAACATTCATTAACCTGTTCGTTCATATGTACAAGGCCTACATTCAACCATCAGGCATAACACAAACATCAATGCCTTCTAGGCCTCAAAAGAATAGACTAACAATAAGGTTACAACCTAACATTAGAAGTTAGTTACACGACCAAATCCAAAATAATATTACAATACTTGAAGTTGTTCAATATTAATATAGTAAACATCCAAAATAGCATTAACAACAAGCATGATCACAGCAAGTAGAAGTCCGACTCATCACACAAGTATGTCTCACTGCCAGCTTGAGTCCCTAGCTCAAGCTCAAGCTCACCTAAAAAATTGTCATAGAAAGGGATGAGCTACACTTAGTTTAGCGAGGGTTAATGGTCACGGTAGATTTTCGCAAATATTTCCAATATTTAGGAATCCTTTTTGAAAACATGTTATGGACGAGATACAAATAAATATAGGAATTAATAAACAAACAGTGTCATATATCTCTACCCTCCGAGGTCCTCAAGGGCCCAAGCGAAGGTAGGTTACCATATATCAAAGGATACGATAACTCGAACAGTTGTTGGAGATAGTCAGTCTCGAATCAGCTTTCACGATAAACCCAATACACAAACCGATAAGGGTACTCCGGAGGTAATCCAACCACAGTAGCCGAGTCCGTCCTGGCAGGCCCAATGCCACCCAGGCAACCCAGAACTTCCACCATGGTGTTCAATAACTTAATTATACCAACCATCTCTCCAAGGAAATACATCAAGCGAGAGAGGAGTTCAATCATAGCAAACAAGCTCGGAGGTAACAAAGTAGGTTGCCACCGGTTAGTAACAGTAATTAACGACATATTAGTGTAATCATGTTCCAAATAGAGTTCATATGATGCGTAAACATGTAAGTGGAGGTCAACGGGATAGGTTGCCCCCAATGTGGGAACATAACATGCATTAAACTCAACATCTTCGCACTAGTCCCAACTTAAACAGTTATTTTACCTATCTCTCTAAGCTCTAATTAATCTAATTTTGGTTTAGAATCTAAGCTTATAAAAAATAGATAGTTCTAGAATCAAACGGAACTTAATTCGAAGTTGAAACGAATGAGATATGGCCTCCGGAAAATCACTACGCAAAGCTGTCAAACATCCAGGCATTGCAGCCTTAATCCGGTCGACTGGAAGAAGCAGGTAATGCCTGGATGAGAGTTTTCTGCCCGGCGTTGAGGCTTATATCTGGGCGACCGGATAATGGCGGTAACGCCCGGATAGCTGACGGGAAACACCCAAATTTCCACCGAAATCACCTAAACAACAACCAATCTTTCTAACAACACACAAACAAGTTCAATGATGCTATTAGGCATCATATAAGGGTTCTAACTCAACCAAAACCACCCCACATCAAAATCAACAACACCCAATAATTTATGTTTAATCTCTACACCATTAACACCCTCAACAACTCAATACAACTCTTAACAAGTTCAAGTATACATATATAACCACATGTAAGCACCCAATCAAGCTCTAAACACAAGTATAATCACAGACCATGCTTAATGTATCTTGAAAAGCATTTGAAAAACAACTCTTACCTCAATCACAAGTTTGATAAGCAAGGAAGACAAATGAACACTTGAAATTGCTCAAGAAGACAAGAGTGTGATAGAAATTGGCTTGATCAAACTTCTTTTTTTCTTCATTCTTCTTCTTTCTTCTTCTTTCTTTTTCCTTCTTCTTTCTTTCTCCTTCCTCCCTTTGGTCGAGTAAAAGTGTGTGTGTGTGTGTGTGTGTGAGTGTGTGTACAGAGATTTGGGTGAGTTTGAGTGTGTGGTGTATGTTTTGAGTGGGAATGTATCGTAGAAATTAGGTGCTCAAATATCTAATTGGCCAAATTACCACCTTGCCCTCCAACTAAGTCATATTTATTAGTTTTCCCTTTTGATTCAATTGTAACTAATTAGTTACTAATTTTGACTTGCTAGAATATATTTAATGTCTACGACACGTAAAATTCATAAATGCACGAAAATAAACATTTTGGCACGTAAAAAGATAAATATGCATGATAAATAATATTAATGCACATAATTGATGTCAATGCATATGAAATAATTTGAATGCATTATAATTACTATAATTATATATATAATCTGTCGTGTTGGGTTTTACACATCCTCCCCTCCTTAAAAGAATTGCGTCCTCGCAATTTCTTCTTACCTTGAAAACAACTCCGGATACTGTTTCTCCATTTGATCCCGTAACTCCCAAGTTGCTTCCTCAATCCTATGGTTGTTCCACAATACTTTCACCATAGGAATCTTCTTTCTACGCAACTCCCGTACTTGTTCATCTAAAATTCGCACAGGCCTTTCTTCATAGGAGAGGTTCTCATGAAGTTGTAGCGGTTTCGGCTCCAAGATATGAGAAAGGTTAGGTTGATACTTTCTCAACATCGAGACATGGAACACGTCATGTATACTGGAAATATTTGTTGGTAGACTCAATCGGTATACTAACTTGCTAATTTTCTTCACAATCTCTAACGGTCCCACGTACCTCGGACTTTAACTTGTCACCCTTACCATGCCGAATCAATCCATTTCGAGGAGACAATTTCAGAAACACATTATCACCCACTTCAAACTCTAAGTCTCTTCTTCTTCTATCGGCATAACATTTCTGCCTACTATATGCGATGAGCATCCTTTTTCGGAACAAATGCACATTTCTATCTTCTCCATCATCTCTGGCAACAATGTAGGATCAATAGCCCTCATCTCACCAACCTCACTCCAATATAGAGGAAATCTACACTTCCGTCCGTACAAGGCCTCGTAAGGTGCCATGCCAATCATTGCCTGATAGCTGTTGTTGTAGGCGAATTCTGCCAATGGCAAATGCTTTCCCATGTTCCTCCAAAGTCCAAAGCACAAGCTCATAGCATGTCCTCCAAGATCTGAATGGTCCTTTCGGACTGCCCGTCAATTTGAGGATGGTAGGCTGTACTGAAACTTAACTTCGTCCCCAACGCCTCTTGAAACTTTTGCCAAAATCGAGATGTGAACCTTGGATCTATGTCAGATACTATACTCACGGGTACACTATGCAACTTCATAATATTAGCTATATACAAATCAACTCGCTTCTCCAAGTTATTCATCTTATTCGTTGCGATGAAATAAGCTGTCTTCATTAACTGATCCACGACTACCCAAACCGTATCACAACCTCGAGGTGACCTCGGTAACTCTGTTATGAAATCCATTGTTATGTGCTCCCATTTCCATTGTGGAATTTCCAAAGGTTGCAAGAGTCATGCAGGTCTTTGATGTTCGGCGTTAACCCTTTGACATGTCAAACAACGTGCCACAAACTCTGCAATTTCCTGCTTCATATTATTCCACCAATAGAATTGTCTCAAGTCACGATACATCTTTGTTCCTCCAAGATGCATTGTATCCCTTGTATTATGAGCTTCCTCAAGTATCTTTTTCTTCAATTCTGGATCATTTGGTATACAAACTCGGTTATGAAATCTCCACAATCCATCTTGCTGGGTGAAATCCGGATTGTCTTTTTTTATCTTATGAAATTGTGGATCTTGTTGCTGAGCTTCCTTGACTTGAGATAGCAATGTCGATTGAATCGTTAGATGAGCATTCATCCCCAACTTCGCCAAGCTTGCCTTCAAGCTCAATGCATCTACCACCACATTAGCTTTTCCGGGCACATAGTTGATAGTGCAATTATAGTCCTTTAAGAGTTCCATCCATCTTCTTTGCCTCATGTTCAGTTTCTTTTGAGAGAATAAGTATTTTAGGCTCTTGTGGTTGGTGAAGATCTTGAACTTGCTTCCCCATAAATAATGTCTCCAGTTTTTCAATGCAAACACCATCGCTGCCAACTCTAAGTCATGAGTGGGGTAATTCATCTCATAAGGCTTTAGCTTCCGAGAGGCATAAGCGATGACTTGACCATTTTGCATTAATACACATCATAATCCCTCCTTCAAAGCATCACTGTAGATGACAAACCCTTGACTTCCCTCGGGCAATGCTAAGATAGGAGTGGATATCTCTTCTTCAACTCTTGGAAGCTATTTTCACATTTACCGTCCATATGAAGCTCGCCTTCTTTTGTGTCAATCTTATAAGAGGTCTTGAAATCTTTGAGAAGTCTTTCATAAACCTCCTGTAGTACTCGGCTAGCCAAAGAAAACTGTGCTTCTCTGTAACATTCTCGGGTCTCTTCCATGACTGCACCACTTCAATCTTCGAGGGATCCACCGCTATCCCTGTTTGGGAGATTATATGCCCTAATAAAGCAACTTGTTAAAGCCAAAACTCGCATTTGTTAAACTTGGCATACAACTGATGCTTTTGTAACTTCTGCAACACCAAATGTAGATATTTTTCATGCTCTTCTTCGGTCTTGGAATACACCAAAATATCATCTATAAATATCACCACAAACTGATCCAAGTAAGGCTGGAACACCCTGTGCATCAAGTCCATAATGCCAGTAGGAGCATTTGTTAGTCCAAACAGCATTACAACAAACTCATAATGCCCGTACCTTGTCCTAAAAGCTGACTTAGGCACATCTTCCTTTTTTATGCGAAGCTGGTAATAACCCTGCCTCAAATCAAACTTTGAATAAACCTTGGCTCCTTGTAATTGATCAAATAGTTCATCTATCAATGGCAAGGGATACTTATTCTTGACAGTCACATGATTCAACCCCCGATAATCAATACATAGCCTCAAGGTGACATCTTTCTTCTTCACGAACAATACTGGAGCTCCCCAAGGAGATGAACTAGGTTGAACAAATCCTTTTTCTAGCAATCCTCGCAATTGAATCTTCAATTCTTGCATTTCAGTCAAGGCCATCCGATAGGGTGCCTTTGAGATAGGTTGAGTACTTGGCAATATCTCAATCACAAAATCAATTTCTCTCTTTGGTGAATCCCGGTAATTCTTCCAGAAACACATCAACATATTCTCTTACCACTGGCACCTCTATGAGCGTAACCTAATCAGTTGGCTTATTAACCAAATAAGCCAAGTACCCACTGCATCCCTTCCTCGTTAGTTTCATAGCTTTGTTAGAGGAGACAATAATATTACTTGAAAAATCACCTCTACCCTTCACCTCAACCATAGGTTAACCCGGTACCTGAAACTTCACAATCTTCGTTCGGCAATCCAATTGGGCATAATTGCGAGCTAACCAATCCATTCCCAATATAACATCATACTTTTGAAAAGGGAGTACAATGATATCGACCAAAAATTCTCAGCCTTTTATTTGAATTTTATATTCCTTGCATCCATATTTAAAAGTGTACTTGATACCCATAGGATTGATAACTTCTACATGACATGATAAAGGTCCTATTTGCAATTTGTTGCGATGCACACATTGAGGTGAAATAAAGGAATGCGTGGCTCCAGTATCAATAAGCACATTTACCAGTTGTTGTAAAATTAAGAAAGTACATTCAACTACTGCTGCAACCTCTGGAACCTCCTCTTGATCAACAACATATACCCAGGCTTGAACCCTTTATGCTGGGGCATTGACTGTGGTCTGGTACTACTGATCTTTGCCTTGCCATTTAGGGCATTGCTTAGCCTGATGTTGATCACTACCACATCTAAGGCATTTACCATTCTTTCTCCAATATTGGGCCTCTATATGCCCCTTCTTATTACAATGCTTATACACAATATTACAGGCGGTAGCAGTACTGCCCGAAGAACCACTAGCCGATTAAGTACCTGAAACACCCGATTGTGGTAGGGTAGGGGCTGATCTAGCTTAACTTGAAGCTTGAGTCTGGGTTGAGTATGATCTCTGTGGTGCTTGTGACAACATCGGCCTCTTACTCACTTGACTTGGCCCCCCACGAGTATCCAATCTCTTATTCTTAACTCACGATGCCGAATCAACCATCTCGGCATAATCAGTGAAACGGTGAGATGCAAGAAAATCATGAATTTCAGGCCTTAATCCCCGAACAAAGTGTTTGATCCTTGCATTTTCTGTTTGGACCAATCCCGGCAAATACTTGGAGAGTTTGTTGAATCGGGTTTCATATTGCACCACCGATAAGCTTCCTTGCCTCACAGTGATGAACTCTTCTTTCTTTCTCTCTCAAGCCACCTCCGATACATAGTTGCCTTTGAAAGACCTCACAAAGTTAGCCCATGTTATTGGGGTGCCATTTCACTCCCAACGAACCTTCTCAATTCTCCACCATTCCTCTGCATCCTCCTCCAACAAGAAAGTTGCAAAGGCCACCTTCTTCTCATCATTGTAATCCATGGCCACATAAATCTTCTCCACATTGGCAAGTCATGCCTTCGCCTTCTCACTATCAGGCTCACCCAAGAACTTAGGAGGTCCATATCCTAGGAAGCCCTTCAATGTATCATCTCTATCACCTCGGTGATTGTTGTTGTCGTTGCCACCACCGTTGTTGTTATTGTTATTATTGTTAGTTGCGGCTGTTAATACTGCGGCTGTTGCTGCTGTAGCCGTTGTAGTTGCTGTTTTCTGTTCCATAGCTCTGCTCATGTGGTCTATCGCGTTTGCCATCATATTGAACATGGCTATTCCAGGGTTAGCTGGGTCAATATTCCCTGCTCCTTGTGCTCCGACATTTGTGCGGGTGTTACGACCTACTATCTATAAACATAGCACATAGACCATTGATGGTTATATAATACGCATGCCTTATGATATGAGATTAATGTAAATACATGTGTTAACAATACTCCTACACCTAGGTTACACATAGACAAGAAGCACATATATCACGTTAAGCACATAAGTTCCTAAAAGTGCTCCGACATATTCTCATCTCAAGTTTCCTACCCACTAACCAAGGGTTCTAAATCTAGCTTATGCTTAGTTAAATAGCGAAGCTTTGATACCACCCAAAGGTGTCACGCCCCAACCCCGAACTCGTTGCCAAGACAAGGCCGGAATGTGACGTGGACTAGATAGATAACCCTGTACAATCCTCCATTCATGACCTAAACAATTATAATATCCACAAGTAACTTCAAGAAGGGTGCCTAAATCTGTCGGCACTTCAACATTCATTAACCTGCTCGTTCATATGTACAAGGCCTACATTCAACCTTCAGGTACGCCGCAAATATCAATGCCTTCTAGGCCTCAAAAGAATAGACTAACAATAAGGTTACAACCCAACAATAGAAGTTAGTTACACGACCAAATCCAAAAGAATATTACAGTACTTGAAGTTGTTCAATATTAATATAGTTAACATCCAAAATAGCATTAACAACAAGCATGATCAGAGCAATCAGAAGTCCGACTCATCACACAAGTATGTCTCGCCTTCAGCTTGAGTCCCTAGCTCAGGCTCAGTCTCACCTGAAAAATTGTCATAGAAAAGGATGAGCTACACTTAGCTCAGCGAGGGTTAATGGTCACGGTAGGTTTTCGGAAACCTTTCCAATATTTAGGAATCCTTTTTGAAAACATGTTATGCACGAGATGCAAATAAATATAGGAATTAATAAACAAACAGTTTCATATATCTCTACCCTCCGAGGTCCTCAAGGGCCCAAGCGAACGTAGGTTACCATAAATCAAAGGATACGATAACTTGAACAGTTGTTGGAGATGGCCAATCTCGAATCAGCTTCCACGATAAACCCAATACACCAACCGATAAGGGTACTCTGGAGGCAACCCAACCACAGTAGCTGAGTTCGTCCTGGCAGACCTAACACTGCCCAGGCAGCCCATAACTTCCACCATGGTGTTCAATGACTTAATTATACTAACCATCTCTCCAAGGAAACACACCAAGCGACAGAGGAGTTCAATCATAGCAAACAAGCTCGAGGCAACAAAGTAGGTTACCACCGGTTAGTAACCGTAATTAATGACATATTAGTGTAATCATGTTCCAAATAAAGTTCATATGATGCGTAAACATGCAAGTAGAGGTCAACGGGATAGGTTGCCCCCAATGTGGGAACATAACATGCATTAAACTCAACGTCTTCACACTAGTCCCAACTTAGATAGTTATTTTAACTATATCTCCAATCTCTAATTAATCTGATTTTGGTTTAGAATCGAAGCTTATCAAAAATAGATAGTTCTAGAATCAAACAGAACTTAATTCGGAGTTGAAACGAATGAGATATGGCCTCCGGAAAATCACTGCACAAAGCTGTCAAACATTCGGGCATTGCAACCTTAATCCGGTCGACCGGAAGAAGCAGGTAAGGCCCGGATGGGAGTTTTCTGCCCGGCATTGAGGTTTCTATCAGGGCGACAGGATAGAGGCGGTAACGCCTGGATAGCTAACAAGAAACACCCAAATTTTCACCCAAATCACCTAAACAACAACCAATCTTTCTACCAACACACAAACAAGTTCAATGAGGCTATTAGGTATCATATTAGGGTTCTAACTCAACCAAAACCACTCCACATCAAAATCAACAACACCTAATAATTCATGTTCAAGCTCCACACCATTAACACCCTCAACAACTCAATACAACTCTTAACAAGTTCAAGTATACATATATTACCACATGTAAGCACCCAATCAAGCTCTAAACACAAGTATAATCACAGACCATGCTTAATGTGTCTTGAAAAGCATTTGAAAAACAACCCTCACCTCAATCACAAGTTTGATAAGCAAGGGAGACAAAGGAACACTTGAAATTGCTCAAGAAGACAAAAGTGTGATAGAAATTGGCTTGATCAAACTTTTTTTCTTCCTTCTTCTTTCTTTTTCCTTCTTTTTTCTTTTTCCTTCTTCTTTCTTTCTCCTTCCTCCCTTTGGTCGAGTAAGAGTGTGTGTGTGTGTGTGTGTGAGTGTGTGTGCATAGATTTGTGTGTGTTTGAGTGTGTGGTGTGTGTTTTGAGTGGGAATGTATAGTAAAAATTAGGTGCTCAAATATCCAATTGGCCAAATTACCACCTTGCCCTCCAACTAAGTCATATTTATTAGTTTGCCCTTTTGATTCAATTGTAACTAATTAGTTACTAATTTTGACTTGCTAGAATATATTTAATGTCTACGACACGTAAAATTCATAAATGCATGAAAATGAACATTTTGGCACGTAAAACGATAAATATGCATGATAAATAATATTAATGCACATACTTGATGCCAATGCATATGAAATAATTTGAATGCATTATAATTACTATAATTATATATATAAACTCTCATGTCGGGTTTTACACATACTCCCTAAAAGAGAAAAAGGGTTAATCTAAAAGACTCTAAGTGGGATGACCAATTTCCTATGATATAACACATTTATCAAACCTTTGTGGCTATTATGTTGAAATATAAATACCAAAGGTCAACAACTCCTTTATTGTCTATTTCTCTAAATAGGCTATGGTCAATTTTAGTCCCTAAATCACTTTGGTCTCAAACCTTTGTGTCTATGTTGATTAAGTGATCTAGTTAGATTATACCCGCCATCACTTAGTTATCTAGCAAATTGAATCAATAGCTTCAAACCTTTGTGGCTATGTTGGCCGTTAGATTTTGGAAGATAATCACATCTCTATGTTTCATTCTAGCGACTTTTAATAAACTTAATTGTGAAACAATTCCTGAAACCTTTGTGGCTATGTTGGAATGTACTCAATTCAAGTTCAATTAAAACCTAGGATGGCGGAGGACTACAATAAAACTCTTTTTACCGTTTGTTTCAATCTAATATTAATTTGCACATCAGGAGTTCTTAAATTTGATCTCGATCTCATGATATAAATATGCATTCAACATATTATTAGCTAACAATCACAATTATAGCATTTAATAGTATATGAATGCAAAGATGCACAAATTATGGATCATGGGCTTGGGTTTGGGCCTAAAAATAAAACTACCCTAATAAAGATTCTCAACTCCTTTGAAATCTTCTTTAGGCCTCCAACTTCTTGGAATCTCCTTTGGGCCTTCTTACAAAAGACTTTCTTGAAGAATTACATAATTGTCCTCACTACAATATTCTCTTAAAAGACAAAAATAATAAATATGAGACTTATGTCTCAATCTACAACCCAATAAATTGGCCCTAAAGCCCAAATCCATGATCAAATTCACCATTTCAAAATGCAAATACTTATGTATGATCATTCATATCAAACATATAACAATCATCACATAATAATCTAACAATCAAGTTTAATTAACTCATCAATATGAATAATCAAAATTCATTCATATAAATTGCATATTCATAAAACACCTTTTATTAATGCAAGTTATGTTGGCCCAAATACTAATAACACTTTATAGTATGACATGCACGCTCAAGTTCCAAAGATAGTGAAGTACTAGCCCATGGCCCAATATACACAATGTGGCCCAATAGGCTAATTCAAACATTAAAACATGCAATTTGAGCCCAAGCCCAAATTAATATGTCTTATTGGCCCAAGCACATTAATGTAAGCCCAATAGCCCACTATTAAACATTATATCATCATATAATCCAATTTAACTTCTTCTCAAACTTTAGAAACATCTAACAAAACACATTAGAACATTTCCAAATTCAAGACAAAATCTAAATGAGCTAACATTTGTGTAAAATCAAATCTTGCTATTTTAACACATGTAGACTAGTCGTAATTTGATCATTAAACATTTCAATCATCAAATAGTCCTATTTCTCAAAACACATATATGTCAACATCATAACATGTTTAAAACTCTCTTTTAAACTTTTCATGTTAACAAAAATGTCATCAATACTCATATTGACCAAAAAGTTGAGGACTACTTAGCAACTATCTACATTATCTTATTTCTAACATGAAGCAAGATTTTCTAATCTACTTCTTTGTAGATTCGGCCCAAGCATATAAAAAAATGCAAGACTTGTCTTTTCAATATTTGAACTTCTCATATAGCTAAAAAGGAACTTTTTAAAACACCTTCTAGCTTTTTCATCTTTTAGAAGATTCTTCAAAAGATAATGTAAGCATGTAAAGATCAAATCAACAATTTCTCTTTACGTATAAACATATCTAACTAGAAGATCTAGCATTCTAAACATGCATGTGAAAAATGGCCAATCTAGAAGCATAGATCTAAGCATCCATGTCCAACACATCATATATAAACTCAATATATATACATGTAAGTCAAGATATCATCTAGATCTACACATGCAAGCAAAGAAATTTCACAAACTCTAAAAAACACATATACCCATTTGGCCATTTATATATATATATATATATTCAAATTTTTCATATTCATCAAAACCACGCTCTGATACCACTTGAAGGATACATGATACTTCTTATCATATTCCTAAGACCGATGAAGATCTACATGGACTATTAGCCTTGGTCGAACCATACATGGTGAATTTCAAAAAATTTACAAGCTTTCTAGCAAGAATCAACATGTAGTCTTCAAATCATGTCTATAAAACCAAGATATATATATACATATAATATATGTGTATATGCTATAAAAGAGAAGAAGTACAAGTTATACCTCTTGTAGCTTTCAAAGATGGATGCAAACTTGATGATGTAGTCCTTGGCTCCTCCTTACTTGAAGGCATTAATAGGTTCACCAAGTATCCAAGGATCACCCAAGTGTTTGAAGACTTAATGTGATAGTATGTCTTCTAACAAACAAGCTTAGTATGCATGTAGCCAAGCTCAAAAGTAAAAGCTCTTATCCTTTCCTTTAATGGCCGAAAATACCAATCAAAGAAGACAAACTTTTTCTCTTGTTTTTCTTAGAATTGGCCATGTGTATGTGTGTTGAAGGAGAGAGAGAGATTATCTTCAATATTATCACTATAATATATCTATTATCTAATCTAAAACACCCAATCAAAAAGAGATAAGTTGAGCGTTAGATTAGATAATCAACTTGCATGTCATTGGATCATCATCATTACAATCCAATGCATGAAAAATAATCTTCTCTTTCATATCTTAGTTGGCCGAAAATGAGAGAGTAAGAGAGAGGGTGTTGTCATCCATTTAATTAATATAATCTCTATTTTATTATCAAATGAGATGTAAAAGATAACCAATTAAAAAGGCTTATTTCGAATAAAAGACAAAGTTACCCCTTTTGTATGTCATTAGATTGCAATCATTTGAATCTAATGGCAAAACCACCATCTTCTCTCTCTTCCTCATGTTGGCCGAAAATAGGTGGGTTTAGGAGAGAGAATTTATTTTGCAAATATATATATATATAATATCTATTCACATAATAATATTATATATATAGGTAGCAAATCAAAAATAGCTTCTTTAGTTGCTAGAAGAAAGAGAAACCATGCATGACCTTGGATTGTAATCATTACAATCCAAAAGCTACTTTTCAACTTTCTTTTTCTTTCTCTTGACACTTGGCAAAAAGCAACTATCATCAAAAGCTAATGGCCTAGATTCTTTTGTTTTTATTCAAGACTAAATCTAAACCATCCAATTCAAAATTAAAAGACTAGGATTGATGACATGGACAATCCTACATATTCCATTTGCCACATGTCAATGTCCAATCAAATAATTTGCTTTTTCAATATGATGACTAGGATTGATGACGTGACATTTCACAAATTACATCATCAATACATATATATATTTATAAGTAAACACCTATATATATATATATATATATATATATATATATATATATATATATATATTATTTTTGCTCATTCTAATCTCTATTAGAATAAATATATTGAAACAACTTTTCAATATTTGCAGTTTGGCTCCAAAAGTTTTGATAATTACAATTTTACCCTAAAACCTTTCAAAATTACACTTTTAGCCCGAACACCACTATAGATGACTCTTAACACCTTAAAGCCACCAACCACATTATACAAGCTCCCGGTGAAGTTATTCATGATACTTATAAATTGTGTAACTTTCTAGATTCATAATCGCATACCGATAAGGAACCGATAAACCTCCTTAACTATTTCAGAAATGTCTCCGTCATTTTCCAAAATACCCTCATGCTCTTAGGAAACGAACTAACAACAAACGTGCCATGAGAATGTACCCGATAATGAAGACACAGTCTATCTATGAATCCATTTATTGTCGAAGAATTACCGTGCAGTCCAATCCTTCTATTAAAACGTCCCGATCGGGAAAAGGACCATGAAAAGGTTAAGTTCACATCCGATACTGTGAATAAATCTGAAACGGTGAAACGAGAGATGAATACAATGGAAAACCCCTTTTCCATCAATTCATACTTGCCCTGGCCAAGGACTTCCTCGTTTATCTATCGACTTCAGACATCACAGGACATTCTATTCACACTGGAGGTTTAACAAATCATATCTTGACAATTACCTGTCAGTCTATATCAAAAGACTAAAATGCGAAAGGCCGTAACAAACCTTTACAAAAGGCGAGTATTGTCCAGAAGCAATGTTTAGCCCCTGATATAACCAACAACCGTAATTTCTCAAGTCTGAGGATTAATTTGTACAATTCTCAACTAAACAGTAAATTATGAACCTGGGATCATGTAGTTCACTATTTATTATCACAATCAATAATTCTTACCACTGACGATCATTTATATGTTAATTAGTCCACATCTCATGTCGTTCTAACACTTTGCATGTCATCCTTTATCATTAACATCATCATGCTAATCAAAGGTAATTACATATAATAGCCCATACTCGATTATTCTAGTCCTGGTCAAACAATTTGAAGGGTTATGACTCAGTTCCTAATATTTATCATGTCGAAGTAGAACAACGTAGCATTCTAAATTCTTTTAGAATGTTCTCACTTCTCCGGTAAACATTAGGGACACATTCATACCAAAGCAGAGAATACGAATATCCGAAATCGTTGTGTATAAAACACATATATTCTTGTTAAAACCCTAATTAAGTCATCTAATCATTAGTATTAGGGCACATCCCCAACAAACAATGCATAAGCTCATATCATTTCAACATAGCATCACATTCGTCACAAGATATTCTTATGCACAACATTAATACTCTCCCTAAGATCATGCATAAATAAGATTTCATTCAAACATGTAGGATCCCCCTTACTATTTGAATACCTCAATCATATAAACATCATAACTTTGAATATTGAATTGGAGTTCAAGTCATAGTATACAAAATGATTTACATTTCTCCCATTTTAAGAAAGGATACCACTGTTATATTTCCCCTTTTGGTATTCTACCAACGTATATAGCAAATTTTAGCACTATAAGAAACGAATAGTATTCAAGGTATTCTTCAAAAAATTTAATTCTTTTATAATTTTCTCATATTCCTCATTAGGCATGATATTCAATTTTTCAAATTCGTTTGACATTTCATCCATGTTGATATCATGCATATTTTTCCTTTCTAATCATCATGAACAAGTAATAAGCATACTAAGAAGCAAGTAGTAGGAATACTAAAAAAGATATGATGAAAACCAATTCATGGAGGAATACAAGTTTTAGTTCAAGAGAATAATCAAAATCCATGAAGAATAATCTAGAGATAGTAATGGTGTGTATGTTCAACAATATTTTTCTACTTAAAGTACACATCTCTATATAAGTACATGTCATATTTTCATATAATCAAGACTTTCATATAGACTCTTCTTCTCAATAGATTCATCTCAAGCATGTATTTATCATTCTCACATAAGTATACAACACATGCTAGAACCAAATATCCAATGCATTATAATTATTATCCCTAAAAGTCCATATGCATTGTAAGAAGAGATAAAGTCAAATAATTCAAGTATGCAATCCATCTAAGAACCATGATAACCATTTAGAGTCATGATGGAAAGACATTTAACGAAAAATTGGATGGAAGGGTTATAATGCAATATTATAGATAACACAAGAGATTCTATGTCACTTTGAAAATACAAGGTTTGTTATGCAACTTTTGCAAAACATAAGGGGGTATGGTGCATTTTACTCTTTTTTTAATTTCAATTTTTATAGCAAATTTGATATAATAAGAATTTATAAATTTTTTATTTTATATTATTTTAAAAAAAAATTAACAAAAATATGACGGAAAGGAGACGAAATATGAGGGAGACGGAACGGAGACAAAATGTAGAGGAAGATGGAAATGAGACAAAATGTTAGGGAGACGGAATGGAGACAAAATATAGAGGGAGTCGGAAAAGTGACGAAATGTGAGGGAGACGAATTGAAGATGATTTTCTTATGCAGACGAATATCATTTGCGATGAAATAGGGACTCAATATCTTTTCGTCTCCATTTGAGACGAAATGGAGATGAAATTCCAAATATGTGACGATTCGAGAAGCCACGGCTGAGTTTTGTCTCCATTCCAACTCCTTTCCAGATTGGAGACGAAAATATATTGTCTCCCTTTCTGAAATTTCTTGCACTGTTACTCTTTTTTTTTGCCAAAGAAGACATAGAAGATTAAAGTGAGCAAAACAAATGTCTAGTAAAGGGGAATCCATAAAAGAATGAAGAAAATAAGAATAATTGTGAAATGACGAATTGTTTAATCCAAACTCGAGTAGCATTATAAATAAGGATATAAGGTTTATAACTATGCATAGCCACTACAAAAAAAACAGTTGTTTTGTGACAAAAATTTGTAACAAAACTAAATTCGTCACAAAATTGGGACGAAAATGCTACGAAATATTTTTGCGCTCAAAATATGTGGAACTTGTGACAAATTTGTGACGACTATCAAGAATTGATGCAAATTCGTCACAAAAAGTGACAAATTTTCCACGACATGCAATAGTTCTAACGCGAGAAGCACACATCGACTCTAATTCGTCATAATATGCGACAATTTAGAGTGTTGTCGCAATTTTGTGGCAATTTGCTACAATTTTGTGATGAAACTAGATAAATAAAGATTTGTCACAAATTTGACGCAATATTTGTATAAAAAATGTAACGATATGGATAAATCACATCATTTTGATTCTTGAAGCCGCAAGTTTGACACCTAAATTGTGACGAAAGTATGACAAAATATTGTATTATGACGTTTTTGTGACGAACATCGTAGTTAATTGAAAAGAAATTGAAAAACTCCTCACCAAATCTAACCTACCTACCAACCCACCCTCACACATAACACTCTTTCTCCCTCACGGCTGCACACACACTCTCACAAATGCACACACATATACTCACTCACTATCATAACTACACACACACGCACACACATGTTCTCACAGCTAGATGCACACACACCCATTCTCTCATGGTATCTACAGTAAGGGATTTAAAACTCAAAAACTCCATACCCCTAATCCATGGCTAAAACTCTAGAGAACCTTTCGACTCAAGACATGGAAGTTGAATGTCACAAGCTGAAAATACTTCGGTTGAGATCAACAGCGACTCGAAGTGCACACAAACACAAATATGTATATAAGTATATGTATACTTGTGTATGTATTTAGAAACTAGGGTTTTTTTAAAATAAAATAAAAAAAGCCTCTCTTTTTCCTCTCGTTCAATTAAACCAAATATATTGCATTTTGTGAATTGAGTTTTGATAATATTTCTGATGGTTTAATTATATTTTCGTTTATAAACAATGATATTCGATTTTAATTATTAATATTATGTTTTTATTATATTTGTTGATTAATATTATGTTTATTTAATTTTTTAATTAAAAACTTTTCTATAACTTACTTAATTTACTAATTCCTAACCCTAATTTTAATATGATTTACTAATTTATTAATTTCTAACCCAACAAAACCCTCATCCCCCACAAACATTATCTGTCAATTGCTTCATCCCAACCCACCCCCCCCTTCACCACCTACCCCCCTCACCATCACTACTCACTGCCCTCACCATGCACCACTATCATCACGGCACCACACAATCACTATGGAAACTACCACCATCTACCAATCTACACTCGCAGGCACTACCAAGCACCACCGCGTACCACCACAAAGAACGGAGACGTCCTCCGCTACCCTGCTATGACTATGTTGACTCCTCAATCGTTGGATTAACGTATTCTCTCATGTCCCCACTTTCGAAATTATACTTTGAATTTTCATTTTGCACACACTTACATACTCATTGCATGTTTTTTTCTTCACAACTGTTGCACTTACGCTTAATTTTTATTTCACGTGCATATGTGTGTGTGCATATATGTATTGATGTATGTGTAAAGTTTGTTATGTATGTATATGTGTGAGGCAGAGGGAAAATTGTGATCGACTAGGGTTTTTGGTGTGTGAGACTTTGTGTTGTGAATTGAATTGTTTGGGAATCGGATTGAGGTTTTCTGGTTGGCGATTGAAGACCTATAAGCTTGTCTGGGCCTGTGATTTTGTCAATTTTCTTAATACCAAAATTGATTTTCTTTAACGAGTATGTTTTCGCTTGTATTTCTATCTGTAGATAGTCGATTGCACAATCAGAATGGAACCAAGCAAACTACTCCATATTGAATTTATTGTCAGGTTTGGACATGATGTTTTAGTCGAAATGCCTTTTTTATTGTGTGGTTCAATTGTTTTAATTTGTTGTTTTGGTTTAAACTCTCAATGGTACTGCCTAGTTGTGTATCAATGGAATACAATTGCAATCCTGCTAAATGAGCTAAATGAGGTCATTCTTCCCGCCACAATTTAAGAAAGTATCCCTGTAATACCCCGATCTCTCACAAGACCAGAGGCTCTAAAAACCAAGCTATTCTCAACCCAATTCCAACCCGGTCTAAAAAATTTAGGAAAAAACGGACAGAGTCTTCCCTGTAACATGGACATTTTGAAAATCTGTAAGCATTCAACAAGCTATAGAACAACAATAAAGCCATTTCCAAAATAAAGATCTCAACTTTAAGACCATCCGAGCCTTAAGACATACAAACAGTTTAGATACACACAAGCATGCATTCATAACTTAACTTCTTTACAAAATCGTTTATCATGCCACTCCATGATAACTTTTAAGCATTCTTAGAAATTGAAAACAACCCATCATTCTAAGCATGCAAAGAAGCTAAGAGCAGAAATATAAGTTATTACATGTCATAGTTCATATCTCCTACTACAATCAACTGGCATTCAGCTTACA
The DNA here is from genome assembly GCA_037974665.1 of Ehretia macrophylla. Taxonomy (NCBI): domain Eukaryota; kingdom Viridiplantae; phylum Streptophyta; class Magnoliopsida; order Boraginales; family Ehretiaceae; genus Ehretia; species Ehretia macrophylla. Next base: position 18,421,424 of record CM075768.1, on the reverse strand, counting down.
ATCACTCAAACATGTACATAAGCACTTAGGCTACAAAATAGAACATAAGGTAGAGCAAACAAGATCTTCACATAACAGCAAAAACCATAAATCCACCTCACACAAGTATCACACATCAACTAAGGCAACTCCTCCTCCAATTGTACCTCCTGAAATATGTTAGCGAGGTATGAGCAACCACAATTGCCTAGTGAGGGACAGAGTTTCCCGGGGCGTGCAATGCAACAAGTAATACAGTTAAACATTAATAGCAATTAAAACCATTCAAGAATGACAAAAGGTTAAGAAACCACACATTAAAAGGATACATTACTTTTAACCCCAACACTCCAATCTTCACTTGATCTTCACTCACGATCCACAAACCACGATCACTGTTCCAGCATAATCCCAATTACTCCAGTAGGTGTACTTCGGATGTACCCCAATAATTCTACGACCCAACATCCCCTGGTAATCTCCAGACTAGGTGAATAAGGGACTAAGGTACGGAGTTTGAATATCCACTGGCAAGCCCTCTACCGCCCAGCCGATATTCAACACATCCGCCCCTGACACTATGGTTGTGCAACTACTATGCAATGCATGTCAACACTTGACAATAAGATAATCAATGAAGAACAGTAACACTTAGGAGGATCAACAAAAGAGGTTGCCCTCGAGACAGTTCATAATATAAGTAATGGTACAAACTAGTTAAAAGAGTATAAAGGGAAAAGTTGCACATTTTCCAATAAACCATTACCAAAATCTCATAAGCATCTCATAATTGCAATTAAACCCTTAATAAACACTTACAAGGTTATAGAAGTCAAAAATCATTCATTTTTCAATTATCCCCCTTTTTTCCTAAGCCATTTTCCTTCCAAATAAAAGTTAATGTTTCGAATTCATGGGGAAGCTATACCTTTCTTCTAATTAACCCTTAAGGCACCCTTATAATCCTCAAACACATTCAAATACTCGTAATTACCACATAAGCCTCAATTTTCCTCTTATGGCTTTGAACTACACATATCTTAATCGGGATTCAAACGAGGTTCAACAAAGCTTCTATAGCGCCTAGGTAACCTAAGAATACCAAATGTGAAGCTCAAATCAACCCGGATTAGCATTAACCCCGAAACCCCTTTTAAAAAGTCGGTTATTTCACGTTTTATATAAGTTTAGAGCAATTCGAGAGCATGGGGCTATTGGACTACCTTCATTAACACCTAAGGCATCTATTAGAAGCAATGAATCAATCCAATATGTACAATTACACAAAACCCTAAAATTTTATCACTATTCACCTCATATAATCAAAGTAACGATTCTAACCGTTTAAAATACGAACCAATGGCGTAAATGTGTTCTCTAACACTTATATACAATGTACAATAGCATAGATAAGCATTTCAATAGCATTTGATAGCATTTCTAACAATTCAAGAAAAATGTAACATCTTTAATATGCAAAAAGAGCCATGAAATCCCTCACCTAAAGCGCTAGGAGCACCTAGAAGGCTTGGACACACCCTAAACTACTTGCTCTAGGCTTGGACAGGCTTGGATGCAAGATTTGAAGAGCAAAATCTCCTCCTTTGGCTGCTATAGGGCTGTTCGGATTTGCTACAGCAATTTCTGCTTCTTTTTTTGTTTTTGTTTTTGCTAAGTTATGACTTGTTTTGTGTGATGGTTGAGTATATATGCCTAGGTGAGCTATTTTAGTGAGAGTGTATGGTCAAAATATGAGTTAAACTAGCTAGAATCAAGTCCTAAAGTGCAAATGAATGCTAGCTAATTAAAACACTAAGTTAAGTTACGTAACACTATTCATTAGATTGGCAAAACATTTTCTAAACGAGTGCTCCTATTGCTTAAAGCTCAAATGCACATTTTTCTCATTCCTAAAACAATTAATATGATTTAATAAAAATACTAATTTATGGTAATTAAGTAGTTGAAAAACAGAATAAATAGTGATTAAAGAAGACAACAAGCAAAACACAAAAGAAATGCACAAATAGTGGATACAATAGTAAGCTAGAAGTACGATTAAATCTCGGGCGTCATATCCTCTCCCCCTTAAACAAATTGCGTCCACGCAATTCTTCTTCTAAGAGAACTCCGCATCAACTGAAAACCAACTTCAATTACTCTTCATCAATTGCTGAACAAGAATACCGTATACGAATTCTCGTAAGAACCCATTAAGAAATCCCAATAGTATTGTCAGCGAATCCCCAAGTAATAAGGCCAAATAAAGGCTCCAATAGAAATGCTACATAGAAATCCAAACAAGAATCCCGCTGGCACGAACACTGTAGAATAATATAATCCCAGCTAAAAGTGGCTAGAAAATACCAATAAAAGATTGAAGCATAAATACTGTAGATAATACCGTATAATAAGGCCGAATAGAATTCCAAATACCAAGTCTTTAGATAAATGTCAATAAGAAAATACCAAAAGAATGCTAAATACGAAAATACCAAGAGAATGCCTTAGAGAACAATCATATAGAAATCCCAAGGGAAGTCATTCATTTAAGACTGCTGAACATAAAAGAACACCTTAATAGAATGCCAATAACCGAGCTCCAACTATAAACACTAACTCCTAAATAAAGGTTGATCAAATGCCTCTCATTTCCGTGAATCAACATAACTTGGAAGGCCTGCCACTAATCACCTCTCTTCAGGGGGAGGAAGAAGTTTTTCTTACCATTCGACGGGCTATGTATGAATGCCAAACTATTGCATATGTATAAACATTTTTTAAACTATTATGCAAGCATGATTATAAAAGAACATATAAAACAATGTAAGCAACAAAGTCATTCAAGTGCGAATCATAACAAAACCAATTCAATTCACAACAAAACTTAATTCAAAATGCTCAAGTACATACATTACAATCAAAAATTCAAGCAGATAACGATTCACGAGGTCAATTCGATGCAACTTCACTTCACTCAGCACACATTTAGCACATAACACATAACTATATCACATAGGTGCACATATTCAATTCAAGACACATAATCACACATACAAGCACACATTTTCAAGACACACTTAACAAGCACACACGCAAGGATTACTACCCAACAGGCCGAGGACCCTATCCTGGCTGAGAGATAACTAAGCTCTAATACCACCTGTAACGCCCCGATCTCTCACGAGATGGGAGGCTCTAAAAATCAAGCTATTCTCAACCCAATTCCAACCTAGTCTAAAAAATTTAGGGAAAAATGGATAGTGTCTCCCCTATAACGTGGACATTTTGAAAACCTGTAAGCATTCAACAAGATATAGAACAACAATAAAGCCATTTTCAAAATAAAGATCTCAACTTTAAGGCCATCCGAGCCTTAAAACATACAAACAGTTTAGATACACACAAGCATGCATTCATAACTTAACTTCTTTGCAAAATCGCTTATCATGCCATTTCATGATAACTTTTAAACATTCTTAGAAATTGAAAACAACTCGTCATTCACTCCCAAATATGCAAAGAAGCTAAGAGCAGAAATATAAGTTATTACATGCCATAGTTCATATCTCCTACTATAATCAACTGGCATTCAACTTACAATCACTCAAACATGTACATAAGCACTTAGGCTACAAAATAGAACATAAGGTAGAGCAAACAAGATCTCCACATAACAGCAAGAACCATAAATCCACCTCACGCAAGTATTACACAACAACTAAGGCAACTCCTCCTCCAATTGCACCTCCTGAAATATGTTAGCGAGGTATGAACAACCACAATTGCCCAGTGAGGGATAAAGTCTCCCAGGGCGTGCAATGCAACAAGTAATACAGTTAAACATTAATAGCAATTAAAATCATTCAAGAATGACAAAAGGTTAAGTAACCACACATTAAAAGGATACATTACTTTTAACCCCAACACTTCAATCTTCACTTGATCTTCACGCATGATCCACGAACCACGATCACTGTGCCGGCATAATCCCAATCACTCCAGTGAGTATACTCCGAATGTACCCCGATAATCCTACGACCCAACATCCCTTGGCAATCTCTGGACCAGGAGAATAAGGGACTAGGGTACGGAGTTTGAATATCCACTGGCAAGCCCTCAGCTGCCCAACCGATATTCAATACATCCGCCCCTGACACTATGGTTGCGCAACCACTATGCAATGCACGTCAACACTTGACAATAAGATAATCAATTAAGAACATTAACATTTAGGAGGATCAACAAAAGAGTTTGCCCTTGAGACAGTTCATAATATAAGTAATGGTACAAACTAATTAAAAGAGCATAAAGGGAAAAGTTGTACATTTTCCAATAAACCATTACCAAAAGCTCATAAGCATCTTATAATTGCAATTAAACCCTTAATAAACACTTACAAGGTTGTAGAAGTGAAAAATCATTCATTTCTCAATTATCCCCCTTTTTTCCTAAGCCATTTTCCTTCCAAATTAAAGTTAATGTTTCGAATTCATGGGGAAGCTATACCAGTCTTCTAATTAACCCTTAAGGCACCCTTATAACCCTCAAACACATTCAAATACTCACAATTACCACAAAAATCCCAATTTCTCTCTTATGGCTTTGAACTACACATACCTTAACTGGGATTCAAACGAGGTTCAACAAAGCTTCTATAGCGCCTAGGTAACCTAAGAATACCAAATGTGAAGCTCAAATCAACATGGATTAGCATTAACCCTGAAACCCCTTTTAAAAAGTCGGTTATTTCATGTTTTATACAAGTTTAGAGCAATTCGAATGCACAGGGCTATTGGACTACCTTCATTAGCACCTAAGGTATCTATTAGAAGCAATGAATCAATCCAATACGCGCAATTACACAAAACCCTAAAAATTCATCACTATTCACCTCATATAATCAAAGTAACGATTTTAACCTTTTAAAATATGAATCAATAGCTTAAATGTGTTCTCTAGCACTTATATACAATGTACAATAGCATAGATAAGCATTTCAATAGCATTTGATAGCATTTCTTACAATTCAAGAAAAATGTAACATCTTTAATATGCAAAAAGAGCCACGAAATCCCTCACCTAAAGCATGTAGGAGCACCTAGAAGGCTTGGACATACCCTAAACTACTTGCTCTAGGCTTGGACAGGCTTGGATGCAAGATTTGTATAGCAAAATCTCCTCATTTGGCTGCTATAGGGCTGTTCGGATTTGCTACAGCAATTTCTGCTTCTTCTTTTTTTTGTTTTTGCTAAGTTATGACTTGATTTGTGTGTTGGTTGAGTATATATGTCTAGGGGAGCTATTTTAGCGAGAGTGTGTGGTCAAAATATGAGTTAAACTAGCTAGAACCAAGTCCTAAAGTACAAATTAATGCTAGATAATTAAAACACTAAGTTAAGTTACGTAACACTATTCATTAGATTGGCAAAACATTTTCTAAACGAGTGCTCCTATCGCTCTAAGCTCAAATGCACATTTTTCTCTAATATGATTTAATAAAAATGCTAATTCATGGTAATTAAGTATTTGAAAAATGGAATGAATAGTGATTAAAGAAGACAACAAGCAAAGCACAAAAGAAATGCGCAAATAGTGGATGCAATAGTAAGCTAGAAGTACGATTAAATCTCGGGCGTCACAGTCCCTGCCTCCAAGGTATAAGTATCTATATGTATATATATATATATATATATATATATATATATGTTTTTGTTGGGGGGGGGTGCTTTTTAATCTCTATCTTATATAGTTAATGTAGTAAATGTTGTTATGATCTTTTTGTATGATGAGGTTAGATGCTTCTTGTTTTCCCTTTTATCTTTTCAACTGCTTTTGCTAAACTCTCTTTTAAAAAAATGTTACTTGAAAAATACTCAAGAGCAAAATAGATAAGACTTGGTGATGTTTTGCCTGTGTAGGTCTCTTATAGTTGGTGCCATACTGAAATTAGTTATTATCTGATTTTCCAGGAAAACTTCCCCAATTCCTGAGTCTCTTGTTCTCCATGTTGATCAGCTTAGCCGGAATGTCAATGAAAACCATCTAAAAGAAATATTATGTATGTTAACTTATCATTTCTGATAGTTTCCTGAAATTTATTTTTCTTAGATCTTCTTTCTTAAATCTGAGATCTACCGATGGTTTACTAAAGATCATCAAAAGTATTAGTTACCATAATGGTGCAATTTTATGCCCTTGCATAAATTTCTATTGATTTCAATCACTAGCTTTGGGTTTTTTTGGAAAAAACATCAATATGCTATCTTGTTGAAGATATTAGATCTTAGCTTCAGGTGAGTTAGGTTGTATATGATTTAGATTATTATGTAGATTACAAGAAACTAAAATGAATACAAAGTTATGATTTAACTGTTTGAAGGCAGCTTCATTAGACTACTATTCTGATCCTCTATAATTGAAAGTGGAACCTCTAGCTGGAGTTGGATCATAGTTAGTATATGTCGAATATGACAAGGAAAACAAGTTGTGTATTCTGTTGTTGATGTAGAATAGATAGTTTAGCATTTTCCATCTATTGGTTTTTTGGTTGTGATGTCACTTTGATGATGCAATTTTTGAAGATAACTATACTATAATATGAAAATCCTTTTGGATAATGTTCCTTACTTTGCTTATTGAATACCTTACAAAGGAATAAAATTGATATGAATCATCTGAAGGGATATGTTTGCATAATTATGACTCTTTTGGCATGGGGCTTTATAATTGCAGTGGGGCCTGGACAATTGCTGGTACTCATCTTGATTTGTATAATCCTCGAGTTATAGCCATGGTTGCTGCAGAACGTCATCTTCTTGAGGCTGACTGTGATGAGTATGCTAATACAAGTGCAAGCGGAGCTGCATTTTGTCGGTCTGCTGCTCTAATTGTAAGTTGTTGCAACATCTTTTATATTTTGAAGTATTTGTATCACCTGCATTATTAAATCTTTTACATTTAAAAGTATTTGTATCACCTGCATTGTTGAATTTCTTTGTACTTCATATATTTCATTATCTGCTCTTATGGGAAAATGATGAGTCCTTTTGACTATAGAAAGGAGATGATGCTCATCATCTTCTTTACCTTTCTAAATTTGTCTTTTCTTTTCTCTCTCTATTCAACTCTCTCATTTGCTTTGTAAAGTGAGGACATATCATTTCCAAAATGTTTTGGTTCAATGAGGGCACTTGCACATTGTAGTCAGGGGTTTTACTACATTAATTAGCCTGGTTTATCTGTTTTCTTTTTTGTCTCCTCAAACTAGAGTTACATTGATAACCGGGAAAGTTTTCCTTCATCTGCCTGTTAATGTTCTCTGCTTTAGGAGAAGTGGCATATACTCCTGTTAGACTATTAACTATTAGGGCATATCTGACCTTTTCTTTTACAAGCAAAGAAAAAATCCTATGAAAATCGAATGAGGGTTAAAGAGATCAATGCTTAGCCTTTATAGATCTTAGAGGCCTCTTCCGCAATTGTTTGTTTTAAGATTTATTATCCAAGCATAAAGAATGATCACCTTTATGCAATCAGCATGATTCTAACTAGTACTCTTTTTTGCATTGATATTTATTGTAATAGTTCATCATATGCCTTTTGCTTCACTTTGTACGCATAAAGTAAAAAGTAAAAGTTACTTCTTTGTTTTGCTCTTCTAATTCTTTCTTTGTAATTCTATTTGATTCTTTTGGTTGAGTATTAGGCTTTAGGTTTGGTTATTTTCTTGTTTGCAGATATAAGACATGAATTGTTTGAAGATGGTGGAGAATAGCAGGCTTTGGATTCTCTTCCATGCAAGGATGGCATGCCACAATAGAGAATGTTGAAAACTTTTTTGTATACAAATTCTCTTTTGGAGCTTATCATAGCAGGACAAACAAGTTAGATGCTGTTATGATACATGTACACTTGATATTTCTTTTAGAATGTATATTTGAATAAGGTAATTTTATTGAATGGTGATTATTATGTATACTTAACTACTTTGATGCGGAATTGTGTTCATTTGAATGGATGTGTAGGTTATGTAATTACTGGAGATTCAATTATAGGGTTGTCTTCAGAAATTGCTTGAGATTCAATTATAGATGTTATTTTGTAATTTAGTAGGACAAACAAGATGATATTACAAGTAACATTAGAATAGTGGATTTAAAAACTGTCACGAATTTGTGACAAAATGAATGAAATATAGCCACGATTTTGTGACGAAAACAATGACAATTGCCACAAATTTGGGACAAAAAGAATGAAATATAGCCACGACTTTGTGACAAAAACAATTTGGGACGAATTTGCGACGAAATGAGTAGCCATGCAATTACGACAACATTCGGCCACAAAATATCAACGAAACCTTGCCACGATTTTACCACGAATTGTTTGCCATGAATTTGCATCAATTATATTTCCATAGTTCTGGCATGATTTTCTGACAATCATAGTTCGTAGCAAATTAGTCGCATTGAGACGAATTTGTCACAAAAAGTTTTAGCTCTATAGATCGTCGCAAATTTGTCACAATGCGACAAAAATGTGACGAAAAATGATTTTGCCACGCCATGTTTGGCGACAACTTAAATTTTGTCACAATTTAGTCGCATATTCTTATTTGTGACGAAAATGTTACGTTTACTGACCATCACAAAACAACTTTTTTTTTGTAGTGAGCGTAATATGAATTGATTACAAAATTTGGAACTAATAAAACCAAGTGTACACGTATATGATAAGTATTAAATAAAGCACATGGAAAGAAAGTATTCACAAAGGTTTCATTGACGATATGGCGATAAAGCATATAGTAGAGTATATCAGAGTTGAATTTGCATAGTATGCAATGAAATGAGTGCAAGATTACATAAAATGGGGGCATATTATGTTTGTCACTTGTCCCACATAGAAAAATCAGAAACTCTAAACTACTTTATAAGATCTTGAACTACTCTACTTATCACCAATTGATTTTAAGATGGAACCTCAGTCTTATTAACATGGTATCAAAGCTAGGCCCTTGGTCCAGTCATATTTATCCACGTGCGACTCATATCAAATTAGGTCCACTTGTGTTTAATCTTTTGCAGGTGTCATATTTCATGCATATTCAATCTACCACGTATGTCCCACATGTGTTCAATCTTCTACATGTCACCCATCTTAAAAAATTCAGTCCACATATAGTCAATTTTTTAAGTGATTTATATCAAAATTAGGTTCACACATCATAAGGATCATATCCAATATGGGAAAGGATTTTTAGATTGGCCAAGTGTGACCTATCTCAAAATTAGGTTCATGCGTGTTCAATATGTTTATAAAAAGGAACTAAGAATCCAATCAGAAGGATCATATCCAATATAGGAAAGGAATTTTAAATAGGTAATCCCAGGACACGACACGGGGCAGAATATTTTAGGGCATATAATGGTGTGAGCCAAAGATACAAGACTAGTAATAGAAGCAAAATTTAGAATAACTAAGTATAATAGCTCAAACTAATTGTCAAATAATAAATCTAACTTATTAATGGACATAACATTTAAGTATATCAATAATCACATAAGAGCTAAGGCAACTGAAACAAAGACACGAATGAGGATATAAATAAGGTTAAGTTATAGGGCCGAACCATAGGGAAACACAATTATAACCAAAAGTGCATACATTGGAGTCCTTTCTTCAAAGTATAAAAAATGTCGTCACCACATCACCAAAGGTAGAATGAACAAGATTTATAAGATTAAAGTAAGAGAATCATATGAAAACCGGATAGATGACTAAAATGGAAGACAAACAAGACACAAGGAAACACATGATGACATCTTTATGAAATAGATGAATGATGTAACCGAAGGTACAATAGAAAATTATAGACAAAGATAACCTTCGAACTTATAAAGGGTCTAGCTAAACTAAAAAAAAAAAATTAGAATAATAGACCGAATGACTAGTCATTATGTTCAAGAATCAACAATCGTGGGAAGAGATAAGGATGTCATAAAAGTAGTAGACATGCTAGTTAATGCAAACATTGAAGAACATATTGAGGTCATTGGCATAATAGGCATAGGTGGGCAAGGCAAGACGACTGTTGCCCAACTTGTCTGCAAACATGATAAAGTGGTGAATCATTTTGAACATAAAATATGGATTTGTGTTTCTGAGGATTTTAAAGTTGAGAGAATCTTAGATGAGATGGTGCAATGTGTAACCAAAGAAAAATCTAATTTGACAAATAGGCAAGCATTAATTGAGAAACTTCAAAATACTTTGAAGGGCAAAAGATATCTTCTTACTCTTGATGATGTATGGAATAAGGATCGAGAAAGATGGGATCGTGTGAAAAGTGATCTACGAGAGATAGATGGTTCTAGAGGAACCAAAATCATTGTGACAACACGGAGTGAGAAAGTTGTTTCTACCATGCTTGTCTCACACATCCACTGTTTAGGTCAATTGTCAGATGATGACAGTTTGACTTTATTTAAGCAAAGGGCATTTGCAGAAGGTGGAGTGGAAGAGACTTCAAAATTCCTGGACATAGGTTGAAGGATGGTGAAAAGGTGTGGGGGTGTGCCATTAGCAATTAAGGCTTTAGGAGGTTTGCTTTACTCAAAAAAAGATGTTCGTGAATGGCTAAGTATAGAGAATAGCGATATATGGAGCTCAACCAATTATCAAGAAGGAGTCCAACCATCCATAAAATTAAGTTACAATCATTTGCCTTCATTGTCTTTGAGACAATGCTTTGCATATTGTTCAATATTTCCAAAGGATGCTGTCATGCAAAGGGAAAAACTTATACAATTATGGATGGCACAAAGATTTCTTAATCCTCATCACGGCAGCCATTTACAAATGGAGGACTTGGGTAATGACTACTTTAATGTTCCATTATGGAATTCTTTGTTGCAAGAGCCCACATACGATGACTACAATAAAATTGAGTCTTGCAAAATGCATGACATTGTGCATGACTTTGCATTACTAATGTCAAAAAATTATTGCTTCACAATAAATGTTGGGCAAGATGACAAGGATACTAAAGGTATACATTTGTCATTGATTTCTAGTGAAAAGGAAATGATAGATATGTCTCAAGAAATTTTTCCAAAACTTAGAACATTATATCTATCAAGTGGGGTCATTGGAAATGAGTTGATAAAATTTAGGTACCTTCGAACTTTAATTTTGGAGGACTATAAAATTAAACAATCGCCTACTTCAATAGGTAGGTTGAAACAATTAAGATGCATTGACATAATAAAGACTATGATAAAGAAACTGTCTGCTTCTTATATAAAGCTCTACAATTTGCAAACCCTAAGAGTCAATTTGGAAGACAATTCAGATATTTTTTTGGGTTCTCTGATTAATTTGAGACATATTGATCTTGGTTATGTAGATGAGTACATGCTTGTGGGAATAAGTCACTTGTCTCATCTCCAAACCTTGCCTTACTTCAATGTGAGTGATAAAATAAGTTGTAAAATTGAAAAGCTAGGTCCTCTAAATAACTTAAGAGGTAGCCTCATTATTGATGGGCTTGAGAAGGTGAAAAATAGGGAGGAAGCCCAGAAGGCAAATATATCATAAAAGTCCAAGGTTGATGATTTAGAACTTCGGTGGACTAGCGAGAGAGAGAGAGGCATTGAATTTGAAAGACGATGAGGATGTTATTGAAAGTCTTAAAATCCACCCATATCTAAAAAGGTTAGAAATTGACAATTTTTAGGGTTCTAGGTTTCCATCTTGGATGACGAACGAGCCGCTTAAGAATTTGGTGGAATTCGAGCTAGAAGGTTGTGATTCATGTGAGCAATTCCCACCTTTGGGACACCTTCCATCCTTGCGCTCTTTGAGTATTAGTTTATGTGCGAAGTTAGCTGCACTACCACCTAGATGGCTTGAATTGTGCACATCACTTGAAGAAATTTAGATTTACAATTGTCCTGCTCTTCAAGGAGTAGATGGTTATGGTCTTCAGCACCCGCCCAATCTTAAAACTTTGAGAATTGGTGGATTCTCAGAGGAGCTATATTTTGCCTCTCTGGAGCTTCTTACTCTATATGAGTGGTCAAAACTTACGTCTTTGCCTGAAGAATTAAAGGCACTACCAGAGTGGCTGGGTAACATCCCATCGCTTCAATCTCTATATCTTTATGCATGTGAGAATGTGGAGTATATGCCATCTGCGGAAGCGATGCAGCGCCTGACCAATCTTCAAACATTGAATACCGGACAATGTCCCAAATTAGGAAGCGGTCCAAAGTGGCACAAGATTGCCCATATTCCAAACATTCGGGTCAATGGGAAGAACATTCAATCTGAAAACTGATTTACTATCTGTAAGTATAATTTAACCACTGTCTATATATGTTCATGACTATTTTCTTTTCTTATTTCAAATTTTTATGCATTTGTGTTCTCTCACTATTCAATTTACAACTTCTTTTCTTTTTTCAGAGTTTGTATCTTCTCCATTAACTAGAATATGGAAGGTAGATAATGTTAAATTCATTTTTCTGCTCTCTTCCTGTGCTACCTCTGCTATCTATGCTCAGTGACATTGGAAAATTTCATTACGAAATTTAAGATTCGTATTAATTTTTAAGAATTTTCAAATCATCTATTTCTTTTTGATGGAAGAATTTTTTAAAACCCATTTTTCATTTCGAACTTGCAGCTTTACTCCTTTTAGTCTCAAAACCACTGCACAAATCTGTAAGTATAACCATTGTTTATGCTAATGACTTTTTGTTTTCTTTATTTCCATTATCAGTTTATTTGTGTGCTCTCACTACTTCACATACAATTATTTTCTCTTTCGAGATTGTGTCTTCTCCATTAATTGGAAAATGAATGGCAGATGAGTAAGTTCTCTATTATCTTTGTAGTGAAATCAGAAAATTTCATATCATTTTATGCTGAAGGAATTACTGAATTTGTCATAACTTAATTGTACTACTTTTTTGGCATTTAAGTTCTTGAATTCTGAAAATTAATAATCAATTTCTCAATTCCGCATTTTGTTGATATGAAGGCATTATTTTAGACCACTACTAATCAATTTCTCATCTTGAGTCTAGTGAAGTCGAGTACATTATTTAGAGAGGACAAGTTATGCATACCGATCAAAGGAAACAGAATCAAAGTATGTTTTCCCACTCTAATTACACTTTGAACTTGCAGGTTTAGCCGATAAATGGGCTTTGAACCACCTAAGTTTCAGTTGCTGAGTTTGAATGTTGTGGCAAGCAATAAGAAAAGATCCCTTGGCTGGTGAAGATAATAAATGAAGGTTTCTGTTTTACTCGTTAATATTTGATACCTGTTTAACATACTCTTTCCTCATGATGATAAATTAGTAAGGTCAATAACCTGTTTCTTATCTCCAGATGAGGACAATTGGAGTATGCTGATCCTACTTTTCATTGCCAATCTTGTTTGAAGTCCAAATCTCATGTCTCTTCGAATGTGATGTTAGATTATCATTCTACACTGATTTTTCTTGGAACTTTAGGAGCTTGATGGATTGGAGTCTCTCTTGGAGTGGCCAAACAATTATGCTTTTGCGCGTTACAAGCTTTGTATCATTCTACACTGATTTTTCTTGGAACGTTAGAAACATTTCTCTTCTCACTGTTTCAGTCAATTCCTCTTAATGGTTTTCTCTTCTTCGGTCACTGGTGTTTCTTCGCTTTGTAGTGTATGATTTGTCATTATGTTGACTGAATTTGCTGTTTGTATCAATTTTAATTCGGTTTCTTTTGCTGATTAAAAAGCATGTTCTGCGTTTCTTGAGCTTCTACCATCTAGTTTTTCAATTTAAGCATTTGTATTATGGATTTAACATTAAATATATTATGAGCTAAGCAATAAGAAGAGATTGTGGAACATAGTTAGCTGAGGTGTACATACTTGAATATCAATATAGTTAGATCAATGTTTAACACTCAACCTCCCCTAGATCAAAGCTTTTGTTTCACGAGGCAGAGTACATGTGTAGAAAGGAAGCAGAAATGGTTGATTGTGTTCCTTCACTAGAAGTTGAAGACCGCTGATTGTTCCCTTCCCAAGATGAACCAGATGAGATAACTAACCACCACCTAAATCTGTAAGTTTAACTGTGTTTCCTCCATACTTTCATGATCTTTTGTGCACTTCTGCTTCCATCCCTCTATTTTCTCACGTTCTTTATATGTTCTCTCTCTCTCTCTCTCTCTCTCTCTCTCTCTCTCTCTCGGTCTCTTTAATTATTTGAAGTCATGCCAAATTATAGAGAATCTGTGCAGGGTTGCTCAAGGTGCAAACATCAACACAAATATGTGAGTTATTCAACATTTTACCTAGTCATAAATTATTCACTGTACTCATAGAGACAGCTTACTCAAAGTGTGAAATCTAGTTATCATGAAAATTTGAACTTTATCTGTGCTTATGATGACAAGCAAGTTTAGAATATAAAGATATATATATGTAGTTCAACTGGATCATCGATGTCTTATACTGTTGCTTCATATCTACTTAAAAATCTGTTGGGTATCGGCGCAGCGGAATGGTCGGGGACAAGCAGTATCACGTAACTAAAATATGAATGAGAACAGAGAAAGTAGAGACACAAGATTTACGTGGAAAACCCTCAAACAAATCGAGGGAAAAACCACGGGCAAGTAATGGAGGATTTCACTATGATGTGGAGTATTTTACAATAACCTTCTGTCTAATATAAGGAGAGAACAATATCACTCTCTCAAATAATAGGAGAAACTAACTCTCACTCACAAATATAGAACAACAAAAGAGGAAGAAAACTACTCAAGAGAAAGCTTATGTTTTCTCTCTAATTTGCTATGCTTGGATGATACTAAATGGTAAGGAATGAGCTTCTATTTATAGACTCATTCTATACCGAAAATCAAAGCAAAATAGTAGTGTGAAAAGGATTTTTATGTGCCTAATTTTGTACCAAACTTTGATGCATAAATCTTCCTTTCCCATTGCCTTTTGTTTTCTTTTGACCAAATGCTCAAAGTGATCTTTAACTAACTCACATTCTCCCACTTAAAGCTCACTTTGGATGATCTTCAAATCTCTCCATACTTATCAATTCCATGTTGCTTACGTATTTGCTAGGCCAAATGAGGATCTACTCCAAACAAACTTGTCAACGTTGATTGGCTTTGTCATGACATCTGCTAGGTTCTCGTTGGTGTGAATCTTCTGCATATCCACACTCCCTTCCTCCACTACTTCTCGAACAAAGTGATATTGAACACCTATGTGTTTCGTCCTGGAATGAAATGCTGGATTCCTTGCAATGTGCAAGGCACTCTGACTGTCACAAAACAAGGGAATTTTCTCTTGTTTGTGCCCGAGCTCCTCCATTAACCGTTTAATCCAGATTACTTCTTTACAAGCTTGTGTAGCTGCCATGTATTCAGCCTCTGTTGTAGATAGGGCCACAACAGTCTGTAATTTAGATATCCAGCTTACCACGCCGCCTGCAACTGTAAACACATAGCCTGTAGTGGACTTCCGTTTATCGGAATCACCTGCAAAATCCGAATCAACAAAACCCTTGACAGTAAATTCTGATCCTTCAAAACATAATGCAACATCCGAGGTCCCTTTGATGTATCGTAAGATCCTCTTAACAACATTCCAATGCTCTCTACCAGGATTCGCCATGAACCGACTGACCGCACCAACTGCTTGAGCAATATCTGGTCTCGTACATATCATAGCGAACATGAGACTTCTCACTGCTGATGCATACGGTACTCGAGACATTTCTATCCTCTCCGCTTCAGTGCTGGGACACATACTTGAGGATAATTTGTAATTGACAGGAAGTGGGGTCGAGATTTCCTTACAATCTTGCATATTGAAGCGCCGCAATATTTTCTTCAAGTAATTCTTCTGGGAAATCCATACCTTCCTGCCTTTTCTGTCTCGGTGAATTTGCATCCCTAAAATCTTGTTTGCTGGTCCCAAATCCTTCATATCAAACTCCCCAGCCAACTGTGCCTTCAGTTCTTGGACCCGATCTTTACTGGGACCTGCTACCAGCATGTCGTCCACGTACAACAGCAGAATGATAAAATCATTATCGCCAAACCTCTTGTAGTACGTACAATGGTCTGAATTGAGTCTGTTGTACCCAAGGCTAATCACGAAGGAATCAAATCTCTTGTACCAACACCTTGGCGCCTGCTTTAAACCGTACAGAGATTTGGTCAACCTACAAACCAAGTTTTCTTTTTCTTTCTCAACAAAACCTTCTGGTTGAAGCATGTAAATCTCTTCTTCAAGCTCACCATGAAGAAAAGCCGTCTTTACATCTAATTGTTCTAGATGTAAGTCTAACACAGCACACATGGCCAAGACTACTCTGATAGTTGTAAGTCTTACCACAGGAGAAAATATCTCGTTGAAGTCAATTCCTTCTTTCTGAGCATATCCTTTCACCACCAGTCTTGCACGATATCGCTCCACTTGGTCATTACCATCTCGCTTGATCTTGTAGACCCATTTGTTACCAATGGCTTTCCGTCTAGGTGGTAGTGGAACAAGCTCCCACGTCTTGTTTCTATGTAGAGCTTCAATTTCTTCTTGCATTGCTGTCATCCACAGGGCAACATCGGGGCTTTTTATAGCCTCGTGAAAGGTAGATGGCTCTTCATCCTCCGTTAGAAGACAGTATGCAGCATTGCTCGCCATGACAAAATCTGAATGCCAAGTTGGTCTTGTTGTCTGACGCAATGAACGTCGGACTTCTATAACCTCAGCATCATCTGGTTCTTGTTCCTCGTGCTCCAGTGCAGCTTCAGAAGAAGCATCTCCTTGTTCTGACTTATCTTCAATTTGTATTGTAGTAGTCTCCTTTGAAGTGTTGCTGTCGTCTTCACTTTGCAGTTTATCTTCTGCAAATATGACATCTCTGCTGATGACAACCTTGTGGGCAGTGGAATCCCACAGGCGATACCCCTTAACACCATCAGCATTTCCCAAAAATACACATTTCCTGGATTTTGGATCCAGCTTTGTTTTTTCTTGGGAACCATACATCACATATGCCGGACACCCAAATACATGCAAGGTAGAATAATCTGCGGGTTTTCCGGTCCACATTTCCATTGGTGTCTTCAACCCAATTGCAGTTGACGGTGACCGATTTATCACGTAACAGGCAGTTCTAGCTGCTTCTGCCCAAAATAATTTGGCAAGACCTGCAGTTTCCAACATAGCTCTTATTCTTTCAAGAAGAGTTCTGTTCATCCGCTCTGCTACACCATTTTGCTGAGGTGTATGTGCAACAGTAAATTGCCTCTGAATACCCTCTTGCTTGCAAAATGCCAAGAAGCTCCCGTCAGTGTATTCTCTTCCGTTGTCCGTCCTCAAACACTTGATCCTTTTCCCGGATTCAAGTTCCACCAGCGCTTTGAAAGTTTTGAATATTGGAAACACATCTGACTTGTTCTTGATTGGATACACCCATAGTCTCTTGGAGTAATCATCAATAAATGATACAAAGTATTTGGCTCCTCCTAGAGACAAAACCGGTGATTCCCAAACGTCTAAATGGATCAAGTCTAGAATGTGTTTGCTTCTAGCAGTAGATCTCCCAAATTTCAATCTATGCTGCTTACTGGTAACACAGTGCTCACAGAAAGGTAAGTTTACCGTCTTGAGCCCGGGTAGGAGATTACGTTCAGCGAGAATCTTCAAGCCTCGTTCTGTCATGTGGCCCAATCTGCGATGCCACATTATAGTTGATTCTTCTTGACTAGCTGATGCAACTGATACATCTGCCTCCTGCAACGTATCTCCCAAAAGCATGTATAGATTTACCCCAATCTTTTCTGTCTTGATCACTATAAGCGCTCCTTTGACGACCTTCATGATCCCATCCTCGATATGGGTCTGGCAGCCAAGGTCATCCAATTGTCCAATGGACAATAGGTTTTTCTTCAAGCCCTTCACGTGTCGTATCCCTTGAATGGTGCGAATGGTACCATCATACATTTTAATTTTGACGGTACCAATGCCAGCAATCTCCAAGGCATGATCATTACCCATGTACACAGATCCTCCAGAGACAGGTTCATAGGTGTGGAACCATTCTCTACGAGAGGTCATATGCCATGTTGCTCCCGAATCCATTATCCAAGCATCAGTGAGCTTCTTTCTGCCTTTTGATATAGTTGCTGCTTCGCTGTATAAAATATCTCCATCATCTGGTGCAGTCGCCACACATCCCTGAGAATTTGTCACCTCGGGATTCTTTTTGTTACTTCAACAATCCTTCTTGAAGTGTCCTTTCTTGCCACAGTTGTAGCATTTGATATTCTTTCTACTCCTTGATTTTGATCTACCATGGTTGTCGCTCCCACTAGAGCCACGTTCCGTTGATCTACCTCTCACCATTGATAATACCTCTGCTTGTTGTGAACTTTCGATTCTGTCTTCCTTACTTTTGCGCCTAGATTCCTCTTCCAGAATAGCAGCTGCAACATCATCAAAAATAACAGAATCTGAAAGAACATTGTTAGTGTAACTAATGATGAGTTGATCATACGAATCCGGTATACTTTGAAGTAGAATTTCTGCACGTTCAAGCTCCGCTATTTTATGCCCAATTGCAGTCAATTGAGAGAATAACGTATTTAAGGTATTGATGTGATCTGTCACCGATGTGGACTCACTCATCCGAAGGGTGTAGAGTCTTCTCTTCAAGAAAATCTTGTTGTGAAGTGACTTGACCTCATACAGTTTGGTCAGCACATCCCAAATTTCTTTTGCTGACTTCTTTTCCTCAACGCTTGACAATACCGAATCTGCCAATGCCAGGTGCAGATTAGCCATAGCGTTGTCATCCATCTCTTTCCACTTGTCATCCATCACCTCCGCTGGTCTGTCTCCAATTGCTGCCAAGCAATTCTCCTTTCTCAAGATTGCCTTCATTTTCAATTTCCATAGGAAAAAATTTCTCCCGTTGAACTTCTCGATTTCAAATTTTGCCGCCATAGCATTAACAACGATCTGCTTCGTAACTTGAACCGACTCCCACTATTTCACTGTGAATAGTACTATTTATATGAATAGTACCGTATACATGAATAGTACCAAAACCGTATACAGAAATAGTATCAATACCGTATAGGTAAATAGTAATATACCATATGTGTGAATAGTAACCATGAATAGTAACTCCGTATGTATACCAGTGACCCGTAACCAATGGCTCTGATACCACTGTTGGGTATCGGCGCAGCGGAATGGTCGGGGACAAGCAGTATCACGCAACTAAAATATGAATGAGAACAGAGAAAGTAGAGACACAAGATTTACGTGGAAAACCCTCAAACAAATCGAGGGAAAAACCACGGGCAAGTAATGGAGGATTTCACTATGATGTGGAGTATTTTACAATAACCTTCTCTCTAATATAAGGAGAGAACAATATCACTCTCTCAAATAATAGGAGAAACTAACTCTCACTCACAAATATAGAACAACAAAAGAGGAAGAAAACTACTCAAGAGAAAGCTTATGTTTTCTCTCTAATTTGCTATACTTGGATGATACTAAATGGTAAGGAATGAGTTTCTATTTATAGGCTCATTCTATACCGAAAATCAAAGCAAAATAGTAGTGTGAAAAAGATTTTTATGTGCCTAATTTTGCACCAAACTTTAATGCATAAATCTTCCTTTCCCATTGCCTTTTATTTTCTTTTGACCAAATACTCAAAGTGATCTTTAACTAACTCACAAAATCATCAATAATTTTCAAGCCGCCTATAATTTTTCTCTTATCTAGCAAGAGTTTGCACAAAACGCCATTATATTTTCAGTAGATTTTGGGTAATCATCATATTGACTCTATAGGTCTGGTGGTCTAATGGGTCATGCTGGTGGTTATCACTTCATTCGATGTGTTTTCTTCTATTGTGTCATTTTACCACAGATAATGCCAAACTTAATCATATTGCTTGCAGCTGCAGCAGGACATAGAATGGTTGGCGCGTGTCTGCTTTTCTTCTTATGTGTCAATGTGTTGGTTCTCTGCGGATAGCTGGACTTAGAACATCGCATGATTTGCTTGCTTTCAAGGAAAGAAGAGACCATTCTCTGCCGAGACAACCCATGCTGCAAAATTATACACCTCTGTAGAAGTCAAAAGTACATGGAGGAAGCATCCAGAGGAACGATATATATGCTGGTTGAGTGTAAAGGGAAAAAAGCACAAGATTGCTCAAGATTTGCCTTTAAGGTTCAGTACTCAGCTGAGAGATCCACTTATTCGACCGTGGAAGCTCTGCCAACACAGAAATTGATGACTTTGTTACACTGATTAATATTGTCGATGATCCACATCTCTCTCGACCCCCTCTCCTCTGTTGTCTTGTATTGTTTCTTTTTCTCCTTTTCTTATCTCCATCAAGATCATTATTTACCAAATTCCTGTACAGCATAGTCTTACAGATTTTCAAGTCAAAATTATGTAGATATTCAAACCACCATTAGTGCAAAGTCCTTTCAGATTCAATTTTCTTCTTCTATTTACATCATTGCACGTTTTGGTTGTATTTTTTGATCAAGTCTTTGCTCTTCATATTAAAAACAGAAACAGCGTTATGGCACAAAGCTATTAAGTGAGTTCAACACATGAGAGGCATTGGGGGCTCTTATATATTTTTTCTACTAGTCTTTGATCAAACCGATACTCCTTGGCAAAGGCTCAAATTGTTCGCTCGATTGAGTTGTTGGACAAGTTTGAACTCAGTGTGTATCGAATAATCAAAATACCTGTTGTCATATCATATTTTATCAAAAATAATAAATAATATAATAAATTATTTATAACAATTTATTTTGTCATATTAACTAGGAAATGGGATTCTCAAATTCGTAAGTATGTGAATTAGATCTCATGTCATTGCTAACTCATTCCTTGCACCATATCAATTGTCATCTAAGTAACTAAATAGAAAAATTACATATTCGAGAGCAAACTAAAGATAATTTTATTAATTTCATTTAAAGTTTTAAATTAAAATGAAGTCGTATTTATAGAAAAAAAAAATATGGTTATTATGCGATTACTATACAATTGTTGTGCAATTAACTTTTGTTTACCCAGCTGCGTACTGTTCATTTATCCGAATCACTGTTCATTTACGCGGCAGCTTTACTGTTCAGCCACTCGATAGCTTACTGTTCACGGGTTACTATTTGTAAAAGATAATAAATAGTATCATAATCTCTTTTTAACAACTTAAGTTTTTAAATGAGATAGTCACTTAACATGGTATTAAACTTTAAGTATCAAAAAGTTTTGGTTTGAAAATCCAGGTTACCATTTAAAACATTAAAATTTAACCCTTCTCTAATAGTTTTATATGAAGTGGTCACTTAACATTATTCCCCCATGGAAATACTGTTCACTAACAAGTCATTGTTCAAGTCTTTTTTTTTTTTTTTTGGATTGTTACACTTAAAAGTTACTTACCGGTGTAATATTATGAGAGAGATTAATAATAATAAAGTAATAATGTAGTTATAATAAATTAATTGAACTATTAAACTTATAAATCAAATACATGTATTATTACTTTGTTAGCAGAGTCCGCAATCACGCAAGTATTTTTAAGTATTCATCAACGAGCTATAGCAACTCCAACAAGGGTTGCTATTTTATCCTTTTAGCCAAAATAAAGAACCAAAGCTAATTTAAGTGCTGTAACAAGCTCTGTATCCATTTAGCTACAAGCGGTGAGCAAAGCTCACTCGCTACAAAGCACAATGACCAGGGGCGAAGCTACACTAGAGCGAGTAGGGATTGTAATTCTTACTGACTCATAATAACATTAAAAAATTTATGTATTTTTGAGAAAAAAAATTAAAATATTTATGTATTTTCAGTTAAAAAAATTAATTAAACCCCACTGAAAGAAAAAATAAAGTCATATAGTTGAAAAATTATTTATTTTAACTCTCACTAAAAAAAATTATTTATTTTAATCCCTACTGAAAAAAATTTCTGACTCCGCCCCTAACAATGACCCACTTGGTTTATATACCAACTCGCATATATACAAATCATATGTACTTGAGCTGGCAATTATGTTGATCCCATAAGCGTACACATGGTTTTTTTTCCCCTTCTTTTTTGTGTCAAAACCAAAAGAATGGTACTATCAGATCATTAATTCATCGATCTCAAAAAATACAAAAAATTACTCTCAACTAATTATAAAATCGTTAATAATTAAAAATCAAAGATAAAAAAAGAGTTTAGTAAGTAATGAGTTTAGTTTATAAAAGTAGAGAATCACTAGTTTTACTCTCTATTATAAATAAAAAAAAGTATGTTGTAGTTGCCCTTAATTATGACAAAAAAAAAAAAAAAATCAACTAGAGCTTAGCTGGTTAGATTTTGAAAATTGTATAATTGAGTCCATAACTGCAGTGTTATTATCATTCTCCATTGTCTTTTCAATAAACCGGAGAAATGAACAGTGAAAGGAACCCGCCACTTCATATTTCTTCTCTCTTTGGTATTGTAAAATTTTACTCTATATATTGGATTGATATTCGTAAAAGAAACAATCAATATTTGAGATTTAAGTACAAAAGATAAATCAACAATAAGTAGAAATTTTAGTAGAAAATGATATCATCTTGCGTATTTAGATATAAAGATGCAGCAATCACATGTTTGCTTACTTTTCTTTTTCCTTTTTTTTTTCTTAATAACAAACAATTTACCTTAGGTAGGAAGACTAAGGGGTGCCCGCGGGGCCGACCCCCCCTATTTTTAAAAAAGTATTATTAAAAAAATGACCTTCAACGTTAAATTTTTAACTCTGGCCTCGGGTGCAAAAATACGTCCTAATGATTTTAGTTTAGTCAAAAGAGATAAAGGGATATAGGTTTTGAGCTAGAACCTTAGTTACCAGTGGTGAAACCAGATATCGGAGGTTAAGGGTACTATATAGCGGAGTGAGTAATCGGGGTTAGGGGCACTCGTTTATGCAAATTTATTTTATATAAATTACAAAAAGAAATATTGACGTTATGCCTAGAATCCCGATTTTGATGATAAGATATTACAATATTTAAAAGTAAAGAATTCGCCAATATTCGAACCCGAATTGTTTAATTAAAGAGACAAAATAATCAACTAAAAATAATAAAAAAAATTAACTCATTCAAAAAAATTAAAATTGAAATAAATGTACAATTAAACTAGAAAAATTTAACTTGAATGTTAAAAATATTACAAAAATAGACGAATCGAAATTCATACACAATGATAAATATGAATAGTCTCCAAAATATAGATAATAAATTAAAAACCTATTTAAGAATAAAAGAACATAAATAAAAAATGAAGAGAGAAAAGCATGAGGAAAGTGAAAGAATAAAAATAAGAGGGTTTAAAAATTTAGAAAAAAAAAATCCAAATTTGAGAGGGGTGCACATGTCCAATTTTTTTGGGATGACTTTATCAATAATATCTGTCACTGAGAAAGATTTTTACATGGATGTACGGGAACCAAAAGCTCTATTTAAGTAAGCCGGCAACATCACTACCAAATCAAAAGTCAAGGTAAATTTCAGTTCTAGGTAAAAATTTATAACCACCCGTCTCTCATCGCTTCGACATAATAGATCGAATAAAAACAAGAGAGAATGAACTGCTATTGAATCTGATTATGCACCCCCTCATGTTTACTTGGCTCGCCAATGTTAATTACAACAAATTATTGTCTTACCACTCCATCTAATCCTTATAAAACATGCTAGCTTATTTTATTTGAATCGTAATGTGAAAGAATGGAGATTTTCATTTTCAATTTGTAACTTAGAGTTCTCTACAGGACTGCATTAGATCTTAAGAAATATGGAAAAAAAAAAAAAAAAACATAATGCTTCCTAGCATCTGTTGTTTTCTCCATTTTTATTTACAAACATGTGTGCTCCCACTAATAACCTGAAAGTCAACGAGGAAGAAAATAAACATGTCAATCATATTTGCTCAGAAAGAAAATAAAGCATTTGACCAAAAAAGAAAAAAGAAAAAAGAAAATAAAGCAACCTGTAGATGAACAAGTCAAATTTGGTGTGCCCATGTCTCGAGAATCGTGCTGCCAGTAATTTAATATTTATTGCTAGCATTACATAAACAATGACAATGCAGATCATGACTTTTTCTAGCTGAGCTTGCGGTGCAGTTCTTCACATGCACATACTACTAAGTATTGAAATTGTAATGTGATACAGTGATGGGTTGGTTTATAAATAAGCGTTGATTAAAATAATAACTTGAGTCGATTATTTTAGCATATGCAATTCAAATTTTAAGGTGCCATGACAAGGATGTCAGGTGTTAGTCTTTATCGGATATAATTATAATGTACTACATTGATAAAGATCGTAATTGAATTAATTATTTTAGGACTATGAATTTATATAGTAACATCGGTTGACGATTTGACCTAACAAAGAAAATGAGTAATCTTTGATAAAACTCTCTCAATTTTTTTTGCCCAAAGAACACTAGAGAAGAATTTAACAGTTGAATTTTGTTAAGGTAAGTAGACTTATCTTCGTTTGTTTATACTACTCTGAAACGAAAAGCTGGAATTTTTCTTTTTGGAATTTAGCCTTGCTTTAATATCAGTGTTAATTCTGAAAGTTTTGCTGCCATATCAGCTTTACTACGATAATTCAGTCTTGCTTCTGAAATTCTTAATTTTGTCTTGTATCAAATTAATTTTGCTTGTTTCATATCACTTTCGCTACTGGAATTTAAGTCTTGCTTCATATCAGTTTTCCTTCTAGAATTTCTAGGCAATATCAGTATAATTGATGTTTGTAAAAGAAAGAATCAATATTTGACTTTACATGTAAGCTGTATTCAACCAGATCATGGGTATACTCAGTGTACTTACTGATGTGATCAGTTGTATGTGTAAAAATTAATATAAAACAACTAAGTTTAAATACTTACAAGTGCACGGATTTTCGTATTGTAGTGTGCTATGAGTGCAGAATCGTATCACAGGAAAGCACGTTAACAAGTTAGTGAAGTAAAGTATAAAAGTGTTTAAAGTGAAAGTATAACAGTTTGCAGAAGGCGTTTGATTAAATTATACTACAACTAAATTAAACTAATTAAATATGAATACGAGGAGTAGTAATCTAGGGGTCGAATATGTAAATGAGACAATTAATCTAGACTCGATATTAAGGATTATCTGATTTTATGCAAGGGTTAAGATACATGCATTTAACCTAGTCAATTAACTCAGTTTATTAAAATCCTGATTACTAACTCTGATGTAGGTGTTGTGTCATCTACGAGCATTGGAGCCATAATATGGAA
This sequence comes from Ehretia macrophylla, assembly GCA_037974665.1. Lineage (NCBI taxonomy): Eukaryota > Viridiplantae > Streptophyta > Magnoliopsida > Boraginales > Ehretiaceae > Ehretia > Ehretia macrophylla. The sequence continues at coordinate 18,396,041 of CM075768.1, read as the reverse complement.
TTGTCCTTACAACTTAGTGTAAAAGGTCTGTTTCGACTAAGCAATCAACTTCTCCTTACTTGGTCTAGAAACTAAGGTCTACTTAAAAACATTACCTATAGTTCATAAAATCTAAGGTTGTCAAATTATTTTTGATTCACTATTAAAGCATAGATAAATGGCACGAAAGTAAAGCAATCAAAACATCTACTGAAAAGTATTACATTATGAAAGACAATATTTAATAGTAAAGCAATCATATGTCTACTGAAAAGCATTACGTATGAAAGACAATACTGAATTAAAACAAACCATATATTGCATTTAAAGCGTATAATCTGAATCCGAGACCATATATTAAAATACTGAAATTTACAATATTTACCCCTATATATCAATCTACTCATACATAAATGAATACGAGTTATATAAATAAAAGAGAGTCAAGAAAGGCTTCTCCATATTGGCGAATGCGTATTTTTGATCCCCAAAAATTGAGCAAACACTACAAGAAAAACTGTAAAAGGTGACGGTCCGTCTCCTTTTCGTCGCCAAAAAAGTGATGAAAAGGAGACGGATATTTCGTTACATAAATAGTGACCATTTTGAGACGATTTGGAGATGACTTTGATATGTCGTCTCTAAACCGTCTCCCAATAAAGATAAAACATGAATGTCGTCTTCAATTTGTCTCTTAGCAGAGACGAAATGGAGACGAAAAATAATTAATAAATAATTATTAAATTTTGAGTAACAATTTACTATAAACTTGTAAATAAATTACTAATAATAAATTACTAATTATCTTTACTAATTTAATTTTTCCATAAATTTTTTTAAAGTAGCTCAATATTTCATTTTTCAAAAAAATCTCCATAAGCTAAATACTTTATTTTAATTTAAATTTTAAATTAAATTAATAATTAAAGTATTATTAACATTTTACTCTAAACTTGTAATTAAATAATACATAAATTAATACTAATTAAATAAATAAAAAATTCCAAAACTAAAAGGAGACGGACCCATTGGTCCATCTCCGAAAAAGGAGACGGACCAATGGTTCCGTCTCTAAAAAGGGAGACAGACCCACTGGTCCATCTCAAAAAAAAAAAAAGAGGGACCAATGGGTCCGTCTCCAAAAAAAAAAGGAGAGGGTCCGTCTCCAAAAAAAAAAAAAAGAGAGGGACTACTGGTAAGTCCCCGAAAAAAAAAAAAAGGAGACGGACCAATGGGTCCATCTCCATAAAATGTGGTTCAAGTGGGCTGACAGCCACTTGAACCACGTTTTATAGATTGGTTCAAATGGCTGTCAGCCACTTGAACCAATTCAAAAATCCCCCCAAAAATATTTTGGGGGGAAATTTAAAAAATAAAAAAGTACATAGAAGTCCTTTTGAAAGGACTTGTACCGGTTCAAGTGGCTAGATTTCCAGCCACTTGAACCATTATTTCATTTCCCCCAAAAATATTTTGGGGGGAAATACAAAAAAAAAAAAAATTGCCAAGTCCTTTAAAAGGACTTGGCACGGTTCAAGTGGCTGGTTTTCCAGCCACTTGAACCATTTTTTCATTTTCCCCCAAATGAATTTTGGGGGAAAATTCAAAAAAAAAAAAAAATTGAGCATACCCCTCCCCTCCCCCCCCCCCCCCCCCCCCCCCTCCTCTTTCTCTTAACTCATTATATCAAGTGTGAATTCACTATTAGTTTACCTCATTTTAAGGTAATTCATTTATTTACTTTTATTTAAATTTTTGAATTTGTTTTGGTTTAGTTCATTATATATATGTTTGTATATAGTGTTCTTTTATTATGATTTTAGATTTTATTTTTATACTACCACATTTGTTTGGATTATATATGTATTATGTATATATGTCATATATATGTATGTATAACTAAAAGATTTACGTAAATATATATAGTTTTGGTAGGTTTTTTCATGATTTTAAGGTTTTTAAAAAAAATTTCAGCTTTATTTAGTTTTTTTTCCTTTCATATATATATATATATATATATATATATATATGTGTGTGTGTGTGTGTGTGTGTGTGTGTGTGTGTGTGTGTGTGTGTGTGTGTGATAGATTTACGTAAAATTTACCACGTTTTTTGTAGTTTTATCATGAGTTTAGGGTTTTTTTTAAAAAAATCAGATTTATTTTTGTTTTTCTTTCATATTTATATATATATATATATATATAAGTGTATAAGAGATATATATATATATATATATAATTAGTATAATTTTTGGTAAAAAATTTCAAAATTTTGTAGTAATTTTGACAAAATTCGAATTTATAACTTTAAAAAATATATATTTTTTTTTTAAAAAAATTAAAAAATGTGACGGAAATGAGACAAAAAGTGAGGGAGACGGAACAGAGATGAAATGAGAACAGATACGGAAATGAGACGGAATTATAGGGAGTTGGAAATGAGACGAAATGTAAGAGAGACGAAATGAAGACGAAATGTGAGGGAGACGGAAAGGTGACGAAATGTGAGGGAGACAGAAATGTGACGAAATGTGAGCGAGATAGAAAGGTAACGAAATATCTTTTCGTCTCCATTTGAGACGAAACGGAGACGAAATTCGAAAAAAGAGACGGGCCGAAAGGTGACGCTCAATTTTCGTCTCCTTATTCAGATTGGAGACGGAACGGAGACGGAAATGTACCGTCTCCGAACGTAAAATTTCTTGTAGTGAAAGGTCCGACGCAAAGTAGCTATTTGGGTGGAGCTAATTTCTCTCGAATAAGAACTACTAGGGATGAGTTTCCCCCGAATAAGAGTTTTTCTATTAAAAGCTATTCGGACAGAACTTCCATCGGATAATAACTACTAGGGTCGGACTTTCCCCTTAAAAATAGCTATTCGGGCAAAATTTTCGCTAAAAAGAACCACTTAGGTAGGACTTTCTCCGAATCCTACTAATTAACTATAACTAAAACTAACTAGAATTAACTCAAAAATTGATAAAAAATAACCAAAATCCAAAATTAATTACAAAATTCGGAGGGAAGGGGGTCTATTTATAGACAGCAGATTAGGGGTACGCTCGAGCGCCTACTAGGCGCTCTCGAGCGTGCCTTTTTTGGGTCCGCTGGCTGTGCGACGCATGGCGCTTTCAAAAGACTTCGGAAGGTACAGATGGGTGCTCGAGCGCCCAGGAGGGTGCGCTCGAGCGCCCCTCTGCTCGACGAATTGTTTTGCGACACTTGGCGCTTCTGGAAGACGGTGGAAGGCTTGTGCAGGGTGCTCGAACGCCAGGAGGGTGCGTTCGAGCACCCATTTGTTGACTTTATGGGCTGGAATTTTGGCTTCTGATCGGACTTTGACCGAGCGTTGACCGAAGCATTTCGATCTATTTTCAGTGTTCCGAGTCTAATTACGCGCTAGTTTCGGCCAAAATCCGACTCTATGATCTCTATTCTTCCATCGGTTCTCGTGTTTTCCCCATTATTCACTTCTTGACTTGTATTTTGGATTATTTTGGGTCTGAACTTCCACTTTCTAGTATTCTTCTATATTGCATCGTAAGTATCAAAGTGTTGCAACTATCCCTAAGTTAAGATGCTAATGTAGTACAAATACCAAAGTTTGAGTGTTGCAAATACAGCCACATCACTTACCAGATTTAATTAACAAGAAGTAGAAGAGTAAAATGCACCATACCACTTGTGTTTTTATAAAGTTGTATTATAGACCCTGTGTTTTAAAAGTAGTATCATAAATTCTGTGTTATTGAAAATGTTGCAAATAACCCCTTACCGTCAGTTTTTTAAGTCAATTTTAACGTGAGTGTGATACATGCACCTATGATGCAAATATAAAATGTGTCAACCTGTAAAGCACATGAAGAAAGATGAAAATATCCTTTTCCTCAAAAGTGCATGACACCCCCTTATGTTATACAAAAATTGTATAATAAACCCTATGTTTTAAAAACTAACAAATACCCCCTTGTATTACATAGAACGTTGCATTATACCCTTAGTCTTTCAATTTTCAGTTATAATTAACTGAAAGTGTGCCTTCAAACAAATTTTATATGACCAAAAACCTTTAATTTATTACCTTTTTTCCTTTTTTTTTAGACCCACCTCCACTTAATCTATCATGAATAGAGGTATGGATCGTATATTATGGGCATATAGATATGATCCGTTATATTCTTATCGGAAAGTCAGCGTTCATATGGGCAGACAGTAGACAATTGGCCTACAAGGTACCCAAATAAATAAAAAATAGAGAGAAATTGACGAAAAAGATTATGAGGAAATATTTATTCACAAGTGTTATAGTCGTGCCGACAAGAAATCAACTAAAATTCTGGTGAACAAATTATTCACCATAAAATAATCACCATCATTAATTAGATTAACACAAGACTTTTTCAATCCCTACATCGGCAAATAATTAACTAGATGATAAGCATATCCTGCTAATTTGAACTTGAATATCTTTCTTCTCAACATGTAAATATATTGCTGCTCATAATCATCCAACTCACAAAGCTAAGAAAACCTTCATCCTTCTTGTGTAGTTTTCGAAACCATTTCTTGTCTATTCCCAAAAGTTACTATGGCTGTTGAAGCAGCTATTGGTGCTGTTGTCGAGCATCTATTCAATGAAGTAGTTTCTCTTGCTGCTGAAGAAGTCAACCTTGTATTGCATTTCAAGGATGATCTTAAAAGCCTAGCTGGAGAGCTTGAGATGATTCAAGCTCTGGTTGTAGATGCTGATGGAAAGGATATTCAGTCAGAGACAATGCAACTTTGGTTAAGGAAGCTTAAGGATGTAGCATCTGATGCTGAGGACGTGTTAGAAGATTACAAATATGAGATTTTCCGTCGAAAGATAGAGATTCCACACAAAAAATGGGAAAAGGTACGCAACTTCTTTTCTCCTATAAGAAAGCTTGCATCTCGTCTTAAGATGGCTCATAAGATTAAGGATGTTAATTCAGAATTGAAAAGTATCAAAGAACAAGGAATGAGTTATGGGTTGAATCCTTCTGAGTTTCTAAATAGAAGTTCATAAGTTAAAATAGACCGAATGACTAGTCCTTCTGTTCAAGAATCAAAAATAGTGGGAAGAGATGAGGATGTCATAAAAGTAGTAGACATGCTAGTGAATGCAAACATTGAAGAACATTTTGTGGTTACTGGCATAATAGGCATGGGTGGGCAAGGCAAGACAGCTGTTGCTCAGCTTGTCTGCAAGCATGATCAAGTGGTGAATCATTTTGAACATAAATTATGGATTTGTGTTTTTGATGATTTCACAGTTGAGAGAATCTTAAATGAGATGGTGCAATGTCTAACCAAAGAAAATTATAATTTGACAAATAGGCAAACATTAATTGAGAAACTTCAAAATATTTTGAAGGGCAAAAGATATCTTCTACTCTTGATGATGTATGGAATGAGGATCGAGAAAGATGGGATCGTGTAGAAAGTGATCTACGAGAGATAGGTGGTTGTAGAGAAACCAAAATCATGGTGACAACATGGAGTGAGAAAGTTGTTTCAACCATGCTTGCCTCACAAATCCATTGTTTAGGTCAATTGTCAAAAAATGATAGTTTGACTTTATTTTAGCAAAGAGCATTTGCTAAGGTTGGAGTGGTGGAGACTTCAGAATTCCTGGAGATAGGTCAAAGGATGGTGAAAAGGTATGGGGGTGTGCCGTTAGCAACTAAGGCATTGGGAGGTTTGCTTTACTCACAAAAATATGTACATGAATGGTTGAGTATAGAGAAGAGCGATATCTAGAGCTCAACCAATAGTCAAGAAGGAGTCTTACCATCCATAAAATTAAGTTACAATCATTTGCGTTCGTTGTCTTTGAGACAATGTTTTGCATATTATTCAATATTTCCAAAAGATACCCTCATGCATAGGGAAAATCTTATACAATTATGGATGGCACAAGGATTTCTTAATCCTCCTAAGGGCAGCCATTTACAAATGGAGGACTTGGGTAATGACTACTTCAATATTCTATTGTGGAATTCTTTGTTGCAAGAGCCCATATACGATGACTACAATAAGATTGAGTCTTGCAAAATGCATGACCTTGTGCATGATTTTTCATTACAAATATCAAAAGATTATTGCTTCACAATGAAGGTTGGGCAAGATGACAAAAATATTGAAGTTGTACATTTGTCATTGATTTCTAGTGGAGAGGAAATGGTAGATATGTTTCAAAAAATTTATCGAAAACTTAGAACATTACATCTACAAAGCGGGGTCATTGGAAATGATTTGATAAAATTTAGGTATCTTTGAACCTTAATTTTGGAGGGTTATGAAATTGAACAATTGCCAACTTTAATAGGTAGGTTGAAACAATTAAGATGCATTGACATTAAGAAGACTGCAATAGAAAAACTTTCTGCTTCCTATATAAAGCTCTACAATTTACAAACTCTAAGAGTCAATTTGGAAGAAAATTCAGTGATTTTTTTGGGTTCTCTGATCAATTTGAGACATAGTGATCTTAATTATGCATTTGGGTGCACGCTTGTGGGAATAAGTCACTTGTCTCATCTCCAAACCTTGCCTTACTTCACTGTGAGTGATAAAATGGGTTGTAAAATTGAAGAGCTAGGTTCTCTAAATAACTTAAGAGGTAGCCTGATTATTTATGGGCTTGAGAAGGTGAAAAATGGGGAGGAAGCCATGGGGAGGAAGCCAGAAGGCAAATATATCAAAAAAGTCCAAGGTTGATGATTTACAACTTTGGTGGACAGGCAAGAGAGGGGTATTGAATTTGAAAGATGAGAAGAACGTTATTGAAAGTCTCAAACCCTACCCACATTTGAAAAGGTTAAAGTTGTAAATTTTAGGGGTTTAAGGTTTCCATCTTGGATGACGAACGAGCTGCTTAAGAATTTGGTGGAATTCGAGATATATGGTTGTGATTCATGTGAGCAATTCCCACCTCTGGGACACCTTCCATCCTTGCGCTCATTGAGTATTTTAGATTGTGAGAAGTTGGTTGCATTACCACCTAGATGGCTCAAATTGTGTATGTCACTTGAGAAAATTCATGTTTCTGATTGTCCTGCTCTTCAAGGAGTAGATGGTTATGGTCTTGAACGCCTGTCCAATCTTAAAACTTTGACAATTGGTGAATTTTCAAAGGAGCTTGATTATTTTCCTTGGCCTCACAACACAAAAGAAAATGGTGAGCTATATTTTGCCTTTCTAGAGCATCTTACGCTATATGGGCAGTCAAAACTTACGTCTCTGCCTGAGCAATTTCAGCATCTCCCTTCCTTGACATCCTTGGTAATATATGGGTTTGAAGAATTAAAGGCGCTACCAGAGTAGCTAGGCAACATCCCATCGCTTCAATCTCTATTTTTTTTTGGTTGTGAGAATCTGGACTATATGCCATATGCGGAAGCGATGCAATGCCGGACCAATCTTAAACAATTGGAATTCCCATTTTGTCCCAAATTGGAAGAGAGATGCACAAGAAGAAGCAGTCCAGAGTGGCACACGATTGCCCATATTCCAATCATTGACGTCTATTAAGAGAACATTCAATCTCAAAACTGATTTACTACCTGTAAGTATAATTCAACCATTGTCCATATATATCCATGACTACTTTGTTTGTTATTTCAAATTTTTATTCATTCCAACCATCTAGTTTTTCAATTTAAGCATTCGTATTGTGGATTTTGTTAGGAATCGCACATGGTATTTAAAATTTTATAATAAAATAAATGCAGCGGAAATTAATACACATGCGTCACGCTCATGGATATTTACGTAAATTACATATATGCATAATAATCAACATTAATTACGTATAGGAAGATTTCAAGATTACCTTTACGATGTCGAATCCGATGTAGAATCTGAAAGCTCCCCAATTGTGAAGCCTCCGAAAGTATCCATACACAATCTTCTCCCTTAATTGGATTTCACCCCCACTAGGTTTTCTAGAGAAATCCAACATATTTTTCTGACTATGATTTTTGTGCTAGCTAAACCTGTGTCAAAACATTACAATATATAGGAGGCATATATGACCTGGGGCCACATATAGGCCAGTCTTAAACAGACCAATCTTTGACTTCACAATAACTAGATCAATATCAAGTTATAACAAGCCCAATTAAAATAAAATTAGGACGATCCTAAAATTAATTTAATCTATTCTCTAATCTAATTAATTTGCAAACTCTTTTGTGTGTGACCTCTCGGGTTCATAATTAATTGGCAATGAAATCATATTAATCCAATTAATATTTAATTAGAACTCTTCTAATTTATTTCTCACAAGTCGTGAGTGATACCTAACAGTATATCACGACTACCCAACTAATGGTGAAATGTAAATTCTATAAACCCTTAGTAATTATCATGCAACTAATTCCTTATATATGAATCATCCCGATTGAGCCAAAGTCATGGATAGGGTCGTCAAACTCTATTACTCAGTCATATGTCCAAATCTATTTAATCAGTAACTTATGAATAATTTGTGCAACGACTTTCACTATTTTACCTTGGCCAATGATTTCTAGTTACTCGATTAAATGATCGCATAGGATCCCTAATTGACAGATTCCATATCTACACATACCTATCTCCATGCCGGAATAGATCGTAACCACTGAGTACATTATCTAATCCTTGATTAGGACTAGCTTGATTGCACTAGCAAATTATGATATCCCTAACACAAGATAACCGTAGTGTCTCAGGTCTAAGGACTAATTGCACCATTACACTGTACAACGAATTTATTGACCATTCCATGTAATTCGTTGTACTAGCGTTCATGTCCAGTCACTTGTTCTCAACAAGTACTTATACATCTACCTTTACGATATGAGACTAATCGCCCAAATCAATATCTCATATTATTTGGATGGTAGACTATAATCTGATCTTTCCGGATAAATTAACGTCCAATTAATTTATTCTACGATCGGGGACTATTTTAGAATATATTTATGAATACAGATTCTCTCACTCATATCCTTACTCTTAAGGATATAATTTATAAATATTTTTCTAAGGACTTTTATTTAAATGATTAATCGCATTAATGATATTTAAATAAACTGCCCACATTAAATAAATAATATAGTTATTATGTCTTAAAATTGGCTTTTAGGGCATATAATCTAACAATCCCCCACTTGCACTAAAGTCAATTACCCCGGTATCTCATACCTATCTTTTCAAGATGGTAATCTAATAACTGCTGAATCATTGCCTTAGTTAGTGGACTAGCACCATCAACTGTTGACGTTATTTACTGCATAATATCATTCTTCCCATAAACTCTAATCAATGTGGTAATGCCTCTTTAACGCGCTTGGATCTCTTAATGAGACCTAGGTTCCTTAGCTTGCACTACAGTTCCATTGTCGTCACAACACTACCCGTTGACTTAATGGAAAGAATCATCCTGAGTTCAGTTACGAACTACTAGATCCAAACCGCTTTCTCTTGTTGCATCTAATGCAACAATATACTCACCCTTTGAAATTTGCAATTGTACCAATACTTGGAACCTCTCCAAATAATTGTTTTTCCATTACAGGTGAGTATGAACCCAAATATGGATTTCCAATAATCCATTTCAGACTCTCAGCCTGAAACTATAAAACTTTAAGTTTTACCTTTCTCCATATACCAAGAACATTTTTCAGTGCTTCTCAAGTACTTAAAAATGTTCTTGATTGCTTTCCAGCGTTCCTAACCTAGATTAGACGGACATCTGCTCATAACACTTATAACATTTATGATATCATGTCTTTGTATACAATATGACGTATATAAGATTCTCAATTGCTGTAGCACTTTGAACCTTTTGCGTCCAGTCTCTCTCTCTTTAGTAGTCTCAGGACTCACAAACCTAGAGAAGATAAATGTCATGCCTTAAAAGAAAACAATCCTCTTTTAGAATCTATGTATTTGTTAAACACCTTTAACACATTTTTGGGAAAAACCCATTAATCTTTTCGATCTATCGCTATAGATTGTCTTCCAAGGATTTAGGAAGATTATCCCAAAATTTACTTGGAGAATTTATTTGAATAACTAGACCTACTTATGTAGTCAAGGTTCATATTCATTCTTAATGAAGTCAAACAATCTAATCGAATGTTCTAGATTTTTTAGGCTTGGTTAAGTCTATAAATAGATCCCTTTAGCCTGCACTTTTTGTGACTCATCACTGGACTCAAAACATACTGGCTATCCCATATTAATGTCTTCATTAATGAACTCATTATGGAGTGCCGTTTTGACATCCATCTATAATATCTCATTATTGTAGTGTGCAACTATGGACAATAAATCATAATGAACTTCAACAATTTGTGAAAAGATTTCCTCATAGTCAAGTCCTTACCTATGACTATAATCTTTCACCATTTGTCTTAAAGGTCTCCACCTTTATTCATTTAAGATTTTACGGCCTCAAGCCATTTAAGCTTATGTGAAACATAGCTTTTCATAACTGACAAAAATCATCAACATGATTATTGTCATCTTACTGATGTAAAAAACTGTGAAATTGACTGGTTGTTCTTGGATTAGGTTATCTAGGATCAAATCCTAGATTCGACTCGGGTTAGTTGGTTGCTTAGTGACTCCCACTAAGTCATACTTTTCTTATCACACTATCTTCTTAGATGAACTATTCTTCCAAGAAGAAGTTGTACTTGTTAACAGACTCTCTAGTCAGTAAAGGAATAAAAATTATATCCCAACGAATCTTTGGGATAACCAATTAATCTTGTCCAATCTCATTTCTAATTTATCAATCTTAAGCCTTTGATTGAAAGCAGGATAACCCTCATTCTTAACACCTTAATACTAGGTATCCTGTTATCTCATATCCTATATGAAGTACTTAAGATTGATTTAGAAGTGACCTTATCCAAGAGACGGACTGCTATAAGGAGAATCTAGCCTCACGGGCTAAATTATAAATCAACATAGTTTATCAATTACAGACCATGTCCAACAAGGTCCAACTCATTCTCTCCAATACTTCATCAAGTATCGGAGTACCAAAAGGAGTTAATGAAATAACTATGTTATTTTCCTTTGAGATACTATGAGAAATTGAGGCTAAGAACTCTCCATGATCTCATCATTGAGACTTACTTCTCATTTCTAGTTTGATTTACTACTTTAATTCTGAATTCTTTGAACGCTTCAAACGGTTCAGATCCATACTTATGACAATCATAATTATATGTCAGGAAGCTAAATCCTTATTGGGCTATTTTGCCAAATGGCCCATATACATTCCTATGTATAAACCCTAAATATTTGTGATCCTTTGACTTTGTCCCACAAAAGGCGATTTGATCATTTTTAAGAACACAAGATTCATGTGTGGGGAATGTCCTGGGGCTTCAAAGGCTTACCAGTCCTTCTTTCACCAATTGTGTGATTCTTGTTTCTCCTCTATGACCTAATCGTAAGTGCCACAATAATCTAGAGTTATCAGTGTCTCTAAATCTCTCATATTACTCGTTTATTTTGTCATTATCTATATAAGACTTTATTCATTAATTTACTAGTGTCAACTCATTTATTTCCAAAATAAATGAAACATATGAACAACAATTATTTCAAAATTAATGAACACCCAGATGGGTAAACGAGAAGATGAGATATATTTATAGGGGACATCCATTTCTCTTCAAACTCTTTGAAGTCCTTTAGATTTTCCTCTATTAGTAGTTCTTCTTTCTTACAGTAGAAATAATTTTCTTTTACCAATTAAGTTCAACCTTTCCAGATCTACCATTAATACATGACTCTCATGTCCAAAGGTTGTGTCAAATGTATTCATACGGAAAAATCCATTATAAATGACAAGAGAGAACTAATAATTGACTTTGAGGATTAGATTTGTTTACATATGATAAACCATGAATGAACTCATGTACTCAAGATACTCATCCTGAGAACACATGCTCTCAAATCAATTCCTCTAGTTATTATTTGGAACAAATTTCTAGATATTTCATATCTACCACTAGATATCTCATACCTAGTTGTCCTATCTTGTTTACTTCACAACTCTTGTAAGTAATTAATGATGCATACATTATCCATGCTCTCTTGCTTGACAACTTATTTTGGGCATCTAGAACGTGTATGACTTTCTCATATTTGAGAACAATTCTCAAAACATTGAGCTAGTCATTGAAGTTTGGTATAGTCAAAATAGAAGGTTGGGTTCACATCCGATATTATATATAGATAGTATTTTCCAAGGATGTTAGATAATTATATTATTAACCATTTGATTTAGGTATTTTAAATCAAACAGTAACCCCCACTAAATTTTTTGAATCCCACACCTCCCTGGTGGAAAACGGAAAAACAATAAGGTATTTTTCTTAGTGGAATTGGGGGCCCATTTACTTTAACCCACATCACATTTTAGATTTTTGGTGAAGTTAAAATAAATAGGTGAATAACCTCTTATTCAATGTATCTCATACAAATTCCAATTATTCTTGTCTTCAATCCTTTCGACCTCACATTATAGATTTTTGGTCTTCAAGATTGTTTAAGTTAAACCCATTATCTTGGAAAACTTGGATCAATGCAACACTGACACCTCACATTATAGATTTTTGGTGGCCAACGAGAATCCAAATTTCCTACATCTCATGCTTATATAAACTTAGTTCATATGTTGATACAAATAAATAACCCTTATGTGTCCATAGCCAGCTACTTACTTGCCCAACACATAAACTAATCTATGATAACGGAAGGCAATGATATAATCTTCTTAAGACTACATCATTATTAACTTAATATTTAATTTGGGAAGATTTGCTGGTCTTTAGTTTAAGTCTCACTTTTCACATGCTTTTAATTTCAATTTATCGCATAAATAATATGGAAGCATACATGCATTCTTCACATATTTATCGCATAAATAAATAAATAAATGCATAAAAATAAAATAGGATGGTCATAGATTAGGAGCATTATCAACCTGAGCCACTGGGTTGAATACCTAAATCAAATAAAGGGCTAACAAGATAGATTCATGGGTTGCTCCTCCTCAGTTTCACAAAACTCTTTTCGCGAATAGAGCCCACCAATTCTTGATATCTTCATGTTGATCTCCCATTACATTTATGTACATAGATTCCAAATCTAGTGGGGATATATAAATAGGAATAGGGTTTTACATATTTAAAACGGGGATAAGAGGCATGCAAGCCCCATTTTAAAATATTACATAAAACCCAAATGGGTAAATAAATTAAATAATAATATTCATTCATTCATCCATTCATATATCTAAGACTAGTCCATGATCACCCACATACATAACAAATAATAATAAAAAGTAATCCACGAATATAGCACAATTAGTCTCCCAATATAATCTCAATATATTAGGTTCGTCCAATTAATAAACACCTTTATTAATTTGGATCCTTACAGTAATCAATTAATAAACAATTTAATAATTAACTACAAGTATAGCACAATTAATTTTCTAATATAAACTCTTTACGTTAGATTTTTCAATTTAATAAACCCTTTATTAAATTTTTCTATTTAATAAATTCTTTGTTGTCCCTTAATTAAACCTAAGAAAGGGGGTGAATTTGGTTATATAGGCTATAATACTATTTTTTCGATCAGACAATATACTAGCAATGATTAATCAAAAACTACCTTAAGCAAATATGCACTTTAGCAATATAAAATGCAAGTGAGGCAATATATCAAACACTTAGTGTGCATAAATTAATGCAAAGAGAGAGTTGAGAGAAAGATATTGCAAATCGCGATTTAGCGCGGTTCGACCCCTGCCTAAGTCCACGACCTAAGCTCTCCACTTAGGATTTCAACAATCTTCACTATTGTGACTCTTCAAATATTGGTGAGTCCATAAACCAACTACAACGGTAGTTCAAGTTTTTACAATAGAAACTTCATTCTCAATACAACTTCAACCCTAACACCTTTGACAAGGAAGTCCTTCTTTTCAAAGTGTTTAACTCTCTCTTTTGATAAGTAATTGAGATTCATAATAAAAGCCATCATTTAGGGTAGATGAATACAATGAATGTTTCTCTCAATATTTCTCACAAATTCTTGCTCTTAGTATAGCACAATGATGATTCAAAGATGAATATAGTGTTAAAAATCGAGAGTAATTGCTTTGAATCAATGCCCTGGAAGATAGCAGTTGAGAGAGATTAATAGAGGCTGAGATGTGTGCAATTAATGCTCTCCAATATTCAAAAATGACTCTATTTTTAAAACAACATTTTGCCCCGATCGGTCGACCTCTGCTCCACCAGTTGACTAGTTGAGGGGACCTCGTCCAATTGAGGGGCCTCAGGCGGAAGACCCCTTTGGCACCGGTCGACCGGTTCCCCTAGGGTCGTTCGGTTTGCTCAAAGGTTGCAAGGACTTGGGTTTTTTTTATGTTTCTTTTTAAATAGTCTTTTGTAAAATGTTTTTCAAAGATAGATGAATATTTCAAAAATACTTTTAGAAATCATCATTGAGCATATACCATATGTAAGACCCAAACCCTGATTGAGTCCTAATTGGTACCCTTTATGACTTCCGTCTCTATCCTTATTGCTCCATCTTCATTTTTCAAATCTTTATCATTTCTTGAGTTGATGAATGATCTTATTTCTTCTTTGGCTTGATGAACTTGGATACAGAATCAATCTTGATTCATCTTACTCATGCACACTTCAAACAAACTCATTAAACATAATCATGGTTTGTTATCATCAAAACTAAGATTAGAAGGCCTTTAGGCTAACAATCTCCCCCTTTTTGATGATGACAAAACCTTTCTCAAATAGTAATAGCAATGTAAGCATAATCATGAGTTTGAGAAAGCATTTAGTTCACTTTTAAGTTTGCTTGAATCTGTAACTTTAAGATATAAGTTCGTACAAGCTCCCCCTTAACTTGTGCATACTTTAACTAAAGTTGATATATTGTTCCCCCTCATTGTATGAGTCATTTATATTATTTTCTCCTCCTTTTTGTCATTAACAAACAAGATACAAATGTAAAGCAACTTAAGATCAAGATAATCGAAGCATATTTTGGAAGAACAATTAGAAAGTTGAAAACATAAACATGGAAGATGCATGAAAAGATGTTTTTGAAAAGAAAATACAATAACTATGGGATAAGGGAAAGGAAAACATCTTAGGCATCTGAAGGCATACGTCTTAGTCCTTCATAAACTTCTCATAGAGCTTCTCAAGCATGGTCTTCCTACCCTTGATCTCGGTATTTACGTGATCAAATCCAACTCCAACATCCAAAGATAATTTATCAACTTGCGAAGTCAAATTGTCAAGCTTGATATTGACTTCTTCAAGAGTGGCTTGGCGAGATCTTCTTTTTGTAGAAGAACTTGCACCTCTAATATCGGCCCGTGAAATCCCAATATCTGCATCTCGTGCTTTATTACCTCATTCATCACTTTCGCTCACTGCTTCACCTTCATCTCCCTCTTCCTCAAGATTATAGTTTTCGATATCATCAGCGATGTCAGTTGGACCCTTGCAGAATTGACGTTGCTCTATATAGACGACCTCATTATTCACAAGAGCCATATATTGTCTATCAAGACAATATTTATCAAGAGGATAGGTGGAAACATTTAGAGGTTCAAAGTGACCAACACGAGCAACATCATTCATGCAGAAAAGATGACACAAAATCATTCCACTGGGCAGAGACTTCTTCTTGAACGCTAACATATGATTAAGCATGATATAGGGGAGGTTGACTCTTATCTTCTTATAGATGAGATGCATCACATAGCCCGTAAAGAATGGAATAGACCCGTCTTTCACACTTCGAGGCATGATGACTTGATTCATGATATAGAGTAGCACTCGTTTTTCAGCACAAATTTCATCTCTTTTAGGCATGAATGTCTCCGACCTTCCCGAGCTTTCCCACAAAGTAGTAATTATCTCATTTTGGGCGTTGTCATATAGCCTTTTTGGTAAATTGGCAGAGGAGTAGATCGTTAGGCCACTAGTTGGAATGCCAAGCATTCTAGCCACATTACGTTCACTCATTAATATATTTACTCCATTGACTCTACTTTTCAACCCACGTACACCATCTTCTTTTCCTTCTACCACATAGGCATAAAATTCACAAACCCATTGATCACAATTGATATCCTCAAGTCCAAAGAGAGGAAGCCATCTTTGATGTCTAAGTAATTTATAGATATGGGTTTGTTTCAGAAAGTTTGGAGGATCAAGAAGCTTACCCCATAGTATCTCATTCTTGGAGTAATCACTCGAGCCAATGTGATATGAATGATCCCATGGATCAATAGTATGAGGTCTAAATTCAATCCTTCTTTTCTTGGAACCTTGCCTTGATGAGGATGCCATGAGTAGAAGTAAAAAAAAAAAATTCAAGAAAAAAAGAAAAACTTGGTTGGGGAATTTTATCGAACATTTGATGGGCGAGAGAAGTTTGAAGAGAAGCTTAAGAAGAATTGAAAAGCTTTTGAATTGGTTGTGAAGAGTTGGAAGAATTAATTCATTTTTATAGTTGAATGAGGAAATTGAAAGGTTTACTAGTGTTAATGGTAGTTTACGGGATTTAATGAAGAAGTTGAAGAGTCGTGTTGAACAGAGAAATGAGTTATGAGTGTTAAAATCTTGTTTTGAAACTTGTACCCGGTAGTGCAATGGCCGGACGAGGGTAGATGTACTAGTCGACTGGTGTCAGTACCCTTTTCCGCCCGCAGCACTTCCACCAGATAAGGGTATGCGCACCGGTTGACCGGTGCCAACCCTCTCTTCCGGTGGAGCAACTTCTTCCAGGGAGTGCTTCTTGACTTGGAAAACTCCAAGTTTTGCAATTTTATCACATTTTAAGTATGCCCAACTCTCTTCTAATCATGCAAAATTGATTCTTATGCAAAGGTTTGGTAAAAATATCCGCTAATTGATGCAATGAATCAACAAATTCAAGTACAACATCCCATTTTTTAACATGAACTCTAATGAAATTATGCATAATTTCAATATGTTTGGTCCTAGAATGTTGGATGGGATTCTTAGTGAGATTAATGACACTTGTATTATCACATTTAATAGGCACATTATCGTACACAATACCATAATTGAGCAAATTTTGTTTCATCCAAAGAATTTGGGCTACGCAATTTCCAGCAGATACGTATTTAGCTTCGGCTGTAGAGAGAGATACACTACTTTACTTTTTACTAGACCATGAAATTAATGATTGACCTAGAAATTGGCAATATCCACTAGTACTCTTTCTATCTACTCGATCTCTAGCATAATCTGCATTCGAATAATCTACAAGTTCAAATGATGTGCCTTTTGGATACCACAATCCTAAATCTATAGTCCCCTTAAGCTATCTAATGATTCTTTTTATTGCATTTAAGTGAGACTCTTTAGGACAAGATTGAAAATGAGCACATAAGCACACAATAAATACAATATCGAGTCTAGAGGCAGTTAAATAAAGAAGGCTTCCGATCATACTTCGATATTGTTTTTCATCTACCTTGTTACCTTCCTCATCTTTGTCGAGTTTGAATGAGGTTGACATTGGTATACTCATTTCTTTTGTTGACTCAAGCCCAAACTTCTTGATGAGTTCTCTAGTATACTTGGTTTGATTAATGAAAGTATCATCTTGTGTTTGCTTGATTTGGAGTCTGAGAAAGAAATTTAATTCTCCCATCATAATCATTTCGAATTCCTTGTGCATGCACTTAGAGAAATACTCACATAGAGATTTATTAGTGGCACCAAAAATTATATCATCAACATAAATTTGTACAAGCAATATATCTTTGCCTTTTGTTTTAACAAAGAGAGTAGAGTCTAATTTGCCTCTAGTGAACTCTTTTCCAAAAAAATAATTACTAAGCCTATCATACCATGTTCTAGGTGTTTGCTTAAGACCATACAATGCCTTGTCTAGTTTATATACATGATTTGGCAAGTTAAAATCCTCAAATCCGGGTGGTTGTTTAACATAAACTATTTCCTTGAAATAGCCATTTAGAAAGGCACTTTTTACATCCATTTGATATAATTTAAAGTCCATATAACATGCAAAGGCAAGAAGCATACGAATAGATTCAAGTCTAGCTACGGGTGCAAAAGTCTTACCATAATCTATGTCTTATTCTTGATTATACCCTTGAGCCACTAGCCTAGCTTTGTTTCTAGTTACAACCTCGAATTCATCTAGTTTATTCATAAATACCCATTTTGTACCAATTATAGGATAATCCTTAGGTTTTTCAACCAGATGTCATACTTCACTTCTTTCAAATTGATTTAATTTTTCTTGCATGGCAATTATCCAATATTCATGATCTAACGTTTCTTTAACATTTTTAGGTTCTAATTGGGAAAGAAAAGCAACATGTTCACAATAAGCATTTAGATTGGAACGAGTTCTTACTCCCTTTGAAGGATCACCAAGAATTTGATTATTTGGATGATCTCTCACAAACTTCCAACACCTTGGTAGATCTCCATTTGTTGTAGCCTCTTGGACATTTTGCATTGGTTGTTCATTGTCGTGTGGATTTGTTAGAACGTCACCATCCTTTGTGGTTTGACCTTTTTCAAGATGTGTCTTATTTGGATCACATGGGGTTCCCTCATTGCCAATAGTTGTAAGTAGTATTTGAATGTTTACTTTGGGAACTCCTACATCATCATCATTCTTCCTCGAGGCAAAATGATTAGTTTTATCAAAATTCACATGCATAGACTCTTCAATAAGCATGTTTCTTTGGTTAAAAACTCTATAAGTTTTGCTTCTGGAAGAGTAACCCATAAAAAGTCTTTCATCCGATTTAAAATCAAATTTGCCAAGATGTTCTTTTGAATTTAGGATGAAACATTTACAACCAAATACGTTAAAGTGAGACACATTTGGTGCTCTACCTTTCCATAATTCATAAAGTGTTTTCTTTAGGAAAGGTCTAATTAGCACACGATTTAGCACATAACATGCAGTATTTATGTCTTCACTCCAAAAAGATGTTGGCAAGTTATTTTCTTTTAACATTGTTTTTTCCATTTCTTGTAAAGTCCGGTTCTTCCTTTCCACTACTCCATTTTGTTGAGGAGTTCTAGGAGCCAAAAAATTATAGTCCATAAAAGATGCATTTATAAATTCGGTGTCTTGATCACTATGAATACAATTTATATAATAGCCTTTCTCATTTTGCACCTTATTACAAAGTTTAGCAAATTAATTGAATGCATCATTTTTATGTACAAGGGGTCTCACCCATGTGAATCTAGTGTAATCATTTATGACAACATAGACATATCTAGATCCACCTAGGCTTGCCACATCCGTTGGACCAAAAAGATCCATATGTAATTTTTGTAAAACTCTTGATGTGGTTACCTTGCTGATTGTTTTGAAGGATGTTTTGTGTTATTTTTCAAATTGGCATGCATCACATAAATGGTCTTTTTGAAATTTAGTCTTAGGAAGACCTATGACAAGTTCTTTTCTAGAAAGTTTAGCAAGTAAATCCATGCTAGCATGACCAAGTCTCTTATTCCATAACCATGAGTCTTCATTAATGGTAACTAAGCATGTCACATTTTAACACTTTAATTCATGGAAATTAATCACATATACATTATTGCATCTATTGCCAACAAACAACACTTTATCATCTTTATCATACACCTTGCACCAAGTAGATATAAATTCAACTCTAGAACCATTATCAAAAAATTGACTCACATTTAGTAAATTATGTCTAAGATCTTTAACATACAAGACATCATGAATGGAAATAAAGTTTATATCTCCTATGCTACCCTTACCAATGACTTTACCTCATTCATTTCCTCCATAACTAACTTTACCTTTAAAATCTTTGTCAATCTCATAGAAGAAAGAGACATCACCCATCATGTGCCTTGAGGACCCACTATCAATAACCCAAGTATCTTCATACTTTACCTTTAGGACAACCTATCATTCATAGAAATAAAACAAGTTCATTTTGGCCCCCAAGGTTCTATTGGGTCCTTTTGTGTTAGTATGAAGTCCTAACACATCTAACAACCCATTTGGGTCTAAGCCATAAAGGAATGTGAGAATCTCTTCCCACCATGTTTCTAAATGCCATAAAGGAATGTGAGAATCTCTTCCCACCATGTTTCTAAATCTACATTGTGATGGATTGTGACCAATCTTCTCACAATAAGTACATCTCTTAAATGATCATCTTGATGTTGAGGCTACATACCAAGAGGATGATGCTTTGACAAAATAATTTTGAAAACTTTTTGGATGTGGCTTATAGCCAATTCTTATTTCGTCAATTTGTACTTTTTGTGATTCTTTTAATAGTGGATAGACAATTGAGGATTGAGAGGCTTTCACAAAGGTGGTTTTTGAGAACTTTGGTTTAGAAAATAGCTCATAGCCAATCCCACCTTTGTCAAATGGTAATTTTTGGGAGCCAAGGATTTCATCCAAGGTTTTCGTTCCCTTTGGAAATCTAGTAAGATCATTTTGAAAATAAAGAACTTGTTTTTCAAAATCTTTGATCTCTACTTCATTTTTTATCTTCAAATGATGATACTCATAAATCTCTTTAGTAAGAGTTTCATTCTCATCTCTAAGCTCTTTAATTTCTTTTTGAAGTTCATCATTTTCTTTTTGAAGATTCTTTACTTTTGAATGTGCAAGGAGAAAACTATCATGTAGTTTTGAAAATTCATTTGTTAGTTCCTCAAAAGTGCATTCGTCATTACTAGAAGAAGAAGATTCATTACAAGACAAAGAAGTTACCTCATCATCTCTAGCCATAAAGCACACAAAGTCGGCCACTTCGATTTCGCTTCCACTTTCACCATCGGTTGATACATCATTTTCAACACAAGCCTTCATTGTCTTTTGCTTCCCTTTGATCAATTTGGACACTTTGCTTTGATGTGTCCCGGCATGTCACAACTGAAACACTTAATCTACTCTTTGGTCTTACTCCATCTTCTCTTTGAATCTCCTTTTGACTTTGTTGTTAATGGGCTCTCATTTCTTCATTTTTTTGTATTTCAAGAATTTCTTAAAATTCTTTGCAAGGAGTACAAGCTCATCAAGATCACTATCATCTTTGTCTTCATCACTTGATTGAGATTGAGCAATAAGATCAAGTGATTTCGTTGTCTTGTTTTCTTCTTCATCTCATACCTTCTTTAGATTCAATACAAGTTCCTCCGTCTCAAGGTTACAAATGAGCTCATGCACCTTTAACTTGGAGAGATCAGTTGATTCTCTAATTGATGTCACATTTGGCTTGTATTCTTTTGGAAGAGCCATAAGAATCTTCCGGTTAAGTTCTTCATTTGGATACCTCTTTCCGATAGTACTCAAGTTGTTTACGATTTTGGAGAATCTTTGATACATTTCGTTTAGTGATTCTCCGGCCTTCATACGAAACAATTCATACTCATGGATATGAAGATCAATTTTGGTATTCTTCACTTGAGACGTCCCTTAATAAGACATGTGTAACATCTCCCAAATCTTGTGAGCGGTTTCACATTGACTTACACGACTATACTCAGTTTCATTTAGAGCACAATAGAAGATGTTCTTGGCTCTTGAGTTCTTGGTCATCATGATGATGTCTTGATTGTTGAACTCACTCTTTTCCTTAGGTACTTTGATGGCTTTGACTTTATCACCTCCACTTGAACTCGAAGCATCATCATCTTTGACCATCACCTCCTTCATTGGAACATAAGGGCTATCTTCTACCAATGACCATAGAGCATAGTCAACGGCTTGAATGTATGTCTCTATCTTGTTCTTCCAATAATTGAAATTGGTACCTACAAACAATGAAGGCCTATTAGTGGAGTAGCCTTCAAAGAAAAGAGAAGTAGTATTGTCTGCCATTTATCTTTTCTTTGCTAGATGTTAAGCTATATACAAAGTCCTAGCTCTTAATACCACTTGTTGTCCCTTAATTAAACCTAAGAAGGGGGGTGAATTATGTTATATATGCTATAATACTACTTTTTCGATCAGACAATATACTAGCAATGATTAATCAAAAACTACCTTAAGCAAATATGCACTTTAGCAATATAAAATGCAAGTGAGGAAATATATCAAACACTTAGTGTGCAGAAATTAATGCAAATAGAGTGTTGAGAAAAAGATATTGCAAATTGCAATTTAGTGTGGTTCGACCCCTGCCTAAGTCCATGACCTAAGCTCCCCACTTAGGATTTCAACAATCTTCACTATTGTGACTCTTCAAATGTTGGTGAGTCCACAAACCAACTACAACGGTAGTTCAAGCTTTTACAATAGAAAATTTCTTCTCAATACAAAGCTTCAACCCCAACACCTTTGACAAGGAAGTCCTTTCTTTCAAAGTGTTTAACTCTCTCTTTTGATAAGTAATTGAGATTCACAATAAAAAGCCATCTTTTAGGGTAGATGAATACAATGAATGTTTCTCTCAATATTGCTCACAAATTCTTGCTCTGAGTATAGCACAATGATGATTCAAAGATGAATATAGTGTTAGAAATCAAGAGTAATTGCTTTGAATCAATGCCCTGGAAGATAGCAGTTGAGAGAGATTAATAGAGGCTGAGATGTGTGCAATTAATGCTATCCAATGTTCAAAAATGGCTCTATTTTTAAAACAGCGTTTTGCCCTGATCGGTCGACTCCTGCTCCACCAGTCAACCAATTAAGGGGACCTCGTCTGGTGGAAGGGCCTCAGGCGGAAGACCCGTTTGGCACCGGTCGACCGGTTCCTCTGGGGTCATCCAGTTTGCTCAAAGGTTGCAAGGACTTGGGTTTTTTTATGTTTCTTTTTAAAGAGTCTTTTGCAAAATCTTTTTCAAAGATAGATGAATATTTCAAAAATACTTTTAGAAATCATCATTGAGCATATACCATATGTAAGACCCAAACCCCGATTAAGTCCCAACCAGTACCCCTTATGACTTCCGTCTCTATCTTTATAGCTCCATCTTCATTCTTCAAATCTTTACATTTCTTGAGTTGATGAATGATCTTCTTTCTTCTTTGGCTTGATGAACTTGGATACGGAATCAATCTTGATTCATCTTACTCATGCACACTTCAAACAAACTCATTAAACATAATCATGGTTTGTTATCATCAAAACCAGATTAGAAGCCCTTTAGGCTAACACTCTTTATTAAATTAACTTCCATAAATATCTCATATTTACAAAATATAAATATAATCAAATTATATTTAATAATTAATAAACTATTTATTAATATAAAGTGTCAAAAATGTATTTGGGCCTTTTTAATTAATTTGTCACACAAACTAATTTGTTTAGACCTTTTAAAATAAAATAAATCCAATTTACTTTATTTAAGTCCAAGTCCAAAAGCCAACAGTCCAATTCAAAAAATAAAATAGTTCATACTATTTATTCCTAAGTCCGAATTAAGCTTGACCCAATATATACCAAAAGGGAGTCCATGCTATTTTAAAACAGCCCAAATCGAATATGCCCATTTAACCCAAAGAAAAAGGAAAACACTTAACATATTAATTGGGAGCCCAAGACCATAAGCCCAATTAAAAATTTAAGGAAACCAAATATAAAAATAAACTAATACTCATTGGGTCAGGTTTGGGCTCGGACCCTATGCGGTTCGGATCCGGATCCAAATCCATACCCGAACCGGGTCTGAACCCCAACCAAAAATCATATTTTTTTTCTTTATTTCTTCCCTTCCAGCGCTGCCCTCATCCCTTTACCCTTCTTTTTCGCTGAGCTTCATCCATGGCTTCCTTGCGGTTGTCATGACTGTAGCCGTGAGGAATGCTCATTGTGGCAGTCATGATTGCAGCCGCGATGAGCATTCTTCGCGACTGCCATGGCCGCAGCCGCGAAGACAACTCCTCGCGGCTTTCAGGCCACTGGTGGCGACAATACCAACAGGTGGTGTCGCTACCGTGAAGAGAGAAGGAAGGGAGGGGCTGAGCCCCTCTGCTTGAAAATCTGAAATTTTTCAGAAAACTAATTCTAAAACCCTTTTCATAACAGTTGCAAAAACAACAAAATTAATTTCAAAACTTTTAAAATTGTTTATCACATAAAACAAAAATTAGTTTTATAAAACAATTTTTACAAAACTTAATTCGGGAAGAATTTTCTAGGCTATAATTTAATCAAATTAAATTTTATGGGCATACCAACTAATAGATTCAAAATCTACTAATTTAATAGTTTCAAAAACTATTTAATTTGACACTATTGACTGTGTTATATTTATGTGCTAAAATTGAATAATCACGTAAAAGGCATGAAAGGTGGCTTTGATACAACTGTTGGGAATCGTGTATGGTAGTTAAAATTTTATAATTAAATAAACGCGGCAAAAATTAATGCACATGCATCACGTTCATGTCTATTTACGTAGATTACATATATGCATAATAATCAACATTAATTACGCATTAGAAGATTTCAAGATTACCTTTATGATGCCAAATCCGATGTAGAATCTGAAAGCTCCCCAATTGTGAAGCCTCCGAAAGTATCCATACAGAATCCGCGCCCTTAATTGAATTTTACCCCCACTAGTTTTCTAAAGAAATCCTACATATTATTCTGACTGTAATTTTTGTGCTAGCTAAACTTGTGTCAGAACATTGCAATATATAGGAGGCATATATGACCTAGGACCATATATGGGTCAGTCTTAAACAGACTAGTCTTGGACTTCACAATAACCAGATCAATATCATGTTACTACAAGCCCAATTAAATTAATATTAAGACGATCATAAAATTAATTTAATCTTTTCTCTAATCCAATTAATTCGCAAACTCTTTTGTGTGTGACTCTCGGGTTCATAATTAATTGGTAACGAAATCATATTAATCTAATTAATATTTAATTAGAACTCTTCTAATTTATTTCTCGCAAGTCGTGAATGATACCTAGCAATATATCACGACTACCCAACTAATGATGAAGTGTAAATTCTACAAACCCTTAGTAATTATCATGCAACTAATTTCTTATGTCTAAATCATCCCGATTGAGCCAGAGTCATGGATAGGGTCGAGTCATGGATAGGGTCGCCAAACTCTATTAATCAATCATATGTCCAAATCTATTTAATCAATAACTTATGAATAATCTGTGAAACGACTTCCACTATTCTACCTTGGTCAAGGATTTCTAGTTACTCGATTAATAGATCACATAGGATTCCTAATTGACAGATTCTATATCTACACACACTTATCTCCATGCCGGAATAGATCATAACCACAGAGTACATTATCCAATCTTTGTTTAGGAATAGCTTGATTGCACAGCAAATTACGGTATCCCTAACACAAGATAACCATGGTGTCTCAGGTCTAAGGACTAATTGCACCATTACACTGTACAATGAATTTATTGACTATTCTATGTAATTCGTTGTATTAGCGGTCATGTCCAGTCACTTGTTCTCAGCAAGCACTTATACATCTACCCTTACGATATGAGACTAATCGCCCAAATCAATATCTCATATTATTTGGTTGGTAGACTGTAATCCGATCTTTGCGGATAAATCAACGCCCAATTAATTTATCTTACGATCGAGGACTATTTTAGAACATATTTATGAATATAGATTCTATCACTCATATTTTTACTCTTAAGGATAGAATTTATAAATATTATTCTAAGGACTTTTATTTAGATATTTAATTGCATTAATGATATTTAAATAAACTTCTCACATTAAATAAATAATACAATTATTATGTCCTAAAATTGGCTTTTAGGGCATATAATCCAACAGATTTAACATTAAATGTTTAGCACATACTTGAACATAGCTGAGATGTACATACTTGAATATTAATATAGTTAGATCAATGTTTAGCATTGAAGCTCCACTGGATCAAAGCTTTTGTTTCACAAGGCTGAGGCAGCCAGAGTGAGTTTTAACATTCCAACACTCAACTGCCAAACATGCAAGAATCACATTTACAGGCGATGAGACATCTCAAAAATTTACCAGAATGGTTGATTTTGTTCCTTTACTAAAAGTTGAATTGTTAAAACCAATGATTGTTCCTTATGGCTAGATGAACCAGACAAGATAACTGACCACCACCTAAATATGTAAGTTTAACTGTGTTACCTCAATACTTCTCTTTTAGTTAACTCTGTACTTGGGTGATTTTATGTGCACTTACCTAAATATGTAAGCTTAATTGATTGTTCCCTACGGCAGAGACAACATGATTTGCTTGCTTTGAAGGAAAGAAGAGACCATTCTCTACTGAGACAGTCCATGCGGCAAAATTGTGCACCTCTGTTGTAATACCTCGATCCCTGATGAGATCGGGAATTCTATTAAACATGCTATACTCAACCCAATACCAATTCTCATGCACAAAATTTAGGAAAAACGGACAGAGTCTCCCCTGTATATAGGACGAAGAGTTCATATGCACACAGAATATAAATGGACCAGTACCGTATCCAAACATTCAACATCTCCTCAAGACTATCTGAGCCTTGATTCTCAACAAACAAACTCAAACAATTATACATTTCCAAATTTAACGGCTATCCTAACTCTTTTACTTTAGACAAGCACAAACATGTAATGAATTTAAACCTTACCAACCTATTACATAAACTAGGTTATCATACCACTCTAATGACCTAGTTAAACTTAAATTACATTTCTTTATACATCGAGTATATACAATTCATGGAAGTAAAACTTTACAACTTTTGCAACTCAAGCCACATAACACTTAAGGTAACTCTTCAAGCACGAACTATTATGTAAACACGAACTTTCCTGCTAGCACGGCATTTCCTGAAAGGTGGGTAATGAGGAGTGAGTATACAATCATATATACCTAGTGAGGGAGGAGAACAGTATACGGGAAGTGATGTGACTGTATTTGCAGCACTCAAACCTTGGTATTTGTACTATATTTGCATCTTAACTTGGGAATTATTGCAATACTTTGATATTTTCGATGCAATGTAGGATGATACCAGAAAGTGGAAATTCAGACCTAAAACGATCCAAAATGCAAGTCAAAAAGTGAACAATGGGAAAAACACGCGGAACGATGGAAGAATGGAGTCGTTAGAGTCGGAATTTGGCCAAAACTAGTGCGTAATCAGACTCAGAACGCTGAAAATAACCCGAAAATGTCTCAGTCAAAGCCTAGTCAAAAGTCAAAAATCCAGCCCAAGAAGTCAACCAAAGGGCGCTCGAGCGCGCCTTCTTGGCGCTCGAGTGCCCTGCCAAGCCTTCCACAATTTTCTAGAAGCGCCAAGTGGCGCAAAACTATTCGACGAGTAGAAGGGCGCTCGAGCGCGCCTTCTGGGAGCTTGAGCTCCCATCTACACCTTCCGGAGCATTCCAGAAGCTGCCACGTGGCAGCCTGTCCATGGTTGAAGGCCAAACAGGCGCTCGAGCGCCTTTGAATTTTTTCTATAAATAGACCCCCTCTCCCACCGAAAAATGAAATTAATTTTGGAATAGTGGTAAGCTTTTTGGTATAATTTCAAGTTAATTTTAGTCGTAGTTGTAGTTAATTAATTAGTAGGATACGGGAAAAGTCCCATCTAAATGATTCTTATTTGGAAAAATTTTGCCCGAATAGCCATTTTAGGAGAAAATTCGACCCAAGTAGTTATCATCCGGGGGAGGTTCTGCCCAAATAGCTTTTAATAGGAAAGCTCTTATTCGGGGGAAATTCATCCTTAGTAGCTCTTATTTGGGAAAAATTAGCTCCGCCTGAATAGCTATTTACGTTAGACCTCTGATCAAATTTCAGAAGGCAGAAATACAAAGTCCTCATATCGGGGGAGCCTCTTTTGACTCTCTTATTTGTACTACTTGTATTTATTATTATGTATGAGTAGAGTTATTTATCTAGGGGAGGATATTGTAAATGACGGTCTTTTAATATATGGTCTCGGATTCAGTTTATTTAATTCGATTGCAATATATGGCTTGCTTTAAATTCAGTACTGTCTTTCATACATAATGTTTTTCAGTAAATGTTATGATTGTTTTACTTATTGTCTTTCATACGTAATGCTTTTCAGTAGACGTTATGATAGTTTTACTTTTGTGTCATATATCGATGCTTTAATAGTAAATCAAATAGCTTGACAACCTTAGATTCTATGAACTATAGGTTGTACCGTAGTTCTAGTCCAAGTAAGGAGAAGCTAATGACTTAGTTGAAAGATACCTTTTACACAAGGTTGCAAGAATAGTTCCATACTATGGCTCCAATGCTCGTAAATGGCACAACACCTACATCAGAGTTAGTAATCGGGATTTTAATAGGCTAAGTAATTAACTAGGTTAATGCTTGTAGCTTAACCTCTTGCATAGGATTAGAGAACTTGAATGCCGAGCCTATATTGACTGCCTCTTTACATATCCATCCCTCTAGATTTCTTACCATCGTATTCCACTAATACCTAGTTAGTTTAACTTAGTCGTAGCATAGGTTAAAACCAAACACCCTGTACAAACTATCACTTACCGCTTTAACATTTTCATACATTACTTCACTAACTAACTAACGCACTTCCCTGTGGTACGATTTTGTACTCAGAGCACATTACACTACAAAGATCTGTGCACTTGCGGGTTATTTAAACTTGGTCATTTTGCATCTAATTATAACGCACCATTTGAACGCATCAGGAAGCATTTATAAGGGGATTCGTGCAATGCAACATTTATGTACAAGTAAAACCATTAAACGATTATCATGACAAATAAGTAATAAGATACCACACATTGAAAATGATACGATTCACTTTAACCCCAAACACTCCATAATTCACTTGATCTTCAATCACGAATCACGAACCACGAACCTCGATCAATGCACCGACATAAACCCCAAACACTCCAGTGGGTGTACTTCGGATGTACCCCGAAAATCCTACGACCCAACACCCCCTGATAATCTCCGGACCAGGCGAGTGAGAGACTCGAGCACGAAGATCGAATATCCACTGGCAAGCCTGTTGCCGCCCAGCCGATATCCAATACATCCGCCCCTGACACTATGGTTGCGCAACCACTATGCAATGCACTTAAATCCAATGACAATATAACGATAGTATAAAGCAATAACATATAGGAGGGACAACAAAGTAGGTTACCCTCGCACAAAATGTCACAGTCATTAAGCACACATAAATTCAAGCAAGTATTCTTTTTTTTTTTTCTGTTCAAGAATATCAGCTTCCCCTTGTCGTAAAATGTGGCACTTTTGGACTTTTAGAGGACGTTTGGTTCGCAGAATGTTACAAGATTCCTGAGAATGTGAAAAATGGAATATGGCATTCCCATGCTTGGTTCGAGGAATAAAAAAATATTCCTGAAAATGTCACATTCCTGGGAATGCAATATTCCCATGATTTACCCAATTTCTATTCCCATGTGAAGGGGTGGGATTATCACATTCCCACGTATTGGAAATAACTTTGAAAAAATAAAAGACTCAAATACCTATATTAGAAAATATAAAATTAAAATAAATACAATAAAATAATTCAAAAAATAAATAAATAAATAAATAAATAAATAAATAAAAAAGATAAAATAAAATAATGTAAAAAAAATAAAAAATAATAAAAGTAACTAAATAAGATAAAAATAAATAAAATTTAAAATAAAATAGAAAAAATAAAAAAAAATAAAAAAGTAAATGATAAAATAGAATAAGAAAAATAAAATAATTAAAATAAAATAAGATAAAAATAAAATTAAAATAAAATAAAATTACACAAAATAATAAATTTAAGTTTCTAATTTTGAAGTGTCAAGTTAAAATTTATAAATTATAAACATAAATTTACTTTGGTTGTATTAGTACGTTAAATATTTTTTTACTCGCGTATTAGCAAACGTATGCAAAATGTATCATTTTTTTTTTTGCCAAGTAAATGCAAAATGTATCGTTATTTGTACACTTTGTTTGATATTCTTGTTTTTCTGAGTTAGGGACATTATTGAAAAATTGCTTAACATTCCTAGGAATATTGAGTTAAACTAAACATAATAAAATAACATTTCTATGAACTTGACAAAATATTCCTAGGAATATTTTTAACAAACCAAACACTTTTAACCACATTCCCGAGAATAACATTCCTGGGAATGATATTTCCAAGAATGTCATTCCCGGAAATGAAAAATCTATACGTAAACCAAACGCCTCCCTAATGAGATTCTAAAATTCATTACTCATTCCAACATATCAATTGTCACCTAAGCAATTAAATAGAAAAATTATATATTTGAGAGAAAATTAAAGGGAATTCTATTAGCTTCATTTGAAGTTTTTAATTGAAATGAAACCATATTTATAAGAAAAAATATGGTTACTATGCGGTTACTAATACAGTTGCTGTGCAATTACCATTCGTTTACCTGGCGGCATACTATTCGTTTATCTAGAATCACTCTTCATTTACACGACCGCTATACTGTTCATTTTCTTGGTAGCTTACTATTCACGGGGTACTATTCATCATATTTGGAAATATTGTTCATTAACAAGTCATTATTCACTTGTTTTTGTTTTTTTGGGTTGTTACACTTACGATGTAGAAGGTTAGTTACCAGTGTAATATTATGAAGGAGATCAGTGATAATAAAGTAATAATGTAGTTATAATAAAATAATTTAATAGACCATTAAATGTATAAATCAAATAAATGTTTTATGACTTTGTTAGCGGTGGAGTCCACAATCATGAATTGGCATGATTTTTAAGTATTTTTCAACTAGAGCTTAGCTGGTTAGACTTTTAAAATTGTATAATTGAGTCCATACCTAGCAAAGCTAACCGTATCAGATTTAGCAAAGCTACCCACTAGGGATTACTATATACCTACCATATGGCATTTTATGCATTTTATTTTAAACATTACATAATATATGTAGACCCTTTTAGTTTAAATTATTAGAGTTAACTATTGTGGTTATATCAAGAAAACTCATCATATTTCATGATACATGCACAATTTTTGCAAACGTTTAATGAATATTTTCATAAGGGGCTATGAGATTTGTTGTAGACAATTAATTTGAAATTTAATATAGTTATTGTATTGGGATAACCAATTTTTCTGTTTACATTAGCTAAACATTCCAAACCAAATGAGCTCATGCTGTCCACATCACTCATCGAAATTGCTCTTTCATATTTTAACAATGATAGAAAAAAAAAAAGTGAATAGTCTCGTACCCTCCTGTGGTCAAGTAAAATTAGCTATAATTTTTTTGTGATTCAAAAAATATAGTTGGACCCCCATGTGGTCTACTCGTTGATGCATACCACCCCTCTCTGTCAAATTTTCTGTTAAAACTAACAAAAAGTGTACCACACGCACGTAAAATGTAATTTTTGTTAGTTTTTACCGTATTTAATAATAAAATAATATTTTTAATTAAAAAATTTTAATTTTTTCTTTTTTCTTTTCATTTTCACCTATTTTTTTTACTTATTACTAAATAAAAATATATATATATTATTTTATTACTAAATACGTTAAAAACTAATAAAAATTGCATTTTATGTGTGTGTGGTACACTTTCTGTCAGTTTTGATAAAATCTTTGACGGAGGAGGGTGGTGTGCATCAACAGGTATACTACAGGAAGGTCCGATTATATTTTTTGGATCACAAAAAAATTATAGTTAGTTTCTTTTGACCACAGGAGAGTACATATCTATTCACCCAAAAAAAAAATAACTAGTACATATTTGGTGTTAGTTAAGAGTTCATTTTCGTAATCATATCTTTCTCATTTGCCAATCCTCGTTGTCATACCTATTCGCATTTTCAATAACCATGTACCAACTTCGCTTTTGTAGTATTAGTTGACCCCAAACTTGGGATGAACCAATTGAGACACAATTTGAGCTACGATATGTCTAGCATATATATATATATATATATATATATATATATATATATATATTGTAGATGATGTATTGGTTAGGTGGTATTCCAAGTCAAATTTCACACACTCAGACTGATTCATCTCCTCAACCTACCAAATTTACTCTATGAACATGAACGACAAATATATTAGGAATTAATTCTGGAAGAGTAAACGATCAAAATGGTCTTTTATTTTTTAGATTTTTGACATTTTTGTTCTACATTTATGAAACGTGACATTTTAGTCATGCTTCTTTCATTTTATGACAACGTTGGTCTTTTTTGTTAAATTTGTTAAAACTTTATATGCAAATTTACGTGCAGCTTACGTGACTTTTAATTTTCAGAATTAGCAAGGACAAAATTGATATTTTAATATCACAAAATTTCGTTAAATTTTTAACAAATTTAACAAAAAAGAACAATGTTATTACATAATAAAAGATGTGAAACTGAAATATCACGTATGATAAATGATGGACGAGAATATAAAAAACCTAAAAGATAAAAAACTATTTTGGTCATTTACTCATCCCGAAACCTCAAGATGCTTATCCTATGTTAACAAATATTCGTACCCACTAGGAATTACTATATTTCTAGCATTTATATGGGAAAGATCGTGATAAAGATGTGTGAGTTCGGATAATTGTTGTTTGGACTTAGAATATATAAGCCTTGTCTAAACACTATCTATGGGAGAGTTCGGATAACCACTTAACCACATCGGTGTTTGGATAATTACAAATTGTATCGGAGATTGAACATCCATCTGTTTGATAATTTCATAACATTGGGTTTTTTTTTTTTTCTTTTCATAATCCCATTAGGCATCATTTGCGTAGCGTTGAGTTTATTGGCTAGTGCGCTTATGGAAATGAGTATAAAGCCATACTGAAGTTTGCTACGGTATAAATGCGTGCTATTGGGGAATATTATTCCTCCAAATTATTATTGTCCTCGTGAAATACAGTATAACTTCTTTAAATTAATAATGATAAGACAATTAAATTTTATTAATTTAATAAAATATTAATTTATCGATAAAATAATAATTATTAATTAATCGAGATAGTTTAGTTTTTTTGGCTTAATAGTACATATTATATTTATGGTATCTTTTTTTTAAAAATGACTCATATTTTTTGAAAGTAATCCCAGACCTTTTAGGTACATTGCAAATAATTAAAAATGAGATTCAGTTATATTTGAAGTTCAATAAAAGACAAGCTACTCTTAATTAATATTTTGAGAAAACCTCATACTTAATGTATTATGTACTTCTTAACTAATTATTAATTTATAAAATATGTGAGTCGATAAAATACAAAAAAAAAATATTAAATATATTATCTTATAATTTTATCAAAATTATTAATTTTTTATACTAATTCTAAGTAAGGATTAGATATTTTATTATTTAAAAAAATTATTAATTTATTAAATATTAATTTAAAGAAGTTCTAATGTAATATGCTCATTTTGAGGCCGTGTAAAAGTGAGCATACGAAGTTCTTATGAGGCAAAGTTCGACATTTGATGGGCACTCTTCTTATTCACTTCTGACCAGAAACAAGGACCCAAAAGAAAATTTAAAAAAAAAATAAAGAGAGGGAAAAAAAAAACTGCACTCTTTGTTCAACACGTGATATTGACAAAGATCTCAGTAATTACATACTTAAAATCGCGTTTGGTTCGTAAATTAATTTTTTATTTTTAAAAATCATATTTTAGGAATGTGATTTCTAGAATTATGATTACTAGAAAATTTATTTGGTATACCAAAAATATTTTTGGAAATATTTTCTCAAATTTTTGGAAATATTTTAATATTGTGTTTGGTTTGCACTTGATATTTTCGGGAATCTTTGTTAGTTTTATAAAAATACTCATAACTGAAAAAATAACTCCAATATCATATTCAAGGCATTTTTTATTTCTTATTTCTGCACAATCAACTTATTAACGATGTTACAAATATTTATCATTGGAAAAAAATACTAATTAACAATAAATTAAACAAAAAAATAAAAATACAACATATTAATATATCGAAAATAATAAAATTTTTGATTTTAAATAATAACTTATCATACAATAAAAAGCCTAATATCAAAGCTCCACTCATGATATTAAGAAACCAAAAAATGAGACTAGTCAAGTCAAACTTTAAAAAAATTTAAAACTTCAAACTTTACCATGAAAAAATTGGTAAAAAGAAATACATATAAAAACTTATCTTGGGTTTTTTTTTTTTTTTTTGTCAACTTATCTTGGGTTGAAAGAAACAAAAGTTTATATCTTGGTTTGAAAAAACAAAATCGACCGTAATTATCAATTTTTTTTTTCTGTTTACTTTTTCAAACAAAAAAGAAAGAAAAAAGATTATGCAGCTGTGAGATTAGTCAAAATTTATGACATAATATTAAAAAAAAGCCTCACTTTTTCTTTACTGTCTTAAAAATATCAATTTTACTCCTCTCCCCCTTCCTATCTCTTACTTATTCCTGCATTCAAAGTTTGGAAAGCGCACGCGCGCGCGCACACACACACTCACATATATATACACACATATATACATATAAAAAGCTCATGTCTTAAGGTTCTTTGGCCGGTTTTAGAATTGTAAAGAAATTTTCTTCACCGTTAGATGCGTAGACTTTGACCGATCATCGTGATCTGAGAATTTCAAGCCGTTAAAAGAAAATATGGGGCATTGATTCAGCAAGAACGTTTCAGTCTCAGTCGACAAAAGACGACGTCGTCGCCGTCGGAGGCGGCGGCGCCAACCACCGTCCAAAGCCACCGCCTTCACCGGCTGCACCATCGTCCACCTCCGCTGCCAACGGAACCGTCTCGGAAACTCCTCTCTCCAACAAGCACACGCTAGCTCATTCTTTCTTCGCTATCGCTCCGTTGCCGTCTCCGGCTGCGACACCTTGACGGAAATTCAAGTGGTCGTTCCCGCAGCCTTCGCCGGCGAAGCCGATCATTTCAGCGATTCTGAAGCGGCGGGCCACGAAGCCGAAGGATGGGCCGATGCCGGAGGACGAAGGTAACGGCGATGGCGGAGATAGTCAGCTAGATAAGAGCTTGAATAATTACTCATCATCCGATCCTATCAGAGAAAATAAGAAAACATTATTTTCTTTAAATTATTTTCACAATTCAGGAATAACATATTCTTAACCCTTGACATATGAAATTTTTTGGGTAAAACATGAGAATAAAAAATTTTGAAGAATATTTTTTTAATCCACAAATCAAATATATAAATGTTATATTTTTAACTTTTTATTCTCAGAAATTTATTTATAATTTGCGAACCAAACACCCTTTAAAAAAATTAAAACTCACAACAAGAGAAAAGAAAATGAGTGTTTTACGAACACAAAAAAGATCTTTTTGGGATGAATGTCCTAGTTGAGTGTTTATTCCCAATTAGATATAAGAGTAAATTATTTTAGACTCTCATGTCGTTTGTTGAAAATGCATACAATTTATCTATGATTTTAAAACTCCCTCCAAACACTCATTTGGTTTCTTAACCAATACATACGATCCCCCTTCGTTAAATATTCCTTTACTTTGAATTGAATGTGTAATACACACGTAGTTATTACAACTTAGATTAGTTTTTAATAATTTTGTTAATAAAATAAATGTGTTTATTGATCCAAATATCTTTTTTTTGGTCAATAAATATATTTATTGACTAAAAAATAATGTGTTTTAAAAAAAAAAAGTCACTATAAGTGACTTCTTCGAAAGTCACTGTAAGATGTCACTTACAGTGACTTTCAAAGAAGTTGCTTAGTGACTAACGTCGATCAGAGACGTTAATATTTTATTTACGTTGATATATAAATTCTATATTTTAAATATTGTATGCCTTATTTATTATTTATGGAGTATTTAATTCTTAGAAGTTCTATGGTATTGTTTAATCATTGTTCAAAAGTTTTTCTAACCTCGTTAACTTCGTACGTGTTCTTTTATTTATGAATATCTATGTCATGAAAATTTTATCGTAGTTGTATTATTTTAGTAATACCGATATTGTTCCAGTACTATGGTACTAATACCGCTACTATATGAGTGGGCCCAAATTTATTACTGAACCGACACTGCTAGGGTTAAATGCAGTCAAAACTATTTCTATATATATTTTTATATGTATTGTTTTAGTGACTATTTCCTTTATGTCCTACTAAATGTATTGGTCTGTCAATTATTAACCAACTGTTATATGTATAGCATCTGTTGTAAATTAGTGAATTCTAGTCAGAAAATTTTTGACTTAATCCTCAAGCTATATTTTTTGTTGTGGATCGAATTCCCTTATTAAGATTTCGTTCACTCACCACTTTTGCTTCTATTTGTTTTCTTTGCAATTAAAACATAATAAGTACTACATCTGTGAGCAGGGTAGAGACACCCGAGTATGACAATTTAGTGGCATGAAATTTATCCTATTGAATGTCATTAGAATTCGGATTGAAACTTTATTTGTGATGTTTGGGTTTGATTGTATTAGTTTCAAGGATTTGTTCTAAGTGATTGTTTGGGAGATTTGGTTTGTAATCGAATATATATGGTTTGTTTGAAGGTCTTTATATTTTTGTGGTTATAGTAACTCTGATTTTAGTGTTTAATGAATGTGCGCCTAGCGAGCTATAGAGATTTTATCCTTTTAGCACGCGACATTTCACGTGTCGGGGCAATGTATATATGTGAAATTTCGGGGCATAACAGAGATGGTATCAGAGCCTAGCTTTCATGACGTACTGACTTGGGTAGAATTTGGATAAAAGGGATTAAAGATGCGTCGTACTAAATTTACGAATAAGACGTAGTTTTGATTTTTATTGTTTAATAACATAGTGTTTGAACTTTTAAGAAATGGACAATCCTACCGGAAGTCATGGCGTAGACAATATTCTGTTAACTGAACTTGTTCCACAAGGTTATGTGTTACGTTCAAGACGAATTCAGCTAAATAGAAATCAAGTACCAATAAACGGTCCTACTATGCTTGCTCCGCAATCTGTGACACCGTCGATCGAGGTATCGCTGCCCATATCATTACCACAAGTGGATCTTTTACCTTCTGTCACAATGCCTCAGTCTATCCCGCCATCACGACCTGTCTGAGGTACCTGTTACTACAACACAAACATTTGTTCCATTAGAGCCTATTCCACTGCCATTAGCTCCACCATCATTGTCTGTCCAGACACATTTGATGATGCCTGCATCATTAACAGTTCCGATTGCACAAGCTGACCCAGCACCTTCAATCACATCGATACCTCAGTATGTATATATGCCACAGTATATGCCAATACCTTAATATGCACCTACATATGTGGTAGGACCACAGTCTATCCAATGGCCTTAGCAATTTATCAGCCTTCAATTTATGCAGATGCTACCAGTGTCTGCAGAAGTTACGAGGTACCATGTTTTTGAACAATTTATGCAGGCGAACCCTCCTACCTTCAAGGGAGATGGGGGTCCTCAAATAGCATCTAAGTGGTTAACATATGTAGAGGATAATCTTTCTAGTTATGAAATTGATGAGAATCAAAATGTGAGTTTTGGTACATGAATGCTGAAAGGTCCAACAAAAGAATAGCGGGCATTGCAAAAGGATCAGATGCCAAAACCGATCACTTGGGCTTAGTTTAGAGGTGCATTTGAGTCCATATTTTACCCTCCATCTTATAAAAGTCAAAAAATTACTGAGTTTATCAACTTGAAACAACATGATATGTCAGTCGAGGAATATGGTCTAAAATTTAATGAACTATCACATTTTTCCCCTCAAATGGTGTCGAATGAGGAAGTGAAAGCACGAATATTCGAGGCTGGTTACATTTTGAGGTACTTGAAAGACTAGAGACTTTTCGTCATCGGACTTTTCAAGAAGTATACGATATCGTATTTATAACTGAGAGAAGATTAGGGATTAAGAAAAGACATCAACAAAAGCTTAAAAATAAAAAAGAGGGATCGAGCAAGTGATTTTCAGTATAAGGGCAAACAACAAAGAAATGCACCAAAAAGAGTTGTAACTGCAAGCAAAGAGAATAATGCTATAGAATGATGTAATACATGTTCGAGGAGGCATCCACCAAGAGTGTATTGGTAGAAGAGTGGAGCATGTCTACATTGTGGGTCTACTGATCATCGTATTCGAGTCTGTCCGTTAGCTCAAGAGCAGCCACAGACTGCTAGACAGGACAATCAGCCTAACCAAGGTATACTTGGACCACACTAGGGTGGTCAAGATAGACATGATAACCAGAGGCCACAAAATCGTACCCGACTTTACGCAATGACTCAGGGAGATGCTCAAGCTAATGAAGAGGTGGTGGCAGGTATTATACCTATCATGACTAAGTATACCTATATTCTATTTGATACGGGTTCAAACTACTCTATTGCATCTCTTTTAAATTATGTCTCTGATGTGTTATCTAATGATATTTGTTTTGAAACTTCTTTGGGTAATTCTATTGTGACTCGTACTGTGTATAGAAACTGTCTAGTTAAAATTGAGGGGAGAGCTTTACTTGTTAATTTAATAGATATTGAAATGAGAAATTTTGATGTAATTTTGTGTATGGATTGGTTGTCTTCTTTCCACGGTCACATCGACTGTTTTGCTAAGAGAGTAGTATTTCAAATTCCTGGATAAGCTAAATTTGAATTTGTGGGCAAAAGTTCTTTTGGTCCATGTGTTATCTCATCTTTGAAGGCACAAAAATTATTAAAGAAGGGCTGCACAAGCTTTTTAGCTTGTATTATGGACACTCGACAAGAAAAACCTAAATTGGAGGACATCCATGCGGTGAAAGAATTTCCCGACATTTTTTCAGAAGACATTCCTGGACTACCCCCTGATCGAGAGGTTGAATTGGAGATCGAATTAGTCCCGGGTAATGTACCCATCTCTAAGGCACCATACCGTATGGCTCTAGCATAATTGAAAGAATTAAAAGTACAATTGCAATAACTTCTAGATAAGGGACAGATCGTCCGAGTATTTCTCCTTGGGGTGCTCCTATTTTGTTTGTAAAGAAAAAGGATGGGAGTATAAGATTGTGCATTAATTGTAGGGAACTAAACAAAGTGACAGTGAAGAATAAGTATCCATTGCCACACATTGATGATTTATTTGACCAACTTCAAGGAGCTCAAGTTTTCTCAAAGATAGACTTGAGATTAGGTTATCATCAACTAAAGATAAGGGAGAAAGATGTGCCAAAAACAGTTTTCAGAACTAGGTATGGGCATTATGAATTCATAGTGATGCCCTTCGGGCTGACAAATGCACCAGCTGTCTTCATGGATTTAATGAACCGCGTGTTCAAGGAATATTTAGATTAATTTGTGGTAGTTTTCATTAACGACATACTAGTTTACTCGAAGAGCACTGAAGATCATGACCTACATTTAAGGTTGTCTTACAAACTTTGAGAGAAAATCAGTTGTATGCCAAACTAAATAAGTGTAAGTTCTGGTTGTCTAAGGTTGCCTTTTTAGGTCATGTAATCTCTGCAGAAGGTGTTTTAGTAGATCCTCAAAAGATAGAGGCAGTGGAAAACTAGCCGAGACCTACCAATGCAACAGAAATTCGTAGCTTTCTGGGATTGGCTGAATACTATAGAAAATTTGTGGAGGGTTTTTCAAATATTACAGCACCCTTGACCCGACTCTTGGGAAAGAAAGTCAAGTTCAAATGGACCCCTAAATGTGAAAGTAGCTTTTAAGAGTTAAAACAACGACTGGTAACGACTCTAGTGCTTACTTTACCAAAACGTACCGAAAGATTCGCCATTTATAGTGATGTTTCCCAAGTAGGTTTAGGTTGTGTAATTATGCAGCATGGAAAGGTAATTGTTTATGCCTCAAGACAATAGAAGAGTTACGAACGTAACTACCTTACTCATGATCTAGAATTAGCTACTGTAGTTTTTGCTCTGAAAATATGGCGACATTATTTGTATAGAATTACATGTGAAGTATATACGGATCATCAGAGTCTGAAATATTTATTCACCCAAAACGATCTGAATTTGAGACAAAGACGTTTGTTGGAACTCATCAATGATTATGATATCTCGATACACTATCATTTGGGTAAGGCCAACAAAGTAGCTGATGCACTAGTAGACATCAAGTTACTAGCATGGCAACCATGATTACTACACAAGGTGACTTGATTCGCGAGCTTGAGAACTTACAAATTGAAGTGATAAAGAATTCTAGCACTAGTGTATTGGCGCATATCCTCGTACAATCTACTCTTTTTGAAAGGCTCAAAGTTTCCCAACGTAAGGAGCCTTATCTTAAATGAATTCGAGGAGAGATTGAGGATGGGAATGATTCTTACTTTCGCTTACATGATGATGGAAACCTACGTTTTGGTGATAGAATATGTGTGCTTGATGACCTAGAGTTAGAAAGTGAAATTTTAGCTGAAGCTCATGGATCTCGTTTCTTTATACACCCAGGAAAAACAAAAATGTATCAAGATTTACGTGAGAAGTTCTGGTGGAGAAACATGAAATAAATTGGAGAATTTGTGGCTAAATGTTTGACTTGTCAAAGGATTAAGGCAGAACATTAGAACCATCTGGATTATTTCAATCATTGGATATTCTGGAATGGAAATAAGAATGCATTTTGATGGACCTTGTTGTGGGCTTACCAAGGTCACGAGAAAAGAATGACGCTATTTGGGTTATTGTGGATCGTTTGACAAAATCAGCTCATTTTTTACCAATTCGTGTTGATGCAAAACTAGAAACATTTGCGGATCTCTATCTCAAATTCATCGTGAAATTGTACGGTGTACTTAAGGAAATTGTGTCTGATCGTGATCCAAGATTCACTTCGAAATTTTGGAAAAGTCTACAACATGCTTTAGGGACTAATATGAGAATGAGCACAGTATATCATCCACAAACCGATGGGCAGACAAAAAGGACTATTCAGACATTAGAAGACATGTTAGGAGCCTGTGTATTAGACTTTGGAGATAATTGGGAAAACTATGTAACTCTTGTGGAGTTTGCACACAACAACAACTACTATGCCAGTATTCATATGTCACCATTTGAGGCCCTATATGGGAGAAAATGTAGAACGCCACACTATTGGGACCTAGGTGAAAGAAAGATATTAGGCCCACAACTAGTAGAAGAGAGTAAAGACGAGCAAAATGATTCGCAAAAGATTGAAGGTAACCCAAGATCGACAAAAGTGTTGGGCCAACAAAACAAAGAAAGACTTAGAATTTCAAGTCGGAGATCATGTCTTCTTGAAAGTATCACCCACCAAAGGGGTAGTGAGATTTGGAAAACGAGGAGAGTTAAATGCTCGTTTTATCAAGCCATTTCAGATTTTGGAGAGATTAGGCCCATTGGCGTATAGACATGCTCTACCACCTTCCTTGGCCGGCATTCATGATGTATTTCATGTGTCGCAGCTTAGAAAATATGTATACGATCCCAGCCACGTACTTCAACATGAGCAGCTTCACATTAATAAAGATCTTACCTTTGAGCATAAACCTATTAGCATTGTAGATCGCAGAGATCAAGTGCTGAGACACCACACCATTCCTTTTGTGAAGATTCAATGGCAAGGTCAAACACCAAAGGAAGCTACATAGGAACCCGAGCATGAAGCAAGAGCAATGTATCCCTTCCTCTTCATTGATTAAGGTAAGTTTCGAGGACAAAACTTTTATAAGGGATGAAAGATGTAATACCCATGCAATCAGACAAGAAAAAAAAAGTAGGAAACAAAGTATCTTGAAATGGGGAAAAAGTAGAGTGAAGTGGTGGAAAAAGTATAGTAGGGGTAATGATGAAAAGAATGGTAATGATGATTTGGACCACACAAAAAAAAAATGCATAAGAGTAATCATACGTCTCATTTTGTTTTGCTTCTACCATTTCCTTCATACTTCACTCAAACATTTGTAGAGTCCTTAGGCAGAAGTTTCTTCGGGAGAGGTAAATGATTTAATAAGTTCATAGGTTAGAAGATTTTATCTTAGGTTGTGAAACAATTTTTAGAATTAATTATTGATGACTTATTTGGTAATAGAAAGTTTGATTTATGTGTTTAGGAGATTGAAGTGGTGACTAAATTTTGCGGTATTGTGATTTGAGAATTTTTGCTTTGGAATCAAAATGTAAGTAGAATTCATCTATCTTTCTCCAAATGTTTCATTTGTTCATCTTAATTACAAATTCGAGATTTGTTTCCTTTTGTGTTATATTGTTCAATTAGTGTATGTTTAGTCCGAAAGTAAATTTGTTATCACATTTCTTAAATCTCTTATTTTTAGTCTTCCCTCCAATAATCACTCATAACTTTGAGTTATTTAGTGATTTAAGTTTATATGAAATTGTTAAATAGAATTATTATTGTTTTGGTTTTGTTCTACTAAAATGACCAAATTTAAGATATTATGAAATTGTTAGATTTGGAAATTTTGATTGTTCCTTTCATTTTGCTTTATATCCATAAATGAATTTGGTCCAAAATGAAGTATTGGATCTTTTATATTTTAAATGCTAAAAAGTTCTAATATTGTGTTATTACTTAATTTACAAAAATAATTCAAGCATTTTGAAACTTCTAAAATTAAAATAAAAATATTGTTTTTTTTAAAAGTCACTTTAAGTGACTTCTTCGAAAGTCATTATGACTTTCGAAGAAGTCGCTTAATGACTAACGTTGACCAGAGACGTTAATGTTTTATTTACGTTGATATATAAATTTTATATTTTAATATATTTTAAATATTGTATGCCTTATTTATTGTTTAAGGAGTATTTAATCCTTAGAAGTTCTATGGTATTGTTTGATCATCGTCCAAAAAATTTTCCGTCCTCGTTAATTTCGTACGTGTTCTTTTATTTATGAATATCTATGTCATGAAAATTTTC
Source organism: Ehretia macrophylla (assembly GCA_037974665.1). Classification (NCBI taxonomy): domain Eukaryota; kingdom Viridiplantae; phylum Streptophyta; class Magnoliopsida; order Boraginales; family Ehretiaceae; genus Ehretia; species Ehretia macrophylla. Next base: position 18,353,040 of record CM075768.1, on the reverse strand, counting down.
TCGTAGTTATGTTATTTTAGTAGTATTGATATTGTTGCGGTATAGGAACTGTAACTGTATCGTTTTAGCGGGTACTAATACCGTCACTATATGAGTAGGCCCAAATTTATTATTGAACCGACACTACGAGGGTTAAATGCAGTCAAAACTATTTCTATATGTTTTGTATGTGTTGTTTTAATGACTATTTCCCATATGTGCTACTAAATGTATTGGCCTGTCAATTATTAACCAACTGTTATATGTATATATCTATTGCAAATTAGTGAATTCCAATCAGAAAATTTATGACTCAATCCTCAAGCTATATATTTTTTTTTTGTGGATCGAATTCTCTTACTAAGCTTTCGTTCGCTCACCACTTATGCTTCCGCATGCTTTCTTTGCAGTTAAAACATAATATGCACTACATCTGTAAGTAGGGTAGAGATACGCGAGTATGACGATTTAGTGGCATGAAATTTATCCTGTTGAATGTTATTGGAATTCAGATTGAAACTTTATATGTGATGTTTGGGTTTGATTGTATTAGTTTCAAGGATTTGTTCTGAGTGACTGTTTGGGAGATTTGGTTTGTAATCGAATATGTATAGTTTGTTTAAAGGTCATTATATATTTGTGGTTATAATGGCTCTGATTTGAGTATTTAATGGATGTATGCCTAGCGAGCTATAGGGATTTTATTCTTTGAACATGCGGTATGCCACGTGCCAGGACAATATATATGTGAAATTTCGGGGCATGACAATCCTAGTGAAAAGATCTACAAACCAAGCTACAGGCTAGGCAGTTAAGCATCATGCTCTCATTGAACTGGATTTCATAGTCAAAATCTGTTTCGTTGACCAAAAAAAATATGGGTAACTACGTGATATATTTGTCAAAGAATTGATCTAATCTCATGGGTCGTTCTATTGACCAGAGTTCGGGGATCCGAAGTGAGCACTTGTAAGCCATTGATTCAAATCAACGGCTCAGCATGATGATTTGTTTTTTTTTTTTTTTATCTCCATTATAATGTGTAATTACCAAATTGACCCTTATAATAATAATACTTGTAGAATATGTACCGCGTCAATTTTTAATGTATTAACTCTTTACAATTTTAAATTACTTTATTACCCCAGTTTAATTAATATGACATGAGACTCACAAAATAGTAAAGTATCAACATTTGAGGGGTTAAAATGTCTATTTCACCTACACAAAAAAAAGAATCCATTTTAAAATTACCCTTGACACAAAAAATCTTTTAAAATACGAAATTACGTTTATACCCTTATTTGAATTGGATTATGACAAAGCTTCTCAGACATACTTTATTTCACTAATTGCATCTTTTTCCCTTCCTCTTCATTTAACGTGACTGATCAAATAAAATATGATGTGAGAAAATGTAATTTTTATGTCAACCCATTTTCTTAATGTTGGCACCTCTTTTTACAATTGCAAGTTATTTCGAAGTATCGGTTAATCAAACTATGTATAAAAACATACTAACATTCACGGGCTTATGCCCGAGCCGTGGTGGTGGAATATCTATAATGGAATGAATGTTCTCGGACAAAGGTTCCTGGAAAGTGAAAATGCAGAGTATTTATACCAAATTGGAGTTGTAAGTTTGCTAATACGAATTTTTTTTCTACTACAAAAATGAAGCCGCCGTTGGAGAAAAGATAATTTTATGTGTTCATAAATGTTTGTTTTGCAGCATGAGTGTTTTTGGACATACGAGGACTAGAAATTTGGATATCAATGTTTGACTAAAGCGACAAATTATGGTCATCTTGGTGCACATTATGCATTGTTAGTCATGAAGCTATTTTTCGCTAATCCATCAAGAGAACAACCGATAACAAACCTAGACGTATTTATAAGGGATAAAAAGACAAAGGCAGAAGAGTGTCGTGATAGTTTGTACAAAATCTTTCGTAAATTGTGGGGACATCACCCTATCATTAAGAAAACTCTATGTTGTCATGTGCATGACCCACCCAAGATGATAATAACGAGTTGGCTTCGGATTCAAGACTATGAGCTAATACACAAAGAATGCAATGCCTGTTTATGTGACGTACACATCATGAAATTGTTTACTACTATTATCTTTTAATCGTCTAATTAAATGTAACAAAGTACTTGACCTAGAATATTATATATTTTGTTTTAAAATATGTCAAATTTCGGATTTAGTGCTTTAGTTTTTTTCCCGATGGAGGCCTAATGCCAAACATATATTTGTTAGATTTTGTGAATATTTACGTTAAGAAGATACCATACACGTGCACAATTCGGAAGCCATTTTAGTAATTTTTCATACCTAAATGGCTACTTTCGTCTTTTTTCACAACTCTACTTTTGTATCCCACATTAGTTCGAGGTTTTTTCGTCTTTTGACATACCATTCTTTTTTTATTATTTACCCATTTTGGTCATTTCATTACTTAGTGCTCTTTATTCAATATTATTTTTATGATGATTAATTAAGGGTATACCAGACATTTTCTATTACAAAATGAGGGTATAATGGACAATTTATTTTCTAAATGGCTGAACCTCTTTACGTAATGCCACGTGTCACGATTATATTGGTTTGGTTATCACATTCAATCTGAACGCAGTAATTGCTCTTATTCAATTTTTCAGAGGTAAAAATGTCATTTATTTATGTTTTTAGATTTATCAAAATTGTAAAAACCTAACTTTATGCGAGACCCACAACCACGTGTCGCGCGATGCTCTATCCCCGTTTCCCACACCCCGGTTAACAGAATTTCCCCTCATCCTATCAATTGCGTGTTTACATGGGAAAATCAACTCTTTGGAGGACATAATCAGCGTGGCCTTTTTCTATCAACCTTCACAGAGTAGTTGAGTAAATAAAAAAATAAAAAAGCACCTTTATACAAAGTACAAGTAACGCAAATAAATAAAAGAGATTTTTTTTTTTAATGAAAAGAGAAGTTTGGAGACAATTAGACGAGATTTTGTATGTAGCTTATAGATGAAATGATTTTCAACAGGAAAGAATGATGTCGTATGATCTATATAACTGACGCCATCTAGTAAAATAATATTTAGTTTGATTTGGTTTGTTCATAAAAATAGAAGTTGAGGTAAAAGAAAATGATGGAGAACTATTTTATTCACAAGTTTTTGAAGTCATGCTGCCAAGAAAAATGATGATGACGTGCACTCCCTAGTCATTGACCTATTAATTAAGGACTCGAACAATTATTCGCCATAAAATAATCAGTTTGATTAATTAGATAACAAAAGACTTGTTCAATCGTTACATTGATAACTAATTAAATGGACTATAAACGTCTCTGCCCAAATAATGAATTTGATTCCTTTATTTTTCTGAACAGGAAACAAACGAATAATATTCTTGTGTACACACATTGATTTGGTTGTTATGAATTATTTTAATTGATGAGGTACATAATGCTGAGAAAATTAGATAAATGATGTATATATTCACTGTCATTCCTATACAGATTTTCAACAATCACGTAACACTCTTTTTTTTTTTTTTTTTTAAGTATTATCTTGTAATTTCTTGTCAAGAGAGCTACACCCCCGGAAGGATGTAGGAGGGTGAGCCAAGTGTGACAGTTTTCGTTCTTTTATTAGAAAAAAGATGAATATGAGAGGGTTTAAGACTTTTATCGCACATCCTGTGAAGGTTTTAATAGTTTTTGTCCTAAACTGTGAGCGTATGAGTGTAAAAGAGAGTTTAGATCTTTCTCTGAGCAAAAAGTCTATCGCATTCTTGTCTTATATTGTTTCTATTTCTCCTTTTCTCATCTCCATCAAGATCAATATCTACAAAGGATGTGATCAGTAATGTACTCCTCTCGGAAGAGAAACTATCTTTTTTTTTTTTTGCTCTAATTATAGGGAGACAACTTGTCGAGGCACTTGTTAGCCGGTGCGAAGGTTTAAAAATAATACATAGGATAAGGGGTAGAGGAAGACCTAAGATGACTTAAATGGAAATACTCAGACAAGACCTTACATGTATGAAGCTGACAGAAAAGACAACTCTAAATAAAAATGAATGGTATCGTTTGATCCATATAGCTGATCCCACCTAATAAGACAAGACTCAATTTAATTTGATTTGGTAATGCCATGTAATGATATTTGAACCTCGGGTTCGGCCTTGGATCCAAAAAAATGTTTAATGTTTTATTTGGAATTTTAGTTACCATTGGACAAAAAAAACACTGGAGAAAGTTAGTGTTCTCCTTAGGATACCATGTTGTTATTAGGGGCATTTGGACATGATCCGTTGATTATGGGCATTTGGACATGATCCGTTGATTATGAGCATTCACATGTACTATTGTGATCAATCTGAATATAATCATATGATATTCTCATAGGAAAGTCAGCGTTCACATGGCAGAAAATTGGCCTACAACGTACCCAAATAAGTAAAAAATAGAGAGAAGACTGAGGAAAAAGATGATGAGGAAATATTTATTAACAAGTGTTCTAGTCGTGCAGGCAAGAAATTCACTAAACATCTGGTGAACAGATTATTCACCACAAAATAATTACCATTATTAATTAGATTAACACAAGACTTGTTCAATGGCAAATAATTAATTAGATGATAAGCATCTCTTCCTAATTTAATGAACTCGAACATCTTTCTTCTCTTCATGTATATATGTTGCTGCTAATAATCATATAACTCACAAAGCTAAGAAAACCTTCGATATTCCTCTCGTGTAATTTCCTAAAACATTTCTTTTCTATTCCCAAAAGTTACTATGGCTGTTGAAGCTGCTGTTGGTGTTGTCGTCGAGCATCTATTCAATGAAGTAGTTTCTCTTGCTGCTGAAGAAGTCAACCTTGTATTGCATTTCAAGGATGACCTTAAAAGCCTAGCTGGAGAACTTGAGATCATTCAAGCTCTGGTTGTAGATGCTGATGGCAAGGATATTCAGTTAGGGACCATGCAAATTTGGTTAAGGAAACTTAAGGATGTAGTTTCTGATGCTGAGGACGTGTTGGAAGAGTACAAATATGAGATTTTCCGCCGAAAGGTAGAGATTCCACAAAAGAAATGGGACAAGGTACGCAACTTCTTTTCTCCCATAAAAAAGCTTGCCTTTCGTGTCAAGATGGCTCATATGATTAAGGATGTTAATTCACAATTGAAAAGTGTCAAAGAACAAGGAATGGGTTATGGGTTGAATCCTTCTGAGTTTCTAAATAGAAGTTCAGAAGTTAAAATAGACCGAATGACTAGTCCTTCTGTTCAAGAATCAACAATCGTGGGAAGAGATGAGGATGTCATAAAAGTAGTAGACATGCTAGTGAATGCAAACATTGAACAACATTTTAAGGTCGTTGGCATAATAGGCATGGGTGGGCAAGGCAAGACGGCTCTTGCTCAGCTTGTCTGCAAACATGATCAAGTGGTGAATCATTTTGAACATAAATTATGGATTTGTGTTTGTGAGGATTTCATAGTTGATAGAATCTTAAATGAGATGGTGCAATGTGTAACCAAAGAAAATTCTAATTTGACAAATAGGCAAGCATTAATTGAGAAACTTCAAAATACTTTGAATGGCAAAAGATATCTTCTTACCCTTGATGATGTATGGAATGAGGATCAAGAAAAATGGGATCGTGTGGAAAATGATCTACGCAAGATAGGTGGTTCTAGAGGAACCAAAATCATGGTGACAACACGGAGTGAGAAATTTGTTTCAACCATGCTTGCGTGACAAATCCACCATTTAGGTCAACTATCAAAAAATGATAGTTTGGCTTTATTTCAGCAAAGAGCATTTGCTGAGGGTGGCGTGGTGGAGACTTCAGAATTCCTGGAGATAGGTCAAAGGATGGTGAAAAGGTGTGGGGGGTGTGCCGTTAGCAATTAAGGCATTGGGAGGTTTGCTTTACTCCAAAAAAGATGTACATGAATGGTTGAGTATAGAGAAGAGTGATATATGGAGCTCAACCAATAGTCAAGAAGGAGTCCTGCCATCCATAAAATTAAGTTACAATCATTTGCCTTCATTGTCTTTAAGACAATGTTTTGCATATTGTTCAATATTTTCAAAGGATACTATCATGGAAAGGGAAAATCTTATACAATTATGGATGGCACAAGGATTTCTTAATCCTCCTAAGGGAAGTCATTTACAAATGGAGGACTTGGGTAATGACTACTTTAATATTCTATTATGGAATTCTTTGTTGCAAGAGCCCAGATACGATAACTGGAATAAGATTTGGTCTTGCAAAATGTATGACATTGTGCATGATTTTGCATTACAAATATCAAAAGATATTTGCTTCACAATAAAGGTTGGGCAAGATGAAAAAAATATTGAAGCTGTACATTTATCATTGATTTCTAGTGAAGAGGAAATGGTAGATATGCCTCAAAAACTTAGAACATTATATCTATCAAGTGGGGTCATTGGAAATGAGTTGATAAATTTTAGGCACCTTCGAACCTTAATTTTGGAGGACTATCAAATTGAACAATTGCCTACTTCAATAAGTAGGTTGAAACAATTAAGATGCATTGACATTAAGAAGACTACGATAAGAAAACTTCCTCCTTCTTATATGAAGTTGTTCAATTTACAAACCTTAAGAGTCCGTTTGGAACATAATTCAGTGATTTTTTTGGGTTCTCTGATCAACTTGAGACATATTGATCTTGGTTATACATATGGGTGCACGCTTGTGGGAATAAGTCACTTGTCTCATCTCCAAACCTTGCCTTACTTCACTGTGAGTGATAAAATGGGTTGTAAATTTGAAGAGCTAGGTCCTCTAAATAACTTAAGAGGTAGCCTCATTATTTATGGGCTTGAGAAGGTGAAAAATGGGGAGGAATCCCAGAAGGCAAATATATCAGAAAAGCCCAAGATTGATCATTTAGAACTTTGTTGGATTAACAAGAGAAAGACATTGAATTTGAAAGACGAAGAAGATGTTATTGAAAGTCTCAAACTCCACCCATATCTAAAAGGGCTAGCAATTAAAAATTTTAGGGATTCAAGATTTCCATCTTGAATGACGAACAAGCTATTTAAGAATTTGGTGAAATTCGAGCTATTTGATTGTGATTCATGTGAGCAATTCCCACCTAGATGGCTCGAATTGTGCACATCACTTGAAGAAATTAGTATTTACAAATGTCCTGCTCTTCAAGGAGTAGATGGTTATGGTCTTGAGCGCCTGTCTATTCTTAAAACTTTGAAAATTGGTCCATTCTCAGAGGAGCTTGATTATTTTCCTTGGCCCCACAACATAGAAAAAAATGATGAGCTATATTTTGCCTCTTTGGAGAAACTTACACTGTATGGGTGGTCAAAACTTACATCCCTGCCCCAGCAAATTCAGCATATCTCTTCCTTGAGACACTTGAATTTATGGTATTTTGAAGAATTAAAGGTTGTACCAGAGTGGCTGGGTAACATCCCGTCGCTTCAATCTCTACATCTTTGCTACTGTGAGAATTTGGAGTATATGCCATCTGCGGATGCAATGCAGCGCCTGACCAATCTTCAAGCATTGGATATTCTTCATTGTCCCCGTTTGAAAGAGAGATGTACCAGAAGAAGTGGTCCAGAGTGGCACAAGATTGCCCATATTCCAAAGATTAGGGTCGATATGAAGAACATTCAATCTCAAAACTGATTTACTATCTGTAAGTATAATTCAACCACTGTCTATATATATATATATATATATATATATATATATTCGTGACTATTTTGTTTGTTATTTCAAATTTTTATTCATTTGCGTGCTCTCAATGTTTCATTTACAACTTTTTTTTTCTTCCCCTTTTTCGGGTTCATGTCTTCTCCATTAACTAGAAAACGAAAGGTAGATGATGTTCAATTCATTTGTCTGCTTTTTTCTCGTGCCGCCTCTGCAATCTATGCTCAGTTAAATTAGAAAATTTCATTTGATGTTGAAATTTAAGATTCATTCTTAATTTTTAAAATTTTTCAAACTAGCTTCTTTTCTTGAAAAAACAAAAATTCTTGAAAATAAATTTTAAAACCCAATTTTCATTTTGAATTTGCAGGTTTACTCCTTATACTAATTATGCTCATGACTTTCTATTTTCTTCATTTCCATTTTTAGTCCCTTTGCGTGCTCTCACTATTTCGTTTACAATTTTTCCCTTTCGAGATGTGTCTTCTCCATTAATTAGAATATGAATGGCAGAGAAGTAAACTCTTTGTTATCTTTGTAGTGAAATCAGCAAAATTTCACATCATTTTGTTCCAAAGGAATCATAAAATTTATTATAAAATCTTGTACTACTTTCTTGGCATTTTAAGTCCTTGCATTCTGAAAAAAGAAAAGAAAGATTAATATATGCACACCCATTTTAGTTGTTCATTTTACTGATATGAAGGCATTATTTTAAACCAACTGTAGTTCGTTTACTAATCAATTTCTCAGTTTGAGTCTAGTGAAATTGAGTACATTATTTAGAGGGCTCAAGTTTTTCCCACTCTAATTACATATCAAACTTGCAGGTTTAGTCGATAAATGGGTTTTGAACCACCTAACTTTCAATTGCTCGGTTTGAATCTTGTGGCAAGCAATGAGAAAAGATCCCTTGGTTAGTGAAGAAAATAAATGAGTTTTCTATTTTACTCGTTACTATTTCATACCTTTAGAGATATTTTTTCCACATGATGATAAATTAGTAATGTGAATAACCTGTTTCATATCTCCAGATGATGGCAATTAGGATATGCTGATCCTACTTTCATTGCCAACCCTGTTTGGAGTCCAAATCTCATTCTTTGAAAATGTGATGCATCTTATTATTCTGTGCTGATTTTTCTTGGTACTTTCGGAGCTTGATGGATTGGAATCGTTCTTGGAGTGGCCGAATAATTGTATTCTTGCATGTTACAATAAGGTTTTTAATTCGGTTTCTTTAGATGGTAAGCTTGAATATTCCAATGAAAGGAATACTTTGTACAATTAATGCATTAATGTTCAATTGGTTTACTAAAATTACTTTACCTTTTAATGGATAAGACTTTTGTCTTCTGATTTATTAATCTCAAATACGTTTTATAGGTATTATTCCATTGAGTTTGACTTTTACTTCCATGGTATGTCTTTCTTAAATCTGTAAAAAGCTCTGCAATTTCATGCGTGCATGATGAAAAAGAATGGTCTATGTTTCTAGAGTTTCTACTGTTTAGTTTTTCATTTTTAAGCATTTGTATTGTGGATTTAACATTAAATGTATTCAGAGTTAAGCACTTGAATATTACTATAGTTAGATCAATGTTTAACCCTGAACCTCCATTGGATCAAAGCTTTTCTTTCACGAGGCAGAGGCAACAAGGGTGAGTGTTTCACTTCGTATCACTCCTAACACTCAGCTGCCAAAAATGCAAGAATCTTGTACATTTGCAGTTAGGCAGCAGTGATGAGACTTCTCACAAATTTAGCGGAATGGTTGATTGTGTTCCTTTATTAGAAGTTGAAAGCCACTGATTGTTCCCTTCCCGAAAATGAACCGGACGAGATAACTGACCACCACCTAAATCCGTAAGTTTAACTGTCTCCCCTCCGTTACTATCATGATCTTTTGTGCACATTCTGCTTCTGTCCCTCTATTTACTCTCGTTCTTTATATGCTCTCTCTCTCTCTCTCTTTCTCTCTCACTATCTGAAGTCACACCAAAATATGGAAGAAGCTGTGCAGCGTTGCTCAAGATTGCAAACTTCGGGACAAATATGTGAGTTACTCAACATTTTACCTAGTCTTATCTTAAGTGATTCACTATACTCGTACAAAAAGCTTACTCAAAGTATAAGGTCTATGTAGGACTCTGTAATAGTCATCATAAAATTCTGAAATTTGTGTGCACTTCAATTTTTTTGTGGGACTGTATAATCTGTTTTTTTGGGCAGTGTCTTGCTGTTCTTTTAGATAAACCTGCATCTTCATGCTTACTATTTAGTTCAATTGGGAACTTGTGTGTCTTGTACTAATGCTTCAATATCTACTTAAACATCATCAACTGTTTTCAAGATTCCCATAATTCTCTCTTATCTCGCAAGAGTTTGCATGAAATGTCAATATATTTTCAGTAGATTTTCGGTAATAGTCATATTTTCTCTATAGGTGTGATGGTCTAATGCCAAACTTAATCATCTGGCTCGCAGCTGCAGCAGGAAGTAGAATGGTTGGTGCATATCCGCTTTTCTTTTCTGATGTATCAATGTGTTGGTTCTCTGCGGATAGCTGGACTTAAAACTTAGCATGATTTGCTTTCTTCCAAGGAAAGAAGAGACCATTCTCTGCCGAGATACCCCGTGGGGCAAAATTATAGGCCTCTGTAAAAGTTAACAATACATGGAGGAAGCGTCCAGAGGAAAATGCTATTTGAGGGTAAAGAATGAAAAGCTCCGGCACAAACTAAGATTTGAATTGCACTTGACGTCCAAAAAGGAACATGGTCATGCTCTCTTTGATGTAAGTACTCATCGAGGATATCTTAGCTTAGTTTGTCTGTTTGCGTCTGTTGTAAAAATGTTTGTTTTCGTAGTTTTCCTTCAATGAGTATGCTTGCCTATTTAGCAACCAAAAAGAAAAGAAAATCAATTTCTACAACGTTCCTGTCTAACATAGGCTTTACACATTTCCAAGTAAACTATATAGGTATTCAAACCACCAGTAATGGGAAGTCCTTTTGGATTCAATTTTTTTCTTCTTCTGCATACATCTTAATTTCCAGGTTTGGAGTTGTATTTTTGGACTTCTGATGCTCTGCAATTTGTTTCTTTACCTCTTTCTTCACCCAGCCCCACCCAATTGCTGTGCTAATGCCATCAGTTGTTCTAACAGACAACTTTATCCTCGTTTGTTCGATAACTGGTATGTTTTGGATCCCTTTATATAAAATAAATTAAATTAAATTACGTCTTATTCCATTAGATGGTTTGAATCCTTGTATTTGAGGTAGCAAAATTTCTAGTAACCAAAAAGCAACATTATTGATATATGCATATTTGTAGACATTTTCTCTATCACAAAAAAAGGAGCATTTATTACTAAGCTAAGTAAGTACGAAGCTATAAAAGGGGCAAAACCCTTGATTATAGAGAAGCAATCATTTACATTACAATCAACATATAGAGGGAGATGATCAATATTCACAATAAAGAGCTAAGACAAGTAGTTTGGATATATAACACCCACTTCTTGGTGGTATGAACTGAATCAATACATTGGTGTTGGAATTTTATCTACTTCGATGAGATAAGTTATAAATGTTATTAATATGAAAAAGATAATACTTTTGGGCTTCAATTTAGCTTGACAGATGGTTCAGAGAAAAATAAATTATATTCTCATTAGTCGCATTCTCGACAACCACTAACTAGCTCATTTTTTGAAGTATTGGCTGATGGTAAAACTTCACAAACTTAGGATGAATGAAATATGGATGCAATTTGCATAGTATATTTGCAGCATCTTTTTAAATCTATCCTCCAAATGCTGATATTGGTGTGATTGTCAAAATTATTTAAATCTAGCATCTTTTTCAATTTTTCTTCCAAATGTGATATTGGTTTGGCTGTCAAAATTATTTAAATTGATTATATGGTAAATAATGTGGAGAGAAATGGATAAATGAAATATGTGTTCATTGTCATCTATAGTCACATTCTCAACAACCATGAAGTAGCTTATCATTTGAAGTATTATCTCATAGTAAAATTTAACGGACTTAAAATGAATAAATTGAATATGCAATTCGTAGCATCTTTTTATTTTTTTACCCTTTCTTCCTAGATAATATCCGAAGAAAGGGAGAGATCTAGTCTTAATTCAACAAGGGAGGCTGAATGTCCCATCAGTTTGGTTTTCGTTACTAGTCTTAATAGCAGCAGATGAGATGGGCAAATGAATTTTGGCTTTCGTTGTTATTTCCTTTAGGTCACAAGCCATGGTTATAGCAGAACCATACAAGCACCACTATACTTATTTAACTACTCTTACGTGTTCTACATAACTCACTTATCCAATTTGCTTGTAGAAAGAATATTCCTATTACTTCTATTTGAAAAATTCAAAGTAGAATATTTTCATATCTTAACAAGATTTGCACTTTACATATATATGTTAGTAATTTTTAAATTTTTTATTCATTTTTATATTTTTCATAAAATATTGTATATTATTTGAATAGCCAATTATAATAAATTGGAGCACAAAATCATAATATTTCAGTACATAAACGTACCTAATCAAAGAAGAGTAGGACAAATCTAGTAGTGACTATAGTGTAAACATAAGGAATTGGTACAAAAAAAAAAAGTTGAGGAATTGGTACAATTGGGACCACCCGTGAGCTGGCCTGCCTGATTTAAGGTTTATCGAGTTGCATAGGGGGCGCGACGCACATTTTATTGATGAGTAATTGGGATTTAGTGTCGAAAGGCTATTGGGGCATTTGATCTAGTCCGCACACGGCACATACCACGTGAATCTCTCGCCATAGGCTTAATGAGAGGCCTGTGGCGAGTGGTATTTTATCGGGAGTAAATTGTTTGCCGACCTCTTGTATTTTGTTCAAAATATTTATTTATTCTCTGTGTTTTTAAAATAGGCTCATTATCCTCTTGTATTTTTTCGATTAAGTTGACGCACCCAAAATCTCTTATTCCGTTAGCAAACGTTATCAAATTAGTTAATTGATTGTTATATCTTTACATAAAGTTAAAATCGAAAAAACACAGGGGGGTAATGAGCCTATTTTAAAAACACAGGGGGTGAATGAGTATTTCAGAAAAAACACAGGGGGGCGGCAAATAATTTACTAAAAGGGTATTTTTGTCCAACAACAAATTTATTTAAACCAAAAGCATAAAAAACTCACATTTTAAGCGCATGTGTTGCAATTGCTGTTAAATTAGATGGCTTTTCTAACGGAGGGGGGCGGTCAGTTAAATTTCGAAAATCACAGGGGGGTAATGAGCCTATTTTAAAAACACAGTGGGTGAATGAGTATTTCGAGCAAAACATAGGGGGGCGGCAAGCAATTTACTCATTTTATCGGATTTGACTTGTGATAGTGATGGGAAGATCAATAAGTTCATCGGTGGCGAGTCGAGCTTGCCTCTTCATTCGCGTTTTCTTAATTACATTTTTGTGTTTTTATTTTTATTTTTTTGGGGTCTTTAGACTTATCATTCAGTAATTTATTTTTAACGATTAAAGTTTTAACAACTAGTCATTTGGTCTAATGATATAATTTTTATTTTAAATGCGAAGAATTTCAGGATCTATTTTTGTATGTAATATCCTAAGTTATGTAAAATATCTTAAGGCTCCTTGAATTCAAAAAAAAAGTTTTAACCATATATCAAATATAAAAAATACCCATGAAAATACCGTTAGTCACATAAGCTCTATTAACAAGCGGAGTAATGTTATCTATTATCCCTTTTTGTACCACCCTTTTATCACATCTTATGTGGAATATGCGAACTAGACTATTTTTGTTTCTCTTTCTTCTTGTTTAATTATTTTTCTCTCTCTTAATTAATATTTACTCAAAATATTTTTCTTTCTTTGTTTAACCATATCAAACCTAAATAATAGGAAAACAACAAAAGTCAAAGGTTCATACCAATATGGGCGATGTGGTCATTATAGATAATAAGATTCTTCATTCTTAAATTCTTTCAAAAAAACAAAACAAAAAAGAATTGTACAATGACATTACAGCCTTTTGTCGATAACCTTCTCAAGTGTCATGGCTAGCTTTTAGATTTTTTTTCACTTCCATATGGTTCGTAAAGCAAGTTCATTTACTTAGATGTGCTTACGTTTAAATTGCAGATTTCAAGTATAATTGAGTGATATCTAAGAGAAAATTATGACTTAAAAAAATCTTTGAAATCTTTGAATGATACTAAGAAAATCACAAAATTCGAGATTTGTGATTTAAATATATGAATTTAGACCTAGATCACTAATAATGAATTGTTGACACAATTATTTAGTCTCAATATAATTAAAATCATTTCATGATAACTCCTCATAACCTTGATAACCTTATATAATTTGGTCAATGCTCTACATCAACTTTTTCCCCTGCTGATGGTAGATCTAGGTTGAGAAAATTAAGTTAACTAACATACCTATATTTTACAGGCCAAGTAAAGCACATACCAAGAAAATTAACGGCAATAAATGGCCCCGATCTACAAAACTATTCTTTCTTTGTGTATGTCCATTGAGAAAAAGAACAAAAAAAGTATATCGACAGATGAACAATTTATCCTTGACTTAAATAAACATTTACTTTCTCCTGAGGGAAACCTTTTATTTTATATTCAAGAAGATCATTCTTCAGAGTTTTTGCTAAAAGTATTCTAAATAACTTACCAATATGACCGATTGATTTATCATTATTTTTCTAATATTTAGGTCTGATATGATTTTTTTTCTTATGTCAAGGGGGTGTGATATGGTTAAACAAAGAAAGAAAAATATTTTAAGTAAATATTAATTAAGATAGTGAGAGAAAAGAATTAAAAAGAAGAAAGAGAAATAAAAATAGTCTAGTTGGCATGGCATGTAAAATACCACGTAGGAGTTGATAAAATGGTGATAGGAAAAAGGGTGATATATAAAGCATTGAGTCCTACGTGGCATGCAAACTTGACAATACCTTTATTTTCTCTTTCTTCTTTTAATTTTTTTTCTCTCTCTCTATTCTTAATTTCTTTCTTTCTCTCTCTCTCTCTCTCTCTCTTAATGAACATTTACTCGAATATTTTTCTCTCTCTTAAATAATGTTTACTCAAATATTTTTCTTCTGTTTTTAACTTTAGTAGACCCAATATCACTTTTCAACCAAAATTAAACTTTTCTAGGATCCTAATCTGTTGCTGACTTTAGGAACTCTCCATCTTCTTCTTCTCGACTCAACATTGGCAAGTTTCTTTAAATCCAAAAGAGAGTTTCATGCGCTAGTCTTTTCTTTTTGTGTCAACTTTCTGCACAAGTCCAAAAGTCAGAAAAGTATCAATCTAAATCAAAAAGCTTTTTTAGGAAACGACCTAGAACGTGCAATTATATGACATTGGCTTTAATTTCATGAAGCACCATTCATAGTAAGACAATAATAAAATGAATAAGCTTCATGTTTTCAGTTCCTAAAACTAAGGACCAAGAGGTTTTTCCCTTTTTTTTTTAAAACAAATAATTGTTTGTTATGCGGATACATTAATGTAATAAGTTTGAAGCATTCAGTTTATCTATTTAGCAATATAATTACGACGACTTAGAAATTGCGAGTAAAAAATGAGTTAGATTTAATTTTTTTTCAAGGAAGAAATATGTGTAATTTTGTTTCAATTTAAGATAGGAATTATCATCAAACGGGTATGCCATAAATTGAGGATATATGGTGTAAAGTGAAATATTCAATCAAATCTATTTACTTTTTTGAAAAACTGTTGTGAATTTAGAAAAGATTGAAATTACATTTTAAAACAGTCCTATTAGCTAGAAAACCACCATTTCAGAACAATGATGAAGAGTTCTTAAAATCAACAATGGGTTAGGAACCAAAAAAGTTTGATTTGAAAAGTGATATTGGGTCTATATAGTTAAAGAGAGAAGAAAAAGATTTGAGTAAATATTAATTAAGAGAGAGAAAATGATTTGAGTAAATATTAATTATTAAGAGAGAGAAACAAATTAAGAAGAGAGAGAAAAAGAATTAAAAGATAGAAAGAAAAATTAAAAGATCGTCTAGTTGGCATACCACGTAAGACTCCACATAGGAGGTGATAAAATGGTGATAAAAAATGGTGATATATAGCATTACTCGAAAGATAAAGTGCTATGTTATGGATAAAGGTGTAAGCTCTCTCTCTCTCTCTCTCTCTCTCTCTCTCTATATATATATATATATATTGGTATACATGATTTTGCAGAATGAGATATGAATATGATGTGTAGTGGAATCATATATTTGTTTGAGCTATGATAAAGCAAAGCAAGTTATATCGTTACCCGATTATTGACAAATGTCTTCCTCTCTCTGCTATATTCATGATTAACTACTGTTATTAGGAATAATCAGTTAGGGCTAGAGTAAGAGAGGGAACCTAGCCATTGTATTTATAGTTTATTCTAACAGGTCTTCCTATAAAATGCTATGTAGAATATACATAAAGATACCAATTAACCGTATGGACTTATAAGGTGGGCTTAAAACAATACAATTACAAACCATTCAGCCTATTTTATAAATTAAAAGTAATTAATGGCAGTTCACATAATGGAGAAATATATTTCTTTTTTGGGATGAGGAGATAAAAAGGCTATAAAAGAAACTTCAATAAAAATTTTAATAGAGAAAATATTGTGTAGGTAATGAGTGGTAAGCCTTAAAACGTTAAGGATATTATGTGTTAGCGTATGTAAATGTTAAGAGTACTACGTTTAACCCTCGTATATATAAAATTGTCGAGTATCTAAGTAGGCTAAGTTGTGTGTTATGATAGCAGGGATATATATGATACAATTGCATTCTCAGTTTAACCTTTTAGGGATTTCTTCGAAGATGAAATTGCAAATTGAGATGCATCGTATTCATAACCAAACACACATTAATCTTCTGTTTTTCTTTCTTCTCTCCAAATCTCTAACGACTAAAACAAGCTCATTCTGGTCTTTTATTTGGTCAAACCTTTGGCCGTTAACTCTAACTTAACGGTAGGGACTGATTTAAATTTTTTTCAGAACTCAGAGATCAATTTGGACTTTTTGGTAAATCTCAAGTACTAAACTAGTTTTTTCCCATAGTGGATGCATCATCTAGACAATTGTTTTTCCTTTTTGTCAAGTCACTTAACTTACCAGAAAAGAAAAAAAAAAAAAAAGGGTCAGGCAGACAACAGGATAGCTTTTTTATTCAGATGGAGTCTTTGGTCGACAGCAAATGATCATACTTCTTTTTGCTTGACTAGAACAAGTCCGTTGATTTACCTAACTCTTTGTCCATCACAAAAAAATTCAACAAATGGTGGTCCCTCCAGCTTTAAATTCCAGCGTACGTTGGTTCATCGGCAAGACTTGCCAAGAGATTTAGAATTTTTGAAGGTGCCAGTGGCAACTTGTGGCATTTTAACTTTTTTCTTTTTTTGGCTGAAAAAAACTAAGATCAATATCAGAATGTGGGACTAAAATATTTAAATTAACACTCATACATAAAGAATTATTTTTTAGTGAGAGATAAATTAATTTTTTTAATAAAAATAATTTAAAAATACACATGTTTTTTTTTTTTTTAAATATTGGGTGAATAAGGGCCACTCGTGTTGCGCCATTGATCTAGATGCTTTTTTGAAAGGGAAATTGCACAAATGGTTTATATTATTTCGTTAAAATTTTAAATTCATCCATATTATTCAAAATTAACAAATCCCTAATGTTTTCTAAAAATTTTCAATTTAGTCACAATTTTTTCCTAAATATTGATGACTAATTTGAATTTTATATGATAGGGACTAAACTGAATCTTTTTGGAAAACAATAAGGAATAAATTGGTAAATTTTGAATAATAATTTTTAAAAAAATAATAGGGACTAAATTGGTCAATGTTTAAATGTAAAACTTTAGATAAATAATAGACTATTTGTGGCATTTTCCCTTCTATGAAACATTGTAATGTTCGGGTGTTTGCAATACATTTCACGATTTGCAATAAACTAAAGAAGAGGTTCACCAATACCTTCTAATTTGATGCTCAAATTATTTTGTTGTTAAAACTTGCTTAAATTAGTCATTTATGTGGGTTAACTAAGTTTTGGCAAAATAGAGTTTTACTTCGCAACAACTATGTATATATGATATTCCATATATTAAAAGAAAAATTATATAACTAATTTATACAAGTACTTAATGAACAACCACAAGAGTCAAATTCATGAAACTCATACCTAACTTTATGTAGGAGAATTTCATATATTAAGTATGATATATGATAATGAATAAGTCTGAAGGACAAACTGTATTGTAAATGAAGAAAAAATCAATACTCTATATAGGGATTAGACTTGAACTTAGAACATTCGACCTATGAATCAGGGTGAAAATTTAATTATTTCCCATGATCACAAGTTTGAACAATTTATTTCATTTAGTGAGCATAACAATCTTGTATATTTTTTAATATGGTTATAAAAAATAATGAAGTTCGTTTTTTTTTTTTTTTTTCTAGGCAACAATAGTGAAGTTTGTCTACGGTGTAAAGGGAAGTTTTTCGTAAAATGGTGTTTCCTCTAAATTATTGTTTTTCCTCGTTATGTTATACTTTTAGGCTAATGTTTTGTCCAAGTGCACATACTCTTTGATTTATATGTAATCTAAATATCTTCGTCTCATTTCCTCCTTCACATGGTAAAGTCAAAGTCGCTGGGCCACATGTCAATGAATTTGATCCTCAATAATGTAATAACGTGATAATCAAAGAGATTAATTTAAAAAGTAATATTAAATATCATATTATTTTTATCACCAAATATTACCTCCTACATACAGATATACATTGTTAACATACTAATTTTAAAAACTATTTTAATGATTTGTATCCATTAAATATGTTAATTAGACATACACATAAAATTCAATATTTAAATAATAAAAATAAAACAATATCTAATGTCAAAATCCAAATAATTGACAAATGATCAAATATGAGTACCTTAGCTTACCGGGCGTGGACTTTTCTGTTATGAAGATAAAGAAGTAATATTATATATCGTCTATTTTTTCATCACATTTTTATTAGCTCTTAAGTGGAAAGTCAAGTTTCCGGGGCCATACTGTCAACTCTTTCGTAAGCTGCTGTGGAGAGACATCGTATGCATGGAATTGGAAAGTCAAGTTTTCAGGGCCACACTGTAAAGGCTCTACCTGTAATGTTTAGATTGAGAATGAATTCAAAATATCTCATTCCTCTACATATTTTGTTGCTAACATTCATCTTTCTCACAAACCTAAGAAAAAAATCTCAAATCTTTCGTGTATTTTCAAGTCAATTCTTTCTGTGTTTTCGAAAAGTTAAAATGACTGAAACTGTCATTGGTGTTGTTGCAGAAAATCTATTCAATGAAGCACTTTCTCTTGCTACTGAAGAGCTTAGTCTTGTTTTCCATTTCAAGGATGACCTTCAAAGCTTGGCTGGAGAACTTAAAGCCATTCAAGCTTTGGTTGCCGATGCAGATTGCAAGGATATTTCTTCACTGATCATGCAAAATTGGTTGAAAAGTCTTAAGGATGTTGCGTTTGATGCTGAGGACGTGTTGGAAGAATACAAATACGAACTTCTTCACCGAAAGGTAAAGATGTCACATTTGATACCACAAAAGAAATGGTACAAGGTACGCAACTTGTTTTCTCCCATTACAAAGTTTGCATTTCGTTTCAAGATGGCTCATAAGATTAAGGATGTTTATTCACGATTGAAAAGTGTCAAAGAACAAGGATTGAGTTTTGGGTTGAATCCTTCTGAGTTTCTAAATAGAAGTTCAGAAGTTAAAATAGACCGAATAACTAGTCCTTATGTTCAAGAATCAACAATCGTGGGAAGAGATAAGGACGTCATAAAAGTAGTAGATATGCTAGTGAATGCAAACATTGAAGAACATATTGAGGTCATTGGCATAATAGGCATGGGTGGGCAAGGCAAGACGACTCTTGCCCAACTTGTCTGCAAACATGATACAGTGGTGAATCATTTTGAACATAGATTATGGATTTGTGTTTCTGAGGATTTCAAAGCTGAGAGAATCTTAAATGAAATGTTGCAATGTGTAACCCAAGAAAACTCTAATTTGACAAATAGGCAAGCATTAATTGAGAAACTTCAAAATACTTTGAAGGGCAAAAGATATCTTCTCACTCTTGATGATGTATGGAATGAGGATCGAGAAAGATGGGATCGTGTAGAAAGTGATCTACGAGAGATAGGTGATTCTTGAGGAACCAAAATCATGGTGACAACACGGAGTGAGAAAGTTGTTTCAACCATGCTTGCCTCACAAATCCATTGTTTAGGTCAACTGTCAGAAAATGACAATTTGACTTTATTTCAGCAAAAAGCATTTGCTGAAGGTGGAGTGGTGGAGACTTTAGAATTCCTGGAGATAAGTCAAAGAATGGTGAAAAGCTGTGGGGGTTTGCCATTAGCAATTAAGGCTTTGGGAGGTTTGCTTTACTCAAAAAAGATGTACATGAATGGTTGAGTATAGAGAAGAGTGATATATGGAGCTCAACCAATAGTCAAGAAGGAGTTCTACTATCCATAAAATCAAGTTACAATCATTTGCCTTCATTGTCTTTGAGACAATGCTTTGCATATTGTTCAATATTTCCAAAGGATACCGTCATGCAAAGAGAAAAACTTATACAATTATGGATAGCACAAGGATTTCTTAATCCTCCTAAGGGAAGTCATTTACAAATGGAGGACTTGGGTAATGACTACTTCAATATTTTATTATGGAATTCTTTGTTGCAAGAGCCCAGATACAATAACTGGAATAAGATTCGGTCTTGCAAAATGCATGACATTGTGCATGATTTTGCATTACAAATATCAAAAGATTATTGCTTCACAATAAAGGTTGGGCAAGATGAGAAAAATACTAAAGGTGTACATTTGTCATTGATTTCTAGTGAAGAGGAAATGGTAGATATGTCTCAAGAAATTTCTCCAAAACTGAGAACATTATACCTACCAAGTGGGGTAATTGGAAATGAGTTGATAAAATTTAGACACCTTAGAACCTTAATTTTGGATGGCTATAAAATTAAACAATTGCCTGCTTCAATAAGTAGGTTGAAACAATTAAGATGCATTGACATTATAGAGACTGGGACCAGAGAACTGCCTGCTTCTTATATAAAGTTCTACAATTTACAAACCCTAAGAGTCCATTTGGAAAAGAATTCAAAGATTTTTTTGGATTCTCTAATTAATTTGAGACATATTGATCTTGGTTATACATATGGGTGCACGCTTGTGGGAATAAGTCACTTGTCTCATCTCCAAACCTTGCCTTACTTCACTGTGAGTGATAAAATGGGTTGTAAAATTGAAGAGCTAGGTCCTCTAAATAACTTAAGAGGTAGGCTCATTATTTATGGGCTTGAGAGGGTGAAGAATGGGGAGGAAGCCCAGAAGGCAAATATATCAGAAAAGTCCAAGGTTGATCATTTAGAACTTTGGTGGAGTGGCAAGAGAGAGGCATTGAATTTGAAAGATGAGGATGTTATTGAAAGTATCAAACCCCACCCACATCTAAAAAGGTTATCAATTAAATATTTTAGGGGTTCAAGGTTTCCATCTTGGATGACGAACGAGCAGCTTAAGAATTTGGTGGAATTCGAGCTGTTTGGTTGTGATTCATGTGAGCAATTCCCACCCCTGGGACACCTTCCATGTTTGCGTTCACTGAGGATTGTAAATTGTGAGAAGTTGGTTGTGTTACCATTGCAAGACCTCTCATCTCTTGAGATTTTGGAAATTTGGAATGTTGACGTTGTTTCCCTTCCAGATATGCCTTCATCTTTGCGCTCATTGAGTATTGAAGGATGTAAGAGGTTGGCCGCATTACCACCTAGATGGCTCGAATTGTGCATATCACTCGAGGAAATTGAGATTTACAGTTGTCCTGATTTTCAAGGATTAGATGGTTATGGTCTTGAGCGCCTGCCGAATCTTAAATATTTGATAATTGGTAAATTCTCAAATGAGCTTGATTATTTTCCTTGGCCCCACAACACAAAAGAAAATGGTGAGCTATACTTTGCCTCTCTCGAGGATCTTACACTATTTGGTTGGTCAAAGCTTACGTCTTTACTTGAGCAAATTCAGCATCTCCATTTCTTGAGATCCTTGACGATATTTGGGTTTGAAGAATTAAAGGTTGTACCAGAGTGGCTGGGTAACATCCCATCGCTTCAATATTTGTATTTTCATACATGTGAGAATCTGGAATATATGCCATCTGCGGAAGCGATGCAGTGCCTGACCAATCTTCAACATTTGTCTATTTCAAATTGTCCCAAATTGAAAGAGAGATGTTTCGGGGGAAGCGGTCCAGAGTGGCACAAGATTGCCCATATTCCAAACATTGACGTCTGTTGAGAGAACATTCAATCTCAAAACTGATTTACTATCTGTAAGTATAATTCAACCACTGTCTATATATATTCATGACTATTTGGTTTTTTCTTATTTCAAATTTTTATTCATTTGTGTTCTCTCACTTTTCCATTTACAACTTCTTTTCCTTTTTCGAATTTGCGTCTTCTCTATAAAGTCATTTTTCGGCTCTCTTCTGGTGACATTGGGAAATTTCATTTCGTATTGAAATTTACAGCAAGAATTTTTTAAAACCCATTTTTCGTTTCGAACTTGCTGCTTTACTCCTTTTAGTCTCAAACTGTAAGTATAACCATTGTTTATGCTTATGACTTTTCTTTTTATTTTTTTATTTCCATTATCAGTTTATTTGTGTGCTCTCACTACTTCATATACAATTATTTTCTCTTTCGAGATTGTGTAAGTTCTCTATTATCTTTATAGTGAAATCATAAAATTTCATATCATTTTATCCTGAAGGAATTACTGAATTCGTCATAACTTCATTGTACTACCTTTTTTGCGTTTAAGTGCTTGCATTCTGAAAAGGAAAACAAAAATTAATAATCAATTTCTTACTTCCACATTTTGTTGATATGAAGGCATTATTTTAGACCACTACTAATCAATTTCTCAGTTTTGAGTCTAGTGAAGTTGAGTACATTATTTAGAGAGGGCAAGTTATGCACACAGATCAAAAGAATCATAATCAGAATATGTTTTCCCACTCTAATTACATTTCGAACTTGCAGGTTTAGTCGATAAATAGGCTCTGAACCACCTAAGTTTCGGTTGCTCCGTTTGAATGTTGTGGCAAGCAATAAGAAAAGATCCCTTAGCTGGTGAAGATAATAAATGAAGGTTTCTGTTTTACTCGTTAATATTTCATACCTGTTTGAGATACTTTTTTCCACATGATGATAAAATAGTAATGTGAATAACCCTGTTTCTTATCTCCAGATGAGGACAATTAGAGTATGCTGATCCTACTTTTCATTGCCAAATCTCAAGTCTCTACAAATGTGATGTCAGCGTATCATTCTACACTGTTTTTTCTTGGAACTTTAGGAGCTTGATCAGTTGGAGCCTCTCTAGGAGTGGCCGAACAATTCTACTCTTGCACGTTATGAGCTTTGTATCATTGTACACTGATTTTTCTTGGAACTTTAGAAACTTTTCCCTTCTCACTGTTTCAGTCAATTCCTCTTAATGGTTTTCTCTTCTTCGATCACTGGTGTCTTTTATTGAGCATCTGATTTTTGCTTTGTAGTGTATGATTTGTCATTATGTTGACTGCATTTGCTGTTTGTTTCAATTTTAATTCGGTTTCTTTTGATGATTAAAAAGCATGTTCTGCGTTTCTAGAGCTTCTACAATCTAGTTTTCAATTTAAGCATTTGTATTGTGGATTTAACATTAAATATATTCTAAGCGAAGCAATAAGAAAAGATTGGTGGAAACATAGTTAGCTGAGGTGTACCTACATACTTGAATATCAATATAGTTACATCAACTGTTTTATACTCAAAGCTTTTGTTTCACGAGGCAGAGTACATGTGTAGAAAGGAAGCAGAAATGGTTGATTGTGTTCCTTCACTAGAAGTTGATGACCACTGATTGTTCCCTTCCCAAGATGAACCAGATGATATAACTAACCACCACCTAAATCTGTAAGTTTAACCGTGTTTCCTCCATACTTCCATGATCTTTTGTGCACATTCTGCTTCTGTCCCTCTATTTATTCATATTCTTTATATGTCCACTGTCTTTCTCGATCTTTAATTATCTGAAGTCGCACCAAATTATAGAGAAGCTGTGCCGGGTTGCTCAAGAATGTAAACATCAACACAAATATGTGAGTTGTTCAACATGTTACATAGTCATAAATGATACACTGTACTCATAGAGACAACGTACTTAAAGTTTGAGATCTATGCAGGATTCTGTACTAGTTATGGTAAAAATCTGGAATTTGTGTGTGCTACAATGTTTATTGGACTATGTAGTCCGTTTTCTGGGCATAATCTTTCTGTACCTTTTGATTATGCATCTTCCTGACAACATGTTTGTATGATTCCAGAAGGCTGTTTTTCACTTTCCTTTGGTCCACTTGCAAAAATAATTGTCTTATGATAAAAAGAAAGTTTGGAATAGAAAGATACATATAATTTTCTCTTATCTAGCAAGAGTTTGGACAAACCCCCATAATGTTTTCAGTAGATTTTGGGTGTGAAGAATCGTGAGTTTTCATCTTAAAACCAATTGGTGCTAAGTGGAGTAACCCAAGATTTTATTAAGTGGTCTAAGAGTTTATGATTTTTCTATGTGGGATAAGTGCATATTCTAACACTCCCCCTCACGTATGACCTGATTTGAGAGGGGTCACACGTGAAATATTAAACACGCGTGAACCTTATTTTGAGATGGTCACACTTGGAAAATTGAATACATGTTGACCGAATTTTTTGAGATGGGTCATATATGGAAGATTGAACACACATGTGGTAGATAACACATGTGAAAGATAGAAAGTGCGTGGACTATGCACACGCGAAAGATTGAAGACAAGTGGACTTGATTATGTTAATCAAATTTTTTGAGATGGGTCACACATGGAAGATTGAACACACATGTGGTAGATAACACATGTGAAAGATTGAAAGTGCGTGGACTATGCACACGCAAAAGATTGAATACAAGTGGACTTGATTTGAGATAGGTCACCCACGGAAGATGAATGAGACTAGACTATAGGTCTAATTCTGAAAGTGCGTGGACTATGCACACGCAAAAGATTGAAGACAAGTGGACTTAATTTGAGATAGGTCACACACGGAAGATGAATGAGGCTAGACTATGGACCTAATTCTGATATCATGTTAAGAATTATGAGTTTCTATTTTGAAACTAATTGGTGTCAAGTGGAGTAGTCCAAGATCTTATTAAGTGGTCTAAGAGTTTATGATTTTTGTATGCGGGATAAATACATATTCTAACATTGGGTAATCATCATATTGTCTCTATAGGTCTGATGTTCTAATGGGTCATGCTAGTGGTTATTACCACTTCAGTCGATGTGTTTTCTTCTACTGCGTCATGCTACCACAGGTAATGCCAAACTTAATCATATTGTTTGCAGTTGCAGCAGGACATAGAACGTCGATGTGTTGGTTCTCTGCGGGGATAGCTGGACTTAGAACGTCGCATGATTTGCTTGCTTTCAAGGAAAGAAGAGACCATTCTCTGCCGAGACACCCATGCGACAAAATTATACACCTCTATAGAAGTCAAAAGTACCCTGTACCCATGCTAAAGTCGAAGACTTTATCCTTGGTAACGAGTGGAGTTGGCCTGCCAATGATGCATTGTTTGACACTATTGCTGCCAACATTGGAGCTATTCAGCCTGATAATAGCAGATCATATCGCATTGAATAAAAAATCTCAACTAATGCAACTTGAATACTTTTCAGGTTGTTATAATTAGACTCTTACTTAATACTACTGTTTTTCATGTGTGGAAGGAAAGAAATTTTAGGCTGCACAACTAGGGCATTTCCACGGAGGAACAAATCTTTGATGGTGTTCACTTTGATATAAAAAGCAGACTTTACAAAGTTAGAAAATATAGATATAGTCTTTTGAATAACGCTATATGTAGAGTATAGAGTATAGAGTAGCGAGGGTAGCATTCTGCATATAGATGTTAAGGGCAACCAATTGAGTTTGCCCATTAATTCTTTTGTGTATATAACGTTGTAAATATTTTTGTTTAATACAATCGATTGCTTACCTAGCAAAAAAAAAAAGTACCTTGTACCTTGTACCTCATACCTTGTTCTCATATCATATTTTATCAAAAATAATAAATAATACAATAAATTCTTTATAACAATTTAATTTGTCACAATAACTAGAAAATGAGATTCTCAAATTCATTATTTCATATTAAGCATGAAAATTAGAATAGAGCTGAGAATATCACAAATTCTAACATACCAATTGCCACCTAAGCAACTAAATAGAAAAATTACATATTTGAGAGAAAACTAAAGAGAATGCTATTAATTTCATTTGAAGTTTTGAATTGGAATTAGGTTGTATTTATAGAAAAAAAAATATGATTACTATGCGGTTACTATATAGTTGTTGTGCAATTACCATTGGTTACTATATAGTTGTTGTGCAATTACCATTTGTTTACTATAGACCTAGCTACCAAACCTGGAACCTCAAGATGCTCGTCTTATATGATAGTAACAAATTACCTACCCACTAGGAATTACTATATTTCCAATTAGATATAATATTAGGATTTTTTTTTCCCCACAAAAGATCTTCTCTTTCACCATTATATAGGAATATTTAAAATTTAAAAACGAATCATTCGACTTGGTCTATGAAAATTTCTATTGTCAAGTTTGACAAGTTTCTTTTGGAATTACTACTATCAGCGCGCTCTTTCACACTTGTTGCTAATGCCTTTGCAGTGAGGAAGGCCAAATGGCCAATCAATTTGCTATTGCTATAGGCATAGACAACATCATTTTCGAGAACGATGCTGTTATAGTTGACGAGGCTATCTCGGGTCTTGCATTACCTTGGTCTATCACCTCAATTGTCTACGACATCTTGAGCCTCTCATTTGCTCTATCATCTATTCAGCTTTAGCCTAGCAGTTAAGCATCATGCAGCCGGTACTCTCTCATTGGAATGGATTTCTAATATACCATCTTTTTTAACTTGTATTCTTTTTCTATGACTTTCCACGGCCAGGCATTGGCTAACATCTTTTTTAACTTGTAATCTCTTTTTTCAGAATCTTAAACAAAAATAATAATATATATATATATATATATATATATATATATATATATATATGGGTAAGTACGGTGTATATATTTGTCAAGGCATCGATCTAATATCAATTGCTTGTTCACATGGTAACATCAACTCTCCGGAGGGCATAATCAGCGTATGTATCTATCAACCTTCACACAAAGTAGTTGACAAAAAGCCAAAGGCCCTTACGTTTTGCGGCATGACACTCACTTCTGTGAGAGATTTGAGAGTTTAACGTAGGTTTGAATCTGGTAGGTTCTATTTCACGGCCTTTGGACACCTTAAAATAAAAAAAAGGTAGTTGAAAAAAATGACCTTTATACAAACTACAAGTCACACAAATAAATAAAAGAGGATTTTTTTTTTTTTGGAAGTTGAGGTAAAAGATAAGAGTAAACGATTTAACATCTCTTATGTGTTGGTAAAAGTACACAATACCTACTGTGTTTTAAAACATAGTTGATTACCCTCCTGTATTTTATAAAAGTAACTGAATATCCTATATGTTTTAAAACGTAATTGATTATCCCCTGTATTTTTAAAAATGTAACTGAATACCCATGTGTTTTCAAAAACAAAGCTGATGACTCCCCTTTTCATGTCATGTTAGTATTCAAATACATTTTTAAAAATACATAAAGTATTCAACTACATTTATAAAACACATGAGGTAATTGACTTATTTATAAAACACATGGAGTATTAAGCTATTTTTGTAAAATATAAGGAGGTAATCAGTTATATTTTAAAACATATAAAGTATTGTACACTTTTAATAAAATATAAGAGAGTGTTAAGTCATTTACTCAAAAAGATAATGACAGAAAACTATTGTATTCATTAGTTTTTGAAGCGGTGCAGGCAAGACAAATGATGATGACGTTCGCTCCCTAATCATTGACCTATTAATTAAGGACTCAAACAATTATTCACCATAAAATAATCAATTAAGGACTCAAACAATTATTCACAATAAAATAATCAGTATGATTAATTGGATAACACAAGACTTGTTCAATCTTTTACATTGTTAACTAATTAACTGGATTATAAACGGCTCTTCCCAAATAATGAAATTGAATACTTTTTTTTTTCTTTCTGTACAGAAAACAAACGGATAATATTCTTGTGTACACATATTGATTTGGCTGTTAGGAATTATTTAAACGGATTAGGAACGTACACAATGCTGATAGAAATCGATAAATGATATATATATATATATATTCACTGTCATTCCTATACAGATTCTCAACAATCATGTACCACTATTTCTTAAAGTATTAACGTGTAATTTCTTCTACGAGAGCTACACCCCCGGGGGTATGTGGAAGAGTGAGTAAGTGTGAGAATTTTTCATTCTTGAGTGTGGGATGGTTTAAGACTTTTAACCGTGCATAAAATTATGTGAAGCTTTTGATAGTTTGTCCTAAAAATTGGGAGTATGTGAGTATGAGAGAAGGTTTGGATCTTTGTCCGTCCAAAAAATCTATCGCATTGTTATCTTGTATTGTTTCTATGTCTCCTTTTCTCATCTCCATCAAGATCAATATCTACAAAGGATGTGTTCAGAAAAGAAGCCCTCTCGGAAGAGCAGCTATCTTCGAAGATTTTTGCAGTAATTAGACAAAGGACTAGATTTGGTAATAAATTTATAAGTTTTGTTTTGAATTGGAAAATTTGTAAAAGCTGGGAGATCGAGGATATCTTAGCTTAGTTTGTTTATTTGCGTCTGTTTTAAAAATATTTGTTTTCGCAGTTTTCCTTCAATGAGTACACTTTCTTATTCAGCAAACTAAAAAAAACAAAAAAATAAATAAAAATCAATATCTACAAAGTTCCTGTCTAACTTACACATTTTCAAGTCAAACTACATAGATATTCCAACCACAAGTAATGGAAAGTCCTTTCGGATTCAATTTTCTTCTTCTTCTTTTTTTTTTTTTTTCTAAGAAAGTAGGTACTTCTCATTAAACTCAACAAAAGAATACAACACGTCTAAGAACAACCAAAAACAACTCTATCTAAGCATATCTTCTATGCTCCAATTTCTACAAATCTGCCTGTTAAGCTCACTATCCAAAAACTTTTTACAAGTATAAATTTTTAACTTAATAACATGAAGAATACCAGCAATAATATTTTCCTCCGTTGAAAAGAAGCCCCTGTACAGTCTATAGTTCCTCTCTTTCCATATAGTCTACACCATCCCACAAAACCATAATCTAGCGAGCGTAGCTTAGAGCAATTCTCCACAACAATGCCAAATGCTCTATCTCTCTATTTCCTCCCAACCAGAGATATCATCTGTAATGAGCAGAAGGGACATCCCCTCATTCCATATGCGCTGACTAATGCCATAAGAGAAGAAGAGATGGTCATGATCTTCAACTGCAATGCCACACATCTTGCATACGCTATCATCACAGACACCCCACGCATGCAATATGTCCTTTGTAGGCAGACAATTCGACATAGCCATCCATGTGAGAAAACAATGCTTAGGGATACGACATTTGCTCCAAATAAGATGATGCCACCGAACCTCATCAAATTTTTCTCTAATAATTCCCCAAGCTGAAGCAGTTGAGAAGATACCCCTTGAGTTCGGTATCCATTTCCACTTATCGTCCCGCGAAGAGTCCGGAAACAACTAAGTGTGATCCCCAATAAACCTGAACACCGGGTGATTTGGCCAGTTCCAGCAACCATTAGAGATCACTTCATCAACTTTGCCTTTACTATCCACAAGAGCCAGACAACTCTGATCCATATCCACCCAATCTGCAAGGCTACCCCTCGGGTGCCAGGGATCAAACCAAAAGAAGGCAGAAGCATCGTTGCCCACCATTAATCTACAATGCTACTTTACCAACGTCCTGAGCTTGAGTAACTTTTTCCAGTGCCAAGAGACATTAGAACCAGGTGTATACTCCCACAAACTTCTGCCTTTTAAATAATAGTCTTTAGCCCACTTTGTCCATATGGACTCAGGTTTTGTGAGGAGAGACCAGAATTGTTTAACCAAATTTGCTTTGTTAGTGTCCTCTAATCTTCTTATTCCCAGCCCACCTTCTTTAGTCGGGCCACAAACAACCTCCCAGCTAACAGGAGCCCCTCTAGGGCAGTCAATTTTACCTTTCCACAAAAATCTCGCCAACTTCTGCTCCATCTCCTTCAAGATTGCTTTAGGAAGCACCAAAATGGACAACCAGTAGGATTGAATATTGGCAAGAACATACTTGACCAAGGTCAGTCTTCTTGCAAATGAGAGAAACCGTGAGGTCCAATGGTCAACTCTGTTACACATTCTTTCAATCAATGGCATAAAAGAATTCTTGCTCAATCTGCGAGTAGCCAACGGAACCCCAAGGTACATGAAATGAGGGCTGCCTTCCTTGAACTCGAGCAACTGCAAAAGTATATGTTTCAGATTGTTGTTGCACCTCCCAAAGTAGACCAAACTCTTCTCATCATTCACCTTCAACCCCGACATCTTACCAAAAATATCGAGGACATTCTTAACTGCTAACACTGAATTAGCATTAACACGACAAAAAATGAGAATATCATCAGCAAAACTCAAATGAAAGATTTTTCCTTTTGCACATTTCGGATGGTAAGAGAAGCCATTGCTCAAAGCAGCCTTACTCAACAAATTAGCAAACATCTCCATGACAAGCACAAAAAGATAGGGGGATAGGGGATCTCCCTGTCTCAAACCTTTAGCTTGTTGAAGTAATGCACGCCTTAACCCAGAAAAAATCCCTCCAAGCTACCGTTGATTGCCAACGAAAAGCTTGTTGAAGTAATGCATGCCTTAACCCATAAAATGAATAAATAAGGAAACCCCAAGGCCTCAAGGACTTTCAACACAAATTCCCAATTCATCGAATCATAGGCTTTACGGATATCCACCTTAATAGCACACCTAGGGAAATGTGCTTCCTATTATACCTCCGAATAAGCTCTTGTCCCACGAGAATATTAGATATAATCGACCTGCCCGGGACAAAGGTCGCCTGGCTGTCAGAGATAATACCATCAAGCACAACCTTAAGCCTGTTAACCAACAACACTTATACACCACATTGCAACAAGATATCAGTCTATAGTCCCCAACCTTAGTTGGATTGGCAACTTTAGGAACCAGTGTGATGATAGTAGAGTTGTACTCATTCAACAACCTTTCAGACTGGAAGAAATCTTTGATAGCTTTAACAACATCACCCCCGACAATAGGCCAAGCTTTTTTTTGTAGAAATGAGCAGTAAATCCGTCCGGCCCCAGACTTTTATCCCCATTCAAGGCGAACATAGTATCTTTGAACTCCTAGTCTGAGACACTTGCAACCAAACTGCTAATATCATCCAGAGTGATCGACTTACCAAGAATCAGCTTAAGGTCATCAGTCGAAAAACCATAGCTCCTATTAGCCGAACCCAAAATATTCTTATAAGCTCCCACGAACTCATTTATCAGCATCTCCTCATCATCGATCACCTCCCTATTCTCATCAGTTATGCATAATATCCTGTTTCTCACAAACCTGCCTTTAGCATACTTGTGGTAGAACTTAGAATTAGTGTCACCTTTTTCCAGCCATAGCACCCTAGATTTCTGATGGATAATTGCCTCCTCATTGCAAATTGGACAGTCTAGCTCCTTGATAATGTTCTTCTCTTCAGCATACAACTCTTCACATGGGCTTAGAGACAAAAAAGATTGGACCACTAACAGCCGATCCCTAAGCTCCCAAATTCTGGCAGACATATTCGAATAGTATCTAGCATTGAACTCCCTAAGCTCCTTCTTGAGTGCTTTCTGCTTTTGAAACAATACAAACATAGGGGTACCCACAACTTGGTTCTCTCACACCTTGCTAACTATCTCCAAAAACTTCTCATGATCAGTCCATATATTGAAAAATTTGAAAGGTTTATACGAGACTTACCGTTCTAACCCATGTTAAGGATAAGTGGGTTATGATCGGAAACACCAGGAAAGTCCACGAATAGATTAACAAGCGGAAAATGCAAGACCCACGCATCATTAACCAACAATCTATCAATACTACTCGCTCGCCTTGCGGGTCCGCTATTACCATTACTCTAGGTAAAAAATGAACCTGAACTACTAAGCTCCAACAATCTGCTATTCTTAATACAGCTCGCAAACTGCCTTGCCCCCTGTTGAAGATAGGTACATCTCATTCTGTCTTTAACTTTCAGAATTTCATTAAAATCCCCCAAAACGCCCCAAGGAGAGGAACCGACTCCACTACTCCAGCTTTCAATTTTAATCCAAAGACTGATACGATCTATCGCATCATTGGCAGCGTAAACAATAGTGAGAAAGAAAAAGTACCCACTACTCTCAACTCTACAATGCAAAACTTGGTCCGTCATATCAATACGCATCACCTTCACCTTCTCTTCCTTCCACAAAACCCACACTCTCCCACTAGGAGAAACGTCATAGCTGCTGGTAAACTTCCAGTTAGAAAATCTTTTCCTGAGAATAGACTGAGCATTACATTCTTCGACTTTTGTCTCCAAAATACACAAAAGATCGATATGTTTTTTATTTACAAGATTAACTAACTCCACTTGTTTAAGAGCTTTATTTAGCCCCTTAATGTTCCAGCAGGCTATATTCGTAGAGATGAAGAAGCTTTCGAATTCCCTCTACCATCGACCTTAGGTTTAGTTTTAGGCTTAGTCACCAGGTCTTTGATGGCACCACTTAAACACTCTTCCTCCCCCTCGAGAGGACCATAGCAGTTAGCCACCCCACCGTTCTCTCTGTCACTCACCGATTTCTTCCTCCGATCACCACTAGCTAGGTAACTCAACCCATTACCATTCCAATACTCCATAGGAATATTACTCAGTCTCACCTATAATGGAAGCTTATCCATTTTAAGATGGATTGGTTGTAATCTAGGAGTCCATTTCCTTAGAAACAACGGCCTCCCATTAATATGCCAACAGTCCTCTAGAATTTCATCACAGTTCTTTTTACTGCCAAGTTTGAATAACCATAAACCTTTTTGTTCGTCATTACCTCCACCTTGCCATACTTTCTCCATTGAGCCTCAATCACAGGCTTCACCTGGTGAAATGACGGAGCTTGGTCGAAGAATTGGCCAACCAAACAAGTCTTCCACATTTTGCTCGCTTCCCCAGCCACTGAACTAGGAGGTCTAATGACCACTTTACCATCAATAATCTCCGGGGGATAGTAAGTCAGTTTGGACGATTTACCCATCCCTCCAAAAAGATCTTCCTACTTTCTCGTCGACTCTTTCGCACCCTTACTAGAATTCGCCATACCACTCGAACCAGCAACCATCGAGACATCAAGGCCAGTAGCTCGGTGTTACGCCCCAACTCGACCCCTCCTATAATCAGTCAGGACGCAACGGAATTTCGGCAGTATAACGACAGTAAATAGGATACCGAGACTCTAAACCAACCTCATTAGAACATCATACATCAACTCCATAAACCATACAATAAACAACTCCTTAATAAAATAACAACATACAACATAACCATATTATACAACAATCATTCCTCGTTATCCGCCCCGTTCCAACATAATACATGAATCATAATATACATTGCAAAATATATTGATACCAACCTAGCAACCTAATCATAGACAAAAGAAAGACTACTAAGATAGCATCAACTAATTCATTATCTTTTACATTATGAGCTACAAAGCATATAAAAGTCAACTAGATAATATACAAGATAGTAAAACAATACAACATCAAGGATAGGACTCCGGAACATAAGACTCATCCATATAAGGCACATTTTCCTCTTCAGGAGGCACGTACCCGTAATCCTGCTCAAGTACACCTGTAAGCATGCAATAATAGAGAGTGAACTTATATAAAATAAGCCCAGTGATGATCCGATAGATCCCTAACAGTATTCACTATACTTATTGGAAATAATCATTTGAGCAAGTAAATACACAATAATATCAATAATATTATCATCACATAATCTATAATGACCATTCAATAAAGGATACACTAGTTGGTGTAGCTCCAAACGCCATCACGATCATAACAACCTTCTTGTGACTCCCATAAACTCACGCACCCGAGGCACCCCAATAACCTCTCCCTCCATGACACCTCCGTTATGCGAGCTGGAGGTAGTCTCTGGTAGTCATGCCGTTATCAACTCGACAGCCCGATACTGCTCGAGAGGTGGCACACACATACCAAAGACTCAGCAATAATAATAAACATCAATCATTCACAGGAAGACAATCTAGAAGAATTGTCTGGCTCCCGGTTCATCAACCATCAATCAATAATCAATCAATAATCATATTATCATCATAATAACATCAATAATCAATTTAACAACAAATAACTAAGTTAGATGACAAAGTAGGCAATTCAACCGAACATGTATTAAACATACAATCAAACCCTAGTTTACCCATCATCAACTCACAATTCAATCACTCAAACCACACCCAATCAACTAAAGGCATAATTTAACATTTTAAAGAAAGACAACCTAAACTTCAAATATTCATATCTTACATTCTACTAATCTAAACAACTCCAAATTAGTTTCTATCACTTACCCATTCAATCAACTACATTAGCCCCCTCAGAAACCAACCAAAACACATCCAAATCATGCCCGATAACCCTAAAACCCTAGTGTGTCATGGCTGAAATTTCCGAACTTTAGCACCGACCTTGCAATCGAAAATTCGGCATTACAACGGCGCTACCACGTAATTATCAAACTTTTAGAAATCGATGGCAATCGATTTCAACCAATACAACTCAAGATAATCAACATTTAGCAAATAACTCAACTTTAAATACCCGAAAATAAATAATTATGCTATAACATTTCAAATCTCACAAGATTACATATAAATGATCCCTAGAATGCATGGAGCAATAATCTAACTTCAAATTAACGTTTTAACAGTTCAATAATTATTTATACGCATAAACACAAAATATGAGTTTTGAGATCTATAATTTTTCTCTCACCTTAGTTGCGAAATAAGCCTAGAAATGCATGCAATGCGTGCCCAACAAGCGGAATCCAACTCGGCACAAAGTTCTACGGACAAAAACTAAGTTTTTCTTTGAAAAATTTCTTTGAAAACCTTAAAAATTCTTTCTCTTTTTCTCCCTTCTTCCTCTCGGCAATGTGTGTGAAATTGAGGGTATTTTTGTGCTTTGTGATGTGTGTTGGTGATATATGCAAAAGGTCAACATTTTAAATAAAGTCAAAGTTGAGTAAACTTAGTATTTTTGTGTTTTCTTGTCTTTTAAATGCATTTTAACTATCTCTTTGCTCAAAACAAAAATGCAACTCCTAAGATAGCTCAAGTAGGTTATTTTTAGGTGACAAAAAGTTTTACAATCAAACAATTTCACCCGAGACGACTTAAAACTCGATTTTCGCAAAAAACGGTGTAAAAACCCTAATAAATTTCTAAGCCGATTTGAAAACCGTTTTAATCAAGTACAGGACTATTAAAGTTCGAGGACTAGGTCTAGAAGGGTTAAAAAGACCAGTTTCAAAATTTTAGCGGACGTGTTTCGAAAATACTATTCACTAAAAGTCGACGATAAAATTTCTGACTCCGTTTTTTATGAAAATTTTATGAATGCACATTTAGGATGTTTTAGGAGTATTAATATTAAAATTATCACATTATAAGACATATAGCACATAGACAGGTCAATTCACGAAAAACGAGATAAAACACACAAAACGAGACAAGATAGAAAAGTGGGGTTTCACACCTAGGAAGGAGACCCACCCCTCAAGCTGCCAACTGGTAAACCCAACTCCACCCTATCACCTTTAAGTATTTCAGGTCCAGGGGCCCTCTGGTCTTCCCCCCCAACATTAGGACTACGAACTTCAGAACTTGGGGAAGGCGAAGACTTCACTTGTAGAGGGGTAATATCCCCTAACTCTCCCACATCACCATCCCCAACTGAAAAAACCTCCACTTCTACCAACGAATCCTCAACGAAAGAGGAGTGAGAGGAACTATCCTCACCATTCCCGATCTCAGTTTGGGAAGGAACACCATCACTCTGAGAACCTTTTTTACCCAGCTTCCGCTTTGCCATGAAAACAACGAGGAAGAAATATGGTGTAGAGGCGCTAGACTACAAGAAATCTAGAGCAGGAAGAGGAAGAAGGGTTGGCGTACGATAGCAAGTCTATCGTGCGCTAAAAAGGATGAAAAAAGCACAGAAAAGCAAGAAGCGCATGATAAGAGGAAGAAGGGC
This sequence comes from Ehretia macrophylla, assembly GCA_037974665.1. NCBI lineage: Eukaryota > Viridiplantae > Streptophyta > Magnoliopsida > Boraginales > Ehretiaceae > Ehretia > Ehretia macrophylla. The sequence continues at coordinate 18,316,680 of CM075768.1, read as the reverse complement.
TGGCGCACGATAGCGAGTCTATCGTGCGTTGGAAAGGACGGAAAAAGCACAAAAAAGCAAAAAGCACATGATAGCTTGCTATCATGTACCAATGAGGGAGAGAGAAAGGAAAGACATTACAAGCGGATTGATTTATACATCTTAATTTGCACATTTTGGTTGTAGTTAATTTGGACTATTGATGCTCTGCTATTTTCACCCAATTGCTATGCTAATGCCATCAATTGTTCTCCAGATAGATTTATCCTCATTTGTTCGATTATTGTTATGTTTTGAATCCGTTTATATAAATTAAACCAAACTAGATCAAGTCTTATTCTACTAGATAGTTTGGATTCGTTTATATGCGGTAGCAAAATTTCTAGTAGTCAAAAAGTAACCTGCCTTACTAATATATGCATATTTATAAACCTTTTCACTTTTCCAAAAAAAGAAGCGCTTATTAATTACTAAGCTAAGCAAGTACTAGGCTATAAGAGGGGCAAAACCTTTGATTATAGAGAAACAATCATTTACATTAAAATCAACATATAGAGGGAGATGATCAATATATAATAAAGAGCTAAGTAGTTTGGATATTTGGCATCAACCTCTTCGTAGTATGAATTGAATCAACACTGGTGTTGGAAATTTATGTACTTTGGTGGGATAAGTTATTAATGTTAGTAATATAAAAAAGAAAATACTATAGGGCTCTAACTATTCTTGACCCATTGTTTAGGGGGAAAAAAATTATATTCTTAGTAGTTGCGTTCTCGACAACCACGAACAAGCTCATTTTTGAAGTACTATCTGATTGTAGTTCACAAACTTAGGATAAATGGAATAAGAATGAAATTTGCATAGTATATTCGTAGCATCTTTTTAAATCTATCCTCCAACACTACAAAAAAAATTGAATTCTGTGACGGACTGTCGCCAAACCATCGCAGATATGGCGATGACATAGTAAAGGGAAAGGTTGACGCTAGTTTTGTGACGGCACAGTGTCAGACAAAAACACCTGTCATCAAGCCGTCACTAATAGTGACGGCTTTGTTGGCCGTCTCCAATTCGGTGACAGCCAAGCTACGACCGTTACTAATTTGGTGATGGCTTAATGACAAGTTTCTCCGATTCCGATATGTGGAGACGACACGGTGACGATATGTTGACAGTCCATCACCGTGCCGTCACCATAAAGGGTGTCAGCTCAATTTTCTATTAATTTTTTTAACGAACAAGGCCTTCAAACACTGAGTAACAACGATGTGTTAAAGTTTTTTCGTAACAGCACCAGTTCACTCAAAATTATGGTATGTGAAATACTGACATTATTTGAGGTAGTAATAAAATACTATGTTTGTGTAGATATTAACTACAATATGAGACAAATTTGATAATATAATTAATTTAAACGACAAGATTTTATTTCATAACGTTCGATAACTAGGAATTACATTAACAGATGGTTAACTTTAGTCATCACCATACCAAAGTCCTTAACAAGATACACACACATATCCATATAATATATTACATGTATTAACCTTAACTACCAGGTTTTTACATAATTTTCACTCGAACAACTTCGGCAAAAGGATTCGATACATTTGATCCACAGACCTTTGATGGTGTTGAGCTCTAGAAATGTAACCCTCTTCCTTTGGTGGTTCGTTTAGATCAAGTCAACCCTGATCTCTGCCGCCTTCGATGTTTCACCTATCATTTTGTGTACCTCCTTTTTAACAGTAACCCACTGACCCTGAACCTCCTTACTCATTGTTTATAAGATGTTGATGCACTGAGTTGAAGCTTATGTAAAGATGGAAGACAACAAGTGGAATCGGAGTTGAAGCTTATGTAATGTACATGTGACTTTTTGTACCAATAAATAGTAAAGTTGCAAATTATTGCCTACTATGTACCTGCCAATAAGTCAACTTTTTTGTGTATCTTGTATATCATCACTCTTGTGGAATTATTTTCATATGCTTTATATGGATTGTGTTTCCTTTTCACTAAAATTTATTAGTTTCATACATGCAATATAGGAAATTAATTACTCTTCCACTACATATATATTGCAATATTATAAATTTATAAATTTATAATTTTAAAATAATTGTATGTCATATTCTTTTATAAACTAATACATTCCATTTATTATTATGCCCGTTTATTAAAAAAATTTATATTGACGAGTATTATATTTTTCAATTTCTTAAAAAAAAAAAATCGAATATGTTTTTGGAGACGGGGCCTGTTTCCTGTCTCCAAAATGGAGACAAGGCTTGTTCCCTGTCTCCATTTTGGAGACGGGACCTGTGCCTTTCTCCAAAATAGAGAAAGGTGCAGGCCATCTCCACTGGAGATAGCAAGCAGCCCGTCTCCATTATGGAGACGGGCATGCAGCCCGTCTCTACAAGTAGAGGCCCACAAGTATAGTGGGCCTCTACAGGAGATGGGGAACCAGCCCATCTCCAACTTGGAGACGGGACCTCTGGAGACGGGTAGAGGCCCCGTTTCCACAATTAGAGGCCTACTACAATGGGCCTCTACTAAAGATGGGCAACCAAGCCGTCTTCAATGGAGACAGGCAAGTAGCTCGTCTCCACAAGTAGAGTCCCACCGTCTTCACAACCTCTACTGGAGACGCGCAACTAGCCCCTCTCTATTGGTGATAGGGCCTGTGCCCGTCTCCAATAGAGACGGGCACAGGCCTCGTCTCCAACGTGGGCCTCTTTAACACCGGGCTGTCGCCCAAATTAAATTTAACAGAGGGCTGCAGCGAGTAGCCCTATGTTATTTCTTTTTTCCCTTACCCCCATCCCCTTGAACGATAAAAGCCCTAACCCCCACCCAATCCACACCACGGGCCGTCGCCCAAATTAAATTTAACAGAGGCTATGTTATTTCTTTTTTCCCTTACCCCTCACCCCCTTGAACGATAAAAGCCTTACCCCCACCCAATCCACCCCACCCCCCACTTTCCCACACATCTATAGACCCCTCTCCACCCTTTTTTGAAGAGGTAATTGTGTTTTTTTTCTATTTATATATGTGATATATATATATATATATATATATATGTATATTTATGTAATTGTATGTATATGTTCGTATATGTATGTATAGAACTAGCTATTCACACCACCCCCATGAAGCTGTACACCCCCTCAAACCATAACCCCCTCCCCCACCTCAAAAATATATTATTGCATATGTTATTTACATATATATGTATATGTATGTATACCTATGTATAATATATGTATATATTATAAAATTTGTGGTTGTTATGAAGATGTTAACATATACATTATGCCTAAATATATAAATGTAGGTTTTTTTTTTTTTTTTTAATTTTTGGATTTATTTAAATTTTTTTTTTGATTTTGAATTTTTTTATTTTTTTGTGTGGTTATCATGTAATTTTGTTACATTGTGTTATTGTTAAACTATAAATTCTTTTGTTTTAATATTTAGGTTATTTTTTATTTTTTATTTTCAGATTTATTTTTATTTTTTTGGATTTTGATTTTTTAAATTTTGTTGTGGTTATCGTGTAATTTTGATACATTGTGTTATTATTAAACTATAAATTTTTTGTTTTAAATACTAGGTTATTTTTTTTCAATTTTTGGATTTATTTATTTATTTATTCAGATTTTGATTTTTTTTAATTTTTTTGTGGTTATCATGTAATTTTGTTACATTGTGTTATTATTAAAATACAAATTCTTTTGTTTTAATATTTAGGTTATTGTTAAAGTATAAATTCTTTAGTAGATTGTATTTTGGTGAATTTGCATAGTTCATTATGCTATAAATTGAACTAAGTGAATGTCTTTGAGTATTGTATATTATTGTTATTGTAAAAATCTTTTGAGTGCAGTTATTGGATTATTCACGGTACAGAGAAGACTCTGTCTATTTGTGGCATCCGAATTTGACCTCTACATTGGGGTTTGGTTTGGGACGTGACATCTAATATTTTCAATGGGTATTTTATTCATATATATTTTTTTCTATTTTTTTGGGAAGTTTGCTAATATGGAATTTTTTTTTGTATTTTTAGAAATTTCACATTGGTCTATCAAATTGAATAGTACCTCTCAAATTTAATTCAAATTTAATTTCTTATCAGTTTTAAGTTACAAAATTGTAGGATATTATTGTTCTGCGTTGATTAATATGTTTATTAATTGTATTGATTTTGTGAAATATCTTTGTCATGTTGTGAAGCTCATGCATGCTAATTTTAACACATATAATGTAATAGCTCTTTTACCTAATAACCAATTATATAATTTTTAAAATGCAATAACATTTATCAAATTGCTCAGTGCATCATTTCATATAGTCAAGTCGTGAATGGATGTATCAGAAATGGATTGATGGTAATCTTAATGAGGTCTTTATCCAAGGTGTTTCGGATTTTGTATCTTTCGCAAGCAAACAACATTATTATATGGATGACAACAAAATAAGATGTCCATGTGTAAGATGCCGGAACTTAAAATTCTAAACAACAGAAAATATAATAGATCATCTATATCAGAAGGGCTTTATGCCTCTTTACTATCAGTGGATTGCACAAGGGAAAGATGTGTACAACAATTATGATCCAAGTGCACAAACTTTCACGTATAATGAAAGACAATTTGTTGGTGAAACAAATAATTATAGAACATTGGTTTTTGACGCTGCTGGTCCGCAGTTGACCAACGATCACAATGTTGAGGTTAATGAAGAACCTAGCATAGAAGTACATGAATTTTTTGAGTTGTTGCATGTCGCTGATAGGCCATTATTTGATGGTTGTGCGAAACTTACTCAATTATCAACCGTGGCTCGATACATGAATATGAAGTCCGAGCATAATATGAACAACTCCCTTTTTAACAGGTTCATAGAAGATTTAATAGAAGTGTTGCCCGAGAATCATAACTTGCCTGAAAACCTGTAAAACAACTAATCAAGCCTTTAGGGTTGGGATATCAGAAGATTGAAGTTTGCATAAATGGATGCACCTTATTTTACAAGGATTGGAGTCTCATAGAAAATTTTCCGCGCTGTGGCCACGCACGTTTCAAGGATAGAGCTGGTTGTAGAAAACGGGGTAAGCCTATTTTTCACAAACAGTTAAGGTATTTTCGTCTGACACCAAGGTTAAAAAGATTGTACATGTCAAATGCTACAACGAGACATATGACATGGCACAAAAATCACAATGTGGAGGATAACAAAATATGTCATTCGTCAAATGTCGAAGCCTGGAAATATTTCGACTACGTGTATCCAGATTTCGCTGAGAACCAAGAAATATTCGGCTAGGCCTTTGTTCAGATGGTTTTAACCTATACAGTTCAAATGCGCAACCTTATTCTTGCTGGCCAGTTATAATTACACCATACAATCTTGCACCATGGATGTACATGAAGGATCCCGTAATGTTTTTGACAATACTCATTCCTGGTTCCAAGCATCCCGGTAAGAGTATTGATATCTACCTAGAGCCCCTGATCAATGAATTGATTACTCTATGGTCGGAAGGGACATTGTGTTATGATATTGCTACGAAGACTAATTTTTGTTTGAGGGTAGTCTTGATGTGGACAATAAATGACTTCTTGGCTTATGGTATGTTGTCGGGATGGAGCACACATGAGAGGTTATTGTGTCGTATTTACATGGAAAAGTCAAAAGTTTTTCGCTTACCAGTGGGGAAGAAGCCTCTATTATTTGACTGATAAATACCCAATTTAGTCCATTATCTTTAAGGTTTGTGCCAATTTAGTCCATATCTTTCAAAATGTACTCTTTTAGTCCTGTATCTTTATCATTTGTCTCAATTTAGTCCATATCTTTTAAAATGTACCATTTTAGTCATGTATCTTTATCATTTGTCCCAATTTAGTCTATATCTTTGTCATGATAATTCATGTTAGTCCTCAATTATTTTAAAGGTAAGGACTAAATTGGGATAAAATGGTAAAGATACATGATTAAAAGGGTACATTTTGAAAGATATGGACTAAATTGGCACAAACCCTAAAGATATAGGACTAGAAGGGTACATTTTGAAAGATATGGACTAAATTAGCACAAATTCTAAAGATAAAGGACTAAATTGGGTATTTACCCTTCTTTGACTGTCATCGTCAATTCTTACCACATAATAGCTCATTGAGACGTGACAGGAAAATTTTTGTCAAGGATAGGCACGAGACATCTACACCTCTACCACGATTATCTAGGCAACAAATTTGAGAACGGGTGAAAGATTTCCCAGCAATCCAAGAGAGATCTTGCAAGAAGCTACATGGGTTTGATATAGATCATAATTGGACAAAAAAAGTATTTTTTGGGATTTGCCATAGTGGAAGACGCATCTTGTTCGTCACAACTTAGACGTGATGCATATTGAGAAAAATATTTTGGACAATGTCTTCAATACTATCATGGCTGTTAAGGGTAAGATGAAAGACAACCTTCAAGCTCGGAAAGACATGTCCATTTTTTGCAATCGTCCAGGATTGCGCGATGACAATACAAACAAGATCGATGTATACATACTCCCCAGAGAAAAGAGAAAAATGTTCCTCTAATGGGTTGGGGACATAAAATTTCTCGATGGTTATGTTTCTAATTTATCGCATTGTGTTGACATGAAGGATTTGAAAATGTCACACAGGAAGAACCACGATTGTCATATCTTTATAAAGAGACTGCTTTCTATTGCATTACGCGAGCTCATGCCGAAACATGCTTCATAGACATTTGCTGAACTAAGCTTATTTTTTAGCAATCTATGTTGTTTAACTCTGCAAAGAACCGAATTGGAAAGGATGCAAGAGAATATAGTCATGACACTATGCAAACTGGAGAAGATGTTGCCTCATGCATTTTTTTGACACAATAGATCATTTACTTATCCATTTGGTTTATGAAGCGATATGTTGTGGGCCTGTTCAATATCGGTGGATGTATCATTTTGAGAGGTATTTGTAAGGCCTAAAGAGGATAGTTAAGAATAAAGCACATGTAGAAGGATCTATTTGTGAAGCTTATCATGTCTTAGAGACTTCAACTTTTTGTTCATATTATTTTGAACAACACATGTCAACTAAAAGCAGGAGGTTAGGTCGAAACAACTAGTATAATAAGGTGGACTATCCTAAGGGATGCTTATCTATATTTACTTGACCGGGTTGTCCAATTGGGACGGATACAAAGGTCTCACTACCGGAAGATGATCTCTAGTTAGTGCACTTATATGTACTCATGAATTGCCCAGAGGTGCAGCCATATATCAGGTATGTTTGCAACGATTGGGTATGTTATTTCCTCCGTTAGGATTAACACACACTTTTTTTAATGAGAAGCTTTACAAATTTGTGTAGTTTGTTTGAGGAATACTTGGAACAACAATATGGCCCTATGACCCAATGAGATAGCCAGTTGCATATTGACAGATCTTTCCCGAGATGGTTATATGGCTAGGTTAGTACATTTATAATTGTCACCTATTCATTAAGGGCACTTCCATTTGTGTATTAACTAAATATCTATGTATTGCAGTTAAGAGATAGGTATGACGTAGATGATTGTGTGAAATATCTCTCCAAATGGCCACATAGAAAGGCCCGTAGATGGTGTAGATACATGGTAAACGGATACAGGTTCTCTACGTTCGAATATGGGTCTTCAAAGTCCATGAACAATAGTGGAGTGTTCGTAAGAGGTACAGGGGATGATACAACTGGAAAAATAAGGTACTATGGTATTTTGAAGGACATTATTGAACTTGAATATCCTAATCCAATGTTGCAACATACAAGAGTTGTTCTTTTTAAGTGCGATTGGTATGATACCACAAATGATAAAGGTGTAAAGTTCAATCACAAGAACAGATTGGTTGAGGTGAACGTGAAAAGAAGATATCCCAAGTATGAACCGTTTGTCTTGGCAAGTCAAGCCCAACAAGTGTACTATTATGTCTATCAGGAGCCAAGAGAGAACGAGTTGATTGGGTGGCCGTTATTAAAATACGTCCAAGACATTTCTATGACATGGACAGACAGGAGATAGATGTGGATGATAACACAAGTTTTCAATCGGATCAAATGAATGTACCCACAGTGGAACCGAATGATTTTGAATCTAATTCACATATTAATTTTTCGATTGTAAACACTGAAATAATAAGAGAAGATCTTAATGCCGAACATGGAGATGTAGAAGCATATCTAGATGACGAAGAAGATAAGCATGAAACAAATGATTATGGTGATGATGATGATGATGATGATGATAGTGACCCAAATGATGATGACGATGATGATGACGATGAAAATTATGATGATGATAATGAGGAGAAAAATGAGGAGGAGAAGGATGTTGATGACAATGATACCGGTAACAATGAGGAAAATGATGATTATTGAAAAAACATAGGTTAGACAAAAATATTATTCATGTTTTTCTTTCAAATTATCAATAAGTGATTCCACGTATTGTTTGTTATCTATGACAGTATTGGTAGAAGTATGCATAATTACATACTTTCAGTCTATATATATTTATTTATATATTCTAATGGAAATGTATCAAAACAGGCAATGGGAGGCGGTGAAGATCCAAATCGCAAGGGGAAGAAACAACTGAAGCAGAGCAGCTTATTAGGAAAAAAGAGAGAATTATCTAATATACCGGCCACGGTGCCTGAGACTTAGCAATTCTCTCAGGCCGGCTACAATGACGTTATGACATTGGGTGGTCGTGGATCTACTGGTACGCATCATGCGAGTGGGCAAGGTTCCATAACGGTACATACAACTGCCGGTCGTGGAGCTAGTAATGTCCCTTTGGTCATTGGCCATGGTTCCTCTAATTCATCACTAGGAATCCAACATCGGAACACAAACGATGCTTATCCCCAATAAGAGCAGACATATGTAAATGTCCCATCAACCCATCATAATGAACAACACTGTTCATCAGCTGGATTGCCACAGGAATTAGAGGATTTGTGCGTGGATGGTGATGGCTCTTCAATGCCCGGTGGTGTGCAATTTTCTATTATGCCCGAGTCTTCGTGCGTTGTTGACAGACAGGCTACAGGCATTGAAAATTGGCAATTTTATGGATTCCAGTCTCTAGCCGATTATACGGTTTGGCAAAATGACAAGCGAAAATATGTAAAGGTGGAAGGAAACGGGTATGTATTAATTTAAATTATGAAGTTTACATCTTCTACTTTTTTGTACATAATATACATATTTTGATTATGTTATGAATGTATAGATAAGATCCATATAATGCTGTCAAAGGGATTTCAAGAGCTCTACATGCTGGTTATGTAGAGCCATGGTTGACATACAGTAAGGTTCCAAGTGATACAAGAAGATTATGGTTTGAATATTTCAGGGTATGAAATGTTAACGCAATATATTTTCTGAAAACAATTGAAATAATTATCATAGTAATTGTTGTTTTATATGGATCGTAATATTAACATTTTCAGAGGAATACAAGTGGCTTCCAATTGATGAAGCTGAAATTTGGCGCAAGTTTGAAGCTACTGCAAGACGTCGAATTTCAAATTTGGCAAACAAAGGACGGACTAGAACGAAAAAGCCAGATTTCATACCACTTGAAGTATGGAACCAAATGCTGGAGTTATGACAAATGCCAGAATGACAGGATATCTCAAAGAGAAATTCAAACAATCGAAAGGCCAATCCGTCTATTCACCATCTAGGTTCAATCCCGGCCCATGAGGAAGCTAGAAGAACAGTACGGATTTAGTAATACAATCTTGGTTAATTATATATGTTATGTGAATGAATCAAAATAATGTTAAATACACATTAATATGTAGGTTGATTTGGTGAATTGCTATTGTAAGAAAAATAACTAAGAAGGACAGTGACTTATGTGGAGGTTTTCTAGAAGGCTCATCGCAAAGGGGTTGACAAACCGTACACAGACTCCCGGGCAGGGCAAACTATGGTATGTATTATTTACTAATTCTGGTAAAGGCGGCAATGCATAGGGTAGTTTAATGAAGATAATTGGGATTCATTTTATTGGAAAAAAGGTATAAGATTCTACAAAGTTTTTGTAATTATTAAAGCTAATATTTCAGAGGAAAAATATACTTATTGATGTGTGATCACGAATTTAGGTATGATGTGAACAAACATATCTCCAACTGGGGTTTGGTAACTTGTTCTAGACTATTGTGTTATACAATATTTGAAAATGTCTCCTTAGGGAAAGTAATAACAGATGATTAATATGTTGCGGTATAATGTGGTACAGTAAGTATTTGTCAATTGTGTATTATGTTGGCTTTATCTTGTAATAGGTTATTGGGAAAAGTCCGAAATACAAACTAGAGGCTGGCCCTTTTTTTATTGACGAGTAAATGCATTAAAGACTGATGTCATACCTGTATTTTTTGTGTTTGTGTAGACAACAAATGTTTTTTTTTTTATTTCAAATTCGGCTTTGTTGTATAACAACTTGTTAATAATGCTTTCGTAGGCTCGCTACGACGAAATGCTCAAAAAGGCCAGGAATGCGTCGGAATCAAACTCAAACCCCATGCCTGTGGATGAGAACGCAATATTTTTATAGGTTGTCGGCCCACCACGCAAAGGTCGGCTATATGGGGTAGGTTCTCAAGTTTCTGTTGAGTCTGTTACAAACAATACAACCCAGACTCGGTGTTTGATGACAGAGGAACAACTGAATGAGGCCATTACGAGAGCAATAGTGAATTTGAACGAAACATTACACAGTCAAGGCCAGCGGATCGAGAGTCAGAATGAGATAATCAGTGAACTGCAGCAACAATTGAAGAAGACAAACGACGTGTTGCAAGTCCTCATGGCAAAAGTCTGTGCTCAACCTGAAGAGTAGCATTCTTCATCTTCACATAATGATGAAAATGGAGAATAATTTGTTATAATGTTAACCCTCTAGTTTGATATTAAATACACTTCCATGTACAGGGCATTTGAATTTGTAACAGTTTTTAATTTCAGATAGGATTTTGATTATATATAGTATATCGAATTTTTGGCATTATGTGAAATGAAAATAACATATGAAACAGGTTTAAGTGCAGGAATGACAATTTTCAAATCTATGAAAGAATTATAAGCTGGTCAATTATATGGAATAGTTAAGTTAGTGAAGGCTTGGTGACGGCTTGGTGAAGGAAATTGGTAGTAACGGATTGACGAGAGGAAAGGTTGGCGAGGGCTTGGAGGAGATAATTTTGGTGACGGTATGGTGAGGGGACCAGTTAGTGAGTGCTCGGTGACAGTAATGGTTGGTGACGGGCAGGTGAAGGGAAATATTAACGAGGGCTTGGCGATGGGAAATTGGGTGACAGTTTTGGAACGGCACCAGTTGACGAGGGCGCGGTGACGACAAACTGTAGTGATGTCACGGAGAAGGGAAAGAATGGCGAGCGCTTGATGATGTTGGATTTAGAGACGGGATGGAGAGAGTTTTCCAGCCATCGCCAAATTGGTGACAGTTTGGTGAGTGGAATGATTTTGACGACAACCTCATGTCTGACAGACGGTTCCCCTCACCGTGCTGTCACAAATTCTAAATTGACGACGGCATAGTGAGGGGAACCGTCTCTCGCAAAATTCAATTTTTTTTTGTAATGCAAATCTGACATTGGTTTGGCTATCAAAATTATTTAAATTAAGTAGGTAAATAATGTTGAGAGAAATCAATAAATGAAATATCTAATCGTTGTCATCCTAATTACATTCTCAACAACCAGCACGAAGCAACTCACTTTTTCAAAGTATTGGTTGATAAAAGAAGTTCACGAACTTAGAATGAATGAATATAAGATGCAATTTGGACTATTTTATTCCTAGCATCTTTTTCAATTAGTCTTCCAAATGTCATATTGGTTGGGCTGTCAAAATTATTTAATTGATTAGGTAAATAATGTTGTGAGAAATAGATAAATAAAATATATATTCATTGTCATCTTTAATCATATTCTCAACAACTACGGATTGACTTATCTTTCGAAGTATTAGCTTATACTTAAATCCAATGGGATGGTCTTTTTTTTTGGGGGTCTGCTCTAATTAGGGGTTACTATTTGATCGGTGTAGTTATCGAGGCATCAATCTGAATCTCATCGTGTCAATTGCGTGTTCACATGGTAACGATAAGTCTTTTTTTGATCCTGTAATTATACGAAGCACAACGGACCCATATAAAATAACGAAAGGACTGTGAGATGATGGGAGAAATAAGGATGGACGTTCACTCCTTTATAATTGAACAACCCAAACATGTGTGTATATATACATATTTGTTTCTGATTGAAAAATAAAAGAGTACACAAGAACCAATCGCTGCATAATAATTAATTTTAATTTCGGTGTAGATTTGAAATTAGCTTAATCAATTGTTCTGCTTAAATTAGCAAAACATTTCAAACCAAATAGCTTATTGGCATTCACATTGCTCATCCAAATCGTTTTTTTATATTTTAGTAACGATATTAAAATACATATTTCGTGTCAATTAAAAATTAGATTTTCGTAATCTATATTTCTTTCATTATTTGCCAATCCTTGCCTCACAAATCCATCGTTTAGGTCAACTATCAAAAAATGACAGTTTGACTTTATTTCGGCAAAGAGCATTTGCTGAAGGTGGACTAGTGGAGACTTCAGAATTCCTGGAGATAAGTCAAAAGATGGTGAAAAGGTGTGGGGGTGTGCCATTAGCAATTAATGCATTGGGAGGTTTGCTTTACTCAAAAAAAGATGTACAAGAATGGTTGAGTATAGAGAAAAGTGATATATGGAGCTCAACCAATAGTCAAGAGGGAGTCCTACCATCCATAAAATTAAGTTACAATCATTTGCCTTCATTGTCTTTGAGACAGTGCTTTGCATATTGTTCAATATTTCCAAAGGATACCGTCATGCAAAGGGAAAAACTTGTGCAATTATGGATGGCACAAGGATTTCTTAATCCACATCACGGCAGCCATTTACAAATGGATGACTTGGGTAATGACTACTTTAATGTTCTATTATGGAATTCTTTGTTGCAAGAGCCCACTTACGATGACTACAATAAGATTAAGTCTTGCAAAATGCATGACATTGTGCATGATTTTGCATTACTAATGTCTAAAGATTATTGCTTCACAATAAATGTTGGGCAAGATGGCACAGATAGTAAAGGTGTACATCTATCATTGATTTCTAGTAAAGAGGAAATGGTAGATATGTCTCAAGAAATTTCTCCAAAACTTAGAACATTGTATCTACTTAGTGGGGTCATTAGAAATGAGTTGATAAAATTTAGGTACCTTCGAACTTTAATTTTGAAGGACTATAAAATTGAACAATTGCCTACTTCAATAGGTAGGTTGAAACAATTAAGATGCATTGGCATTATGGAGACTGGAATCAGAGAACTACCTGCTTCTTATATAAAGCTTTACAATTTACAAACCCTAAGAGTCAAATTGAAAGAAGATTCAGATATTTTTTTGGGTTCTCTGATCAATTTGAGACATATTGATCTTGATAGTTCTGGGGGAGCATATTGCTTGTGGGAATAAGTCACTTATCTCATCTCTAAACCTTTCCTTACTTCACTGTGAGTGATAAAATGGGTGGTAAAATTGAAGAGTTAGGTCCTTTAAATAACTTAAGAGGTAGCCTCATTATTCATGGGCTTGAGAAGGTAAACAATGGGGAGGAAGCCCAGAAGGCAAATATATCAGAAAAGTCCAAGGTTGATCATTGAATTTGAAAGATGAGGATGTTATTGAAAGTCTCAAACCCCACCCATATCTAAAAAGGTTAACAATTAACTATTTTAGAGGTTCAAGATTTCCATCTTGGATGACGAACGAGCTGCTTAATAATTTGGTGGAATTCGAGCTATTTGGTTGTGATTCATGTGAGCAATTCCCACCTCTAGGACACCTTCCATCCTTGCGCTCATTGAGTATTAAACAATGTGAGAAGTTGGCTGCATTACCTAGATGGCTAGAATTGTGCACGTCACTTGAGGAAATTCATATTTTCAATTGTTCTTCGCTTCAAAGAGTAGATGATTATGGTCTTGAGCGCCTGCCTAATCTTAAAACTTTGACAATTGGTGAATTCTCAAAGGAGCTTGATTATTTTCCTTGGCCCCACAGCACAGAAGAAAATGGTGAGCTATATTTTGCCTCTCTGGAGAAACTTGAACTACATGGGTGGTCAAAACTTACGTCTCTGCCTGAGCAAATCCAACATCTCCCATCCTTGAGATACTTGCATTTATGGTATTTTGAAGAATTAAAGGTTGTACCAGAGTGGTTGGGTAACATCCTATCACTTCAATCTCTAGATCTTTACGAATGTGAGAATCTGAAGTATATGCCATCTGTGGAAGCGATGCATCGCCTGACCAATCTTCAAATATTACTTATCAATGCTTGTCCCCGTTTGAAAGAGAGATGTACTAGAGGAAGTGGTCCAGAATGGCACAAGATTGCCCATATTCCAAACATTCAGGTCAATTGGAAGAACGTTCAATCTAAAAACTGATTTACTATCTGTAAGTATAATTCAACCACTATCTATGTTCATGACTATTTTGTTTTTTCTTATTTCAAATTTTTATTCATTTGTGTTCTCTCACTATTCCATTTACAACTTCTTTTTTCTTTTAACTAGAAACGGAAGGTAGATGATTTTAAATTCATTTTTCTGCTCTCTTCTCCTGCTGCCGCCGTTATCTATGGTCAGTGACGTTGGAAAATTTCATTTTGTATTGAAATTTAAGATTCCTTCTTAATATTTAAACCTTTTCAAACTAGCTTTCTTTTATAAAAAAAATATAATTCTTCAAAATGAAGTTTTAAAACCCATTTTACATTTTGAATTTGCAGGTATACTCCTTATAGTTACTATGATCATGACTTTTTGTTTTCTTTATTTCCATTCTCAGTTCATTTGCGTGCTCTCACTATTTCGTTTATAATTTTATTCTCTGTCAAGATTGTGTCTTCTCCATTAATTAGAATACAAATAGAAGATGAGTAAAACTACAAAAATTTCATATCATTTTGTCATGAAGGAATCATAAAATTTATTATACAATCATTGCACTACTTTCTTGGCATTTAAGTGAAGGCATTATTTTACACCAAGTGTAGTGAGTTTCCTAATCAATTTCTCAATTTGAGTCTAGTGAAATGGCATACATTATTTAGAGGGCTCATGTTGTGCATAACCATCAAAGGAAATAGAATCACCTAAGTTTCAATTGCAGGTTTAGTCGATAAATGGGTTTTGAACCACCTAAGTTTCAATTGCTTAATTTGAATCTTGTGGCAAGCAATAAGAAAAGGTCCTTTGGTTCTTGAAAAAAATAAATGAAGGTTTTTGTTTTACTTGTTAACATTTCATACCTTTTTGAGATATACTCTTCCACATGATGATAAATTAGTAATATGAATAACCTGTTTCATATCTCCAGATGATGGCAATTAGAATATGTTGATCCTACTTTCATTGCCAACCCTGTTTGGAGTCCAAATCTCATTCTTTGCAAATGTGATGCATCGTATTATTCCGTGCTGATTTTTCTTGGAACTCTTGGAGCTTGATGGATTGGAGTGGTTCTCAGAGTGGCCGAACAATTGCTTTCTTGCATGTTACAACCTTTGTATGCAGAAACTTTTCTCTTCTCATTGTTTCAGTCAATACATTTTACAGGTTTTCTCTTCTTTTTCTGTTTGTTTCAAGTTTACTTTAGTTTCTATTAAGCAAGAGTCCACTCTTGTTAGTTCTCTTAATAGCTCATCCAAGACTTAGCCTTATGTTGTAACTTACTCCTAGATAAACATCAGTTTATAATTCTTTGTTATCCCTGTATGTGGTTATCTTATCACTTGTACTTGTGTATTTAAGTGTGCATACTATAGTGAATATACAAGCTTAATATTCCACACTCTCTTCTCTATATGGTATCAGTAGGTATTAACTCTCACGAGTAAACGATCATTGGGCCTTCTTTGTTTCACACTTCCCTCCTTCTCATGGTTATTACCTCGGCTGTCACTTCAACATCCTTGTCTTCTTCTGCTAGCGATAACACTAGCGACACCTCTATGCCTAACTTGGTCGCGATCAATGTCGCAAATCAATTGCCTCTCAAATTGACATCTTCCAACTATTACTCGTGGGAGACTCAGTTGGATGCCGTTTTGTACGGCTATGACCTTCTTGGTTACATTAATGGCACAAATCCGTGTCCACCTACTACGGTCACTGACGGGGGTACCCTAAAGCCAAACCTCGCATATCATTTTTGGATACGTTAAGATAAATTGCTTCTACTCGGCATCCTTGGTTCTCTGAGTTCGAACGTGGTCTCTGTTGTTCGTTCATGTTCCACAGTGGCTGAGGCATGGAAACGACTTGCAAAGAATTATGTCAACCCCTCGTCCTCTTGAATCATGGGATTGGCTGAGCAATTGATGTTCATGTCATGAGGCACTCAGCCCATTGCAGACTATTTGGCGTAGATTCGGGATATCATAAATGAGTTGTCCCTCTTTGGTTCGGTGGTACCACATCAGTATCTTATCATTCACACGCTAAACGGTGTTGGTCCGGCATTCAAAGGACTTGCTGCTACCGTTTGAGAACGGGACACTGTGATTACCTTTGACTAACTACACGACAAGCTCGTGGAGTATGAGTTATTTCTCAAGCCTGAAGAGCTCTGATCCAGTGGTGTTCTTGGCTCTTCTGTACCTATCACCATTAATGTTACAAAACACGGTTCCTCTGGTTCGTCTGCTTCTCGCAAGAATAACAACTTCTACAATAAGAACTCATCTGCCCAACACTGCAATAATTATAGTCAATCCAACCACTCAGGTCCCAATTCTAAACCTTCTATTGTGTGCTAGTTCTGTAAGAAAAAAGGCCACATAACCCGGCAATGTATGTTGAGAAACATATATGATAATTAAAATTTAATTACGCAGCGAAAATTATACATGTATCATTTCATGATTATTATGCAGATTTAAATGCATATAATAAATTTAATCTAATTAAATTTAATCAGCAATAATTGCAGGATTACCTCTTGAACTGTAGATAATTGTTGTCTCGTCCCGACCCAGACACTTGCAAAGGATAAGGCCGGTACGTGACTTTCATAACCCAAAATCTGTAAAAATCAATAACTTAATAACCTATACATTCACATATACTCCATAAATATTCAAGAGTCTTTCAATTACATCGGCCCTAATAAGGAAACCATAACTGTTTATATATATACAAGATCTCGAACCACCTGTTCATACATATAGTCTAGCCAACATTCAGGTATCTAGGTTTCAAAAGAATAGAAGTATTTAGTTACATAATAGTTGTCCAAAATAATAAGTTATACAGTTTGTAATTCAAGTACATCAACAAGTAGAGATCACATAAGGCAAAAATCTTCGATGTCACACTAAGGAGTTTCGCCAACACTTTGAAGTGCTTGCTTAGCCTCAGCGTCGCCTAAAAGGTTAAAAGAGGGGTGAGCTAATCCTGCATATAGCTCAGTGAGAATAAAATAGAAAGGGTTTTCGCAATGGTTTTCTCTTTTTGCAAACAATTCGAGAAATCATGCCATGCACATAAGAATTCACATGTAAGTAAACAAGTAGTAACTCAAGTATGTAATAAGATAGGGAGCAGAGATACTTATTGCAAAAGGATACAATGATTGCTGATGTTGATGGTTTCGGCCTTGAATCAATTAATGATAACCCGACACCACAACTGAGGATCAAGTCCCCAAAGGAATCCCGACACCAACTCCATCAACAACCGAGTGTTCCAAATAGCTCACCTGAATAGGTCCATGGTGGTCGTGGGTATAACCGGCAAGCCCGATACTGCCCGGGACCATTGATCACACCAAGGCCTTTAGAAAGTTGCAACCTTGATACATATATATATAATAGCCAACTCTCCAAGGGACGTCACCAAGAGAGAGAGGGACTAGAATAGCAACAAAGTATGCTTCTTCCGTCACAATAGTAATATCAACAATGTAACATGTAAGCATGCAAGCTTCACGTGTATATATATGAATACTAAATAACGTACACAAGCAAGTACATAACCCACATGCATATATATACCTATAGTGCTTCAAATAATGCCATGTAATGTTTATGAATCATGCTTGATAAAAGACATTAAAACCATACTATAAAACTAACAAAAGACGTCAATATTGCATACGTTCCATAGTCTTCTAAGCAATATATAGAAGTTTGCAACTACCTATCCCCCAAATCAAGGCACAAATCCACAATTAAATTCTACTATGATAATATGGGGTTCGATACAGTTCTAACGCCTCCGACTATGCCCCAATTCGACATCTGTAGCTCCCGGAATCACTAAAGCAAATTCATTACATTTTGGTTAAACCGGTAGACCCTAGAGCCACCGGTTGACCGGTCCAAGTAGGGTTGTGAAGTTCTGCACGAAACATCATATGCATACCGTATTATTTAAAATGTGATTATATTGATTTAGTTGCATTTGAGTGATTTTTATGTGTAATTACCTCATTTTTCGTGCACTTGCATCGTATAATGTGCATTTACATCATTTTATGTGCACATGTCTCATTTAACGTGTATTTAAATTTAATTATGTGTCTTTGTGTGATTTAGATAACGTAGATAATAATTAAATCATATTACATACACTAGCTAACTAAATAATTGAACTAGAACTAAAGTGGCAAACTAGAAGATAGGCATTTAATTGGGGGGCAAGGTGGTCTTTTGGCAACCAAACTAAAATATCCTAACAAAACACACATTACACTACTCAACACACACAAAAACACTACACATACACACACACATCAGAGAACACACACACACACAATTAAGATGAAGGAAAAGAAGGAAGAAAAATGGAGATTAAGCTAGTATCTTGCATCTTCAACATCAACCTTAGCATTTCATCACTCAAGAACTAGGTGAAGGATTCTTTCAAATTTTATTGATAAAGCTCATCCAAGGTTGTATGTTGTATATTGTTGAGTAATATTACTTGTGGAGTTCATATATGTCCTCATTTTTTATACACGTGTTGTAGATCTAGAAATTGCCCAACTTGTGATTTGATGACCTTGTAAAGTTGTGTGGTGAACATGTTATTGATCTTGTATGTGATAAACCATATAAAACTTGTATAGTAGAGTTAGTAGCATGAATCTAGCATTTTGGGGCTTGAATGTTATTTTTGGTGTTTATGAGGTTCTATAAATTTTTGGGAGTTTTGATGGATAAATGTTGTTCGAAGAATGTTTGGTTGATTTGGAACTCATGTATGTTGCCTAATAATCCATCTTAAGCATGCTAGAATCTTGCTTGAAGGTTGGGAGATAGATGGCAAGACAATGAGTGGGAAAATGAGTGGAAAATGAGAATTTACGGGTGTATTTTGCCCAAGCCAGTCAACTAGTCGGTCGACTAAACTCGCCCGACATTTGACAAAATTCACTAGAAAAGCCGGTTGACAAGTCGGGCGAGTAATTCGGCCGACTTGGTTTTTCAGCTTTGCGCAGTGTTTTTGTAGAGGCCACATCTCACTCAATTCAACTACAAATTGAGTTCCGTTTGATTCTAGAACTATCTACTTTCGATAATCTTCGATTATAGACTGAAATCAGATTAATTGGAGTTTAGGAAAGTAGGTAAATTTACCTCCTAAAATGGGCTAATGCAAAAGCATTGAAGATGCTTCATAGTTTCGTTCGTGCTTGCATTTTATTGTCATTTTGAGTTGTTTTAACGTATCTTTATACCCTCCTTTGGTATATGGCTATGTTGGGTCCTTCTAAATGTTATTAATATGTTCAAGCATGATGGGTATTGGTTTCATAATTAGTTAAATGCTTGCATGACGAAGTAAGCTTCCTTGTTGTCCTCCACCTTGTGTCCTATGATTTCTAAATGCAAGATATTTACATGTCTAATTAGTTATGTGATAGTATGCTTGAGTAAGTTTGAACATGCTTGGATCATATATATGCTCGAATATACTTGCTACTTGTTAATTAGTTATAAACATGTTCTATCTTGTTCGTTCAAACTGAGAGAGAAAGTGTTGTACGGACCAAGGCACAACACTACTTTGATGGTAGAAGTAACCTCTTGAATCCGTACGAACACCCTCTTGATTTCTTGGCCACGTTATCACTCTTGCTAGGCTCATTGTTATCTCGGGAGTATAACTTCGCTGAGCTCTTTGTTACCCTAGGAGAGTTGACTCATATTGATCTCGCTAAGCTCGTTGTTACCTCGGAAGTATAACCTCGTCGAGCTCTTTGTTACCCTAGGAGAGTTGGCTCATATTGATCTTGCTAGGCTTATCGTTACCTCGGGAGTATAACCTCGTCGAGCTCTTTGTTACCCGAGGAGAATCAACTCTTGTTTATCTCGCTGGGCTCATCGTTACCTCGGGAGTATAACCTCGCCGAGCTCTTTGTTACCCCAAGGGAATCTTATCATGGTTTTGGGTTATCTCTGGAGTGCCCTCTCGTTTATATATGTATTGGGGAAGATTTGTTATGAAGTCCTGAGACTGGCCATCTCCATTAAGTTCAAGAAGTTATACTCTATCTTTGCAACCAATCTCGCTTGGTCCCTTGAGGTCCTCGGAGAGAAGCGTTGCTCATGTCTTTTGAATCAAGTTGTTTCCATTCTTGATAATTGTTCCATACTTCGAGTATGAAGTTAATCTTGATATTCTGTTATACGTGGTTAACTGTTGTATATGCATAGCACGGTTTTATAAAGAAGTTTGCAAAATGATAAAACTTTTGCGAAAAATCTTCCTTATTTTCATCCTCACTGAGCTATATGCAGGATTAGCTCACCCTCTTTTAACAAATTTATGGTGAAGATTAGCCCGAGCAAGCTCCCATGTGGTTGTAAGCTTCATTGATGTGATGAGTGGATTCTTGCTTATGTGATCTACTTGCCTACATGTGAAGATGTAATCATTATTGTAATAAGCATGATTTGGCTTAATTGAATTGTTTAAACTATTGTAATATTATTTTGGTCAACTAGATACCTAACTAAGTGATTACTATATTAAGTAGACCTAGGTTTGGAATGTTGGCAAGTAGACTAGGGTATTGTAGTAGGTATCAGGGTCTTGTAAACCTTTAGGGCCAATATCTATGGCAGAATTTTGGAAGTCTTTTGAAACTTCTTGCGGAATATTATAACTGTTCAGGTTGCTAGTATCAAATCTTGCAGGGTTTAAGCTTGAGACGTCATGTTTCGGCCTTAACCTAGAGATGGGTCGGGGTCGGGGCGTGACAAGGGTCTTCTGCCTGGAGCCTCACCAGTGGACGAGGGGTCCTCCACCGGTCGACCGGTGGAACAGGGGTCCTTTGGTCGTGCCCAACTACGAAATTCCAGCTACACATTTTCACATCTTTTCAACTCCAATTCTTGCATACAAGTTACCCATATAATCAATGCATATACAAGAACAATACAAACTCAACTCTCAACTTCTCAAGAACACCCAACATGAATTTTCAATTCCTAGATCTACAATACATAGTATACTCAAACTTTATCCTTAAGTTCATGTAAGCATACCAAAAGTAAGACTAACACCAAACGAGCATCAAATAACCTTGAATGAGTTTTTAAAGAAGTTTTGAAAAGTCTCTCACTTTGTTCTTGAAGTCTAGGAGAAAGAGATACAAGATACATACTTGAAGAAAGCTTGAAATGCAAAGAAAATGCTCCAAAATAGTTGAACTACTTCCTTTCTTCCCTCTCCTTCTCCCTTCTTCTCTTTTCCATCTTCTTTATCTCATTCTTATGGACGAAATCTGAGTATGTGTGCAGTGTGTGTGTGTGTCGAGTGGGTATATGTATGTTTTCAGATGTGTGTATGTGAGTATAGTGTAGTATAGTGTTAGGATATTTTGTTAAATTGCCTTAGGACAAGAATGCCCTCCAACTTACTTATGTTTTACTAGTTTGCCCTTTTAGTTCTAATCTAATTGTTTTAGTTAGCTAGTATACGCAATAAAATCTAATTATCGTATAGGATACGTAAAATACTCAAATGCACGTTGATCAATGGAATGCACTGAAATCGAGACAAATGCACATAATTCAATATAAAAGCATATAAAACAAGGTGAATGCATATAAAATGCTTTAATTATATATGATGTGATCTATATGCATATGTGGACTTGGACCGGGCCTTACAACCTCCCCTCCTTAAAAGAATTGCACCCTTGCAATTCCATAATTACCTCGCAAACAAAGACGGGTATTGTTGTTCCATCTGGTCACGCCTTTCCCAAGTTGCATACACAACTCCATGGTTATTCCAAAGTACCTTCACCATGGGAATACTCTTGTTGCGCAACTCCCGATCTTGTTCATCTCAAATTTGCACGGGCCTCTCCTCATACAATAAGTTCTATTGAAGTTCTAGCAGTTCTAGTTCTAGAATGTGAGAGAGGTCGGGTTGATACTTCCTCAGCATCGAAACATGGAACACATCATGAATGTTAGAGAGATTTGGTGCTAGATCCAACCGATATGCCAACTTGCCGATTCGATCCACGACTTCTAATGGCCCTACATACCTCGGGCTTAGTTTTCCTCATTTTTCATGTTTGATCAATCTTTTTCAAGGCGATAACCTCAAGAACACTCAATCCTCAACCGCAAATTCTAAGTCTCGCTTCTGCTTATCAGTATAGCTATTTTGTCTACTTTGGGCCGTGAGCATTCTCTTATTAATCAATTGTACCTTATCAATCTTCTCTATCAACTTTGGCAACAATGTAGGGTTAATCGTCTTCATCTCACTGACCTTGTCCCAATATAATGGTGACCTACACTTCTGCCCATACAGGGCCTTATATAGTGTCATGCCAATTATTGCGTGATAACTGTTATTATAAGCAAATTTTGCCAAAGGTAAATGTTTTTCCCATGAACCTCCAAAATCCAATACACACACCCTCAACATGTCCCCCAAAATCTGGATAGTTTTCTTAGATTTCCCGTCAGTTTGAGGGTGGTACGTTGTACTAAATTTCAATTTCGTTCCCAAGGCTTCCTACAACTTCTTCCAGAACTAAGATGTTATCCTTGGATCTCTATCAAACACGATGCTAGCTAGTACCCCATGTAACCTCACAATGTTAGCCACATACATTTCTGCTAACTTCTTGAGGTTATTCGTCTTATTCATTGCAATGAAGTGAGCGGTCTTCATCAATCTATCCACAATGACCCAAATTACATTATTTTCCTTAGGTGACCTCAGTAACTCCATAACAAAGTCCATGGTCACATGTTCCTATTTCCATTGCGGAATCTCCAAAGGCTGTAGAAGCCCTATAGGTCTTTGATGTTCTGCCTTCACCCGTTGACATGTTAAGCATCGAGACACAAACTCCGCAATCTCCCATTTTATGTTGTTCCACCAATAATGTTGTTTTAGGTCTCGATAAAACTTTGTACCTCCCGGGTGAATGGTGTACCTAGAATGACGAGCTTCCCCAAGTACCTTCTTTTTCAACTCTGGATTATTTGGCACACAAATCCGGTTCCTGAACTTCCACAACCCATCTTCATGCAACTTGAAATCCGAATTACCGTCCTTTATCTTTTGAAGTTGAGGATCTTGCTATTGATACTCCCGGATCTGAGACAACAAGGTAGGTTCCTTGATCTCCAACCTTGCCAAACTTGTCTTCTAGCTCAATGCATCTGCTACAATATTTGCCTTTCCGGGCACATAATTTATGGTACAATTGTAGTCATCTAAAAGTTTCATCCACCTCATTTGCCGCATATTCAACTCCTTTTGAGAAAAAGAGATATCTCAAACTCTTATGATCGGTGAATATCTCAAACTTATTTCCCCACAAGTAATGCCTCCACTTCTTCAAGGCAAACACAATAGCTGCAAGCTTTAATCATGCATAGGATAATTCACGTCGTAAGGCTTCAGCTTCCCTGATGCATAAGCTATGACTTGATTGTTTTGCATTAAAACACATCCCAATCATTCCTTTAAGGCATCACTATAGATAACAAACCCTTGACTTCCCTCGAGCAATACTAACACATGGGCAGTTGTCAATCTGCTCTTCAACTCCCGGAAGCTGTTTTCACATTTATCATTTTACTCAAATTTAATCTTCTTTTGCGTGAGCTTCGTAAGTGGCTCCACAAGCTTTGAAAAATCCTTCACAAACCTCCAGTAGTAACCTGCCAAACTGAGAAAACTACGTACCTCGGTGACATTCTCTTATTTCTTCTATGATTGCACAACATCAATCTTTGTCGGATCTACTGCAATCCCCTCTTGAGAAATCACATGTCCCAAGAACGCTACTTGCTTGAGCCAGAATTCGCACTTACTAAACTTGGCGTACAATTGATGTTCTCTCAGTTTCTGCGATACCAAATACAAATGCCTCTCATGTTCCTTCTCGGTCTTCGAGTACACCAGGATATCATCTATGAAAATCACTACAAACTGGTCCAAATACAGTTGGAACACCCTATGTATCAAGTCCATAAAAGCGATAGAAGCATTGGTTAGTCCAAATGACATCACAACAAACTCATAATGCCCGTACCTCATTCTAAAAGCCAACTTAGGCATATCTTCTTGTTTGATGCGGAGTTGATAATAGCCCTTCCTTAAGTCAAATTTTGAATAGACCTTGGCTCATTGAAGTTGATCAAACAACTCATCAATCAACAGCAACGGGTACTTATTCTTGATAATCACTTGGTTTAACCCTTTGTAGTCAATACACAACAATAAGACCGGTGACCCCCATGGAGATGAACTAGGTTGTATAAACCCCTTCTCCAATAAGCCTTGTAATTGAACCTTCAACTCCTGCAATTCGGTTGGAGCCATGTAGTACGCAACCTTAGAGATTGGTTTTGTACCCGGTAGTGTATCAATCACGAACTCAATCTCCCTCGCGGGTGGTAATCCTGGCAACTCTTTTAGAAATATATCAACATACTCCTTAACCATCGGCACTTCTGCTAACTTGTTTTGATCCATTGGCTTGTTGATCAGGTAAGCCAAATATCCTTTGCAACCTCTCCTCATAAACTTCACAGCTTTGATTGAGGATATCACCATCTTCTCTAACAAATTACGCTTATCTCTCACCTTAAGCACAGGTTGCCCCGGTACCCAGAACTCTATAACCTTCGTTCGGCAATCTAACTGTGCAAGATGTCGTGACAAATAGTCCATCCCTAAAACAACTTCATAATCCCAGAATATTAGCATTATGAGATCGGCCAAAAACTCTCGATCTCCAATCTGTATCTTGCATGTTTTACATGCCAACCTAGTAGCACATTTAGAGCCTATCGGGGTGCTAACTTCTACATGATATGGTAAGTTCTCTACTGGCAACTTAGTGCGATATGCACATTTAGGAGTTATAAATGAATGCATGGCTCCAGTATCAATAAGTACCTTAACACATTGATTTTGAATCAAGAAAGTTCCTTCATCAACCGCTGCATCATCTGGAATTTCTTCTTGATCCATCGCATAAGCTCGAGCTTGAACTCTTTGGCCTGGAGCATTTCTGGAGGGCTGATTCGGTACAGCCCTATTCGGCATCCTCAGATAGTCCTTAACCTGGTGTTGATCGCTCCCACACCTAACACACTTGCTTGATTTTCTCCAACACTGGGCTTCCACATGCCCCCTCTTCTCGCAATACTTGCATACAATATTCTGGGTAGTAGTAATAGTACTTATTGTGCCACGAGCTGTTTGATCGGTTAGGACATTAGACTAGGGTCTAGTAGCTGGCCTCACTTGAGTTTGTCCTTGACCTTGAGTGTGATAATGCCTCTGTGGTGCTTGACCCAAGAATGGCTTCTTGTTAGGTTAACTCGACCTACCTCGTTGCTCAAACTTTATCTTCTCAACATGGGATGCCGAATCCAACATCTCCCCATATAAAGTAAAGCGATGTGAAGCAAAAAAGTCTCGGATCTCGAGCCTCAATCCCTATTCAAATTGCTTGATTCTCCTAGTCTCAATCTGAACCAATTCAGGGATATAGTGGGATAGCTTGTTGAATCGGGTCTCATATTGCCCCACTGTTATTGCACCTTATCTCATGGTGAGAAACTCTTCTTCTTTCCTCTCCCAAGCCACCTCCAGAATCTGTTTCGTTCTCTACCATTGTTTTGCATCTTCCTCTAACAAGTAGGCTGCATAAGCCACCTTCTTCTCATTTGTACAGTCATGAGCAACAAATATCTTCTCAACCTTAGCCAGCCAAGCCTCTGCCCTCTCATCATCAGGCTCACCTATGAATCAGTAAGGTCCGTAACCGAGAAAGTCCTTCAACGTATCATTCTCATTTCCTCTATTGTGGTTGGGGTTATTGTCAGCACCTTGATTATTGTCATTACTATTACCTATTGTTGCTGCTGTGATTGTCGTTGCTTGTTGTTCCATAACCCTGCTCATCCTATCAACATCAGTCGCCATCAAATTGAACATGGACATACCAGGATTAGCTTGATTTGCACTCTCAGTCTTTTGAGGTCCAGGGTTGTTGCAAGTGTTACGTCATGTCATATATAAATATAAAACAGATATCAATCACGGTTATAGGTTATGTATGCATGATATGAGATGTGAATATGTGTACTAGTAATGTTCCTAACACATAGGTTACACATAATCAAGAAGCAAGTATAGCATGTTAAGCACATTAATTCCTAGAGATGCTACATCATGTTCTCATTCTAATTCTCATACCCACTAACCAGGGGTTTTAAATCCTGCTTACGCCTAGCTATCTAGCTAAGCTTTGATACCAATTTTAGGTGTCACGCCCCGACCCAGACACTTGCGAAGGCTAATGCCGGTACGTGACTTTCGTAACCCAAAATATGTAAAATCAATAACTTAATAACCTGTACATTCACATATACTCCATAAAGATTCAAGAGTCTTTCAATTACATCGGCGCTAATAAGGAAACCACAACTGATTACATATATACAAGACCTCGAACTACCTGTCCATACATATAGTCTAGCCAACATTCAGGTATCTAGGTCTCAAAAGAATATAAGTATTTAGTTACATAATAGTTGTCCAAAAGAATAAGTTATACAATAAGTAATTCAAGTACATCAATAGGTAGAGATCACATAAGGCAAAAATCATCGATGTCACACCAAGGAGTTTTACCAACACCTTGAAGTGCCTACTCGGCCTCAACCTCGCCTGAAAGGTTAAAAAATGGGTTAGCTAATCCTACATATAGCTCAGTGAGAATGAAATAGGAAGTGTTTTCACAATGGTTTTCTATTTTCACAAACAATTTGAGAAATCATGCCATGCACATAAGAATGCACATATAAGTAAACAAGTAATAACTCAAGTATGCAATAAGATAGGGAGCAAAGATACTTATTGCAAAAGGATACAATGATTGTTGATGTTGACAGTTTCTGCCTTGAATCAATTAATGATAATCCGACACCACAACCGAGGATCAAGTCCACAAAGGAATCCCGACACCAACTCCATCAACAACCGAGGGTTCTGAATAGCTCATCTCAAAGGTAAAGAATAGGTCCATGGTGGTCGTGGGTATAACCAGCAAGCCTGATACTACCTGGGGCCATTGATCACACCAAGGCCTTTAGAAGGTTGCAACCTTGATACATATATATATATAATACCAACTCTTCAAGGGACGTCACCAAAAGAGATAGGGACTAGGATAGCAACAAAGTAGGCTGCTTTTGTTACAATAGTAATATCATCAATATAGCATGTAAGCATGCAAGCTTCACATTTATATATATGAATACTAAATAACATACGCAAGCAAGTACATAACCCAAATGCATATACACACCTATAGTGCTTCAAATAATGCCATGTGATGTTTATGAATCATGCTTGATAAAAGACATTAAAACCATACTATAAAACTAACAAAAGACGTCAATATTGCCTACGTTTCATAGTCTCCTAAGCAACATATAGAAGTTTGCAACTACCTATCCCTCAAACCAAGGCACACATCCACATTAAATTCTACTATGATAATATGGGGTTTGATACGGTTCTAACACCTTCGACCATGCCCCAATCCGACATTTGTAGTTCCCGAAATCACTAAAACAAATTCATTGCATTTTTGTCAAACCGTTAGACCCTAGAACCACCGATCGACTCGTCGAAGTAGGGTTTTCTGCCCGAAGCCTCACCAGTGGACGAGGGGTCCTCCATCGGTGGACCGGTGGAATAGGGTCCCCTGGTCATGCTCAGCTACGAAATTCCAACTACGCATTTTCACCTCTTTTCAACTCCAATTCTTGCATACAAGTTACCCATATAATCAATGCACATACAAGAACAATACAAACTCAACTCTCAACTTCTCAAGAACACCCAACATGAATTTGCAATTCCAAGATGTACAACACACAAAATACTCAAACTTCATCATTAAGCTCATGTAAGCATACCAAAAGCAAGACTAACACCAAACGAGCATCAAATAACCTTGAATGAGCTTTTAAAGAAGTTTTGAAAAGTCCCTTACCTTGTTCTTAAAGTCTAGGAGAAAGAGATGCAAGATACATACTTGAAGAAAGCTTGAAATGCAAAGAAAATGCTCCAAAATGGCTGAACTACTTTTTTTCCCTCTTCTTCTCCCTTATTCTCTTTTCACTCTTCTTTATCTCCTTCCTATGGACGAAATATGAGTGTATGTTTTCAGATGTGTATGTGTGTGTGAGTATAGTGTAGTATAATGTTAGGATATTTTATTAAATTGCCTTAGGACAAGAATACCCTCCAACTTACTTATGTATTATTAGTTTGCCCTTTTAGTTATAATCTTATTGCTTTAGTTAGCTAGCATACGCAATAGAATCCAATTATCGTATAGGATCCATAAAATAATCAAATGCACGTTGATCAATGCAATGCACATAAATTGAGACAAATGCACATAATTTAATATAAAAGCATATAAACAAGGTGAATGCATATAAAATGATTTAATTATATATGCTATGATCTATATGCATATGTGGACTCGGGTCGGGCCTTACAACTGTAGAGTCTAAAACAAGCTCCCCACGTGTGAAGCCTCCAAAATTAATCCACACAGAATCCGCGCTTGTCAATTGAATTTCACCCCCACTAGGTTTTCTAGAGAAATCTTATATCTATTCTGATTTAAGAAATTTTCCTTGTTTTTCCTGTCAGAATAGTACAATATATAGAAAACACATATGACCAGGTCATATGTGGATTGGTCTTAAACTAACCAGTCTTGAACTCCATAATAACTAGATCATCATCCAATTATTACGAGTCCGATTAAATTAATAATTAAGAATATCCTAAATTTAATTTAATCTTTTCTCTAATGCAATTAATCTACAAATTCTATTTGTGTGTGATTTATTGCGTTCTCCATTAATCGGTAACGAATAATTAATTAAATTAGCATTCCTTCTTATTAATTCGCAAATCGCGAGTGACATCTACCAGTATATCGCGACTACCCAATTAAAGATGAAGTGCAAGTATGCGAACCCATTTAGTAATTTCTATGCAATCGAATCCTACTGTCTTAATTATCCCGATCGAGTCAGAGCCATGGATTAGGTCATCAAACTCTATTATTCGATCATATGCCAAAATCTTTTTAATTAGTAACCAATGAATAATATGTGGAACGACTTCCACTATTTCACCTTGGCCAAGGATTTCTAATTACTTAATTAATTAGATCGCATAAGATTCCCAATTGATAATTCTCGTATCTACACACACATAACTCCATGACGGAATAGATCATAATCACTGAATATATTGTCTAATCTGTGATTAGGACCAACTTAATTGCACCAGCAAAATATGGTATTCCTAATCATGAGATAACCGTGGTGTATGAGGTTTGAGGATTATTCACATGATTATATCATACAACGAATTATTGACATTCCATGTAATTCATTGTATTGGTGGTCAAGTCTAGTCATTTGTTCGTAACAAGGACCTATACATCCACTATAACGATATGAGACTAATAGCCAAAATTAATATCTCATATAATTTGGTTAGTAGATTTTAATCCAATCTATCCGGATAAATTAACGCCCAATTAATTTATCCTATAATTGGAGACAACTTTTAGAATATATTTGTGAATATAGATTTCGTCACTCATATCCTTACTCCTAAAGATGAATCTATAAATAGTATTTTAAGGACATTATTTATTTAATTAAAATATTTATAATAAATAAATAAACTGCACATATTAAATAATTTAATAAATTAAATAATACATTATCCATAATTCCAAAATTATAATTTATTGGCTTTTAGGGAATTATTCCTAACAATCCCCCATTTGCACTAAAGTCAATCAGAATGGTATCTCATACCCATCCCCTCTAAGTTTCGATCCAACGATTGCTTAGTCAGAGCCTTGGTCAACGGATCAACAATGTTTACTGCTACTACTTTCTACATTACTATGTCACCTCTTCCCACAATTTTTCGAATAATGTGGTAACGCTTCTCTACATGTTTGGATTTTTAGTAAGACCTTGGTTCCTTAGCTTGCGTTATTGCTCCATTATTATCACAACGTAAAGGTACTATGACCTCAATGGAATGAACCACTCTGAGTTTCGAGACGAACTTCTTGATCCAAACTACCTCTTTTGCTGCATCTGATGCTACGATGTATTTACCTTTCGTAGTGGAATCTACAATCGTACTATGTTTGGAACTCTTACAATTGACCGTTCTTCCATTACAAATGAAAATTAATCTAGATGTGGATTTACGATCATCCACATCAAACTGAAAATTCGAGTCAGTGAAACCCTCGATTTTCAATTCCCTTCCTCCATATACCAAGACC
This sequence comes from Ehretia macrophylla, assembly GCA_037974665.1. NCBI lineage: Eukaryota > Viridiplantae > Streptophyta > Magnoliopsida > Boraginales > Ehretiaceae > Ehretia > Ehretia macrophylla. The sequence goes on along the minus strand of CM075768.1, from coordinate 18,285,618 downwards.
ATATCCTTAGTCCTATTCAGGAACTTCAGGATATTCTTGAGGGCGATCCAATGTTCCTCACCTCGATCTGACTAATATCTGCTGGTAACACTTACAACGTCTGTGATACTAAGCCTAGTACATAGCATGACATACATAAGGCTCCCAACAGCCGAAGTATATGGAATCCTATTCATCCTCTCTCTTTCCTTAACTGTCTTAGGACTCATAGCCCTAAAGAGATGAATGCCATGTTTAAAAGGTAACAGTCTTACCCTTAACTGCCATTATAATATTGAATACATTGTCGAAAATATTTTTCTCAATATGCATCACGTCTAAGTTGTGACGAACAAGATGCGTCTTCCAGTATAGCAATTCCTAAAAAATACTTCTTTTCATCCAATTATGATCAATACCAAACCCATCTAGCTTTTTGCAAGATATCCCTTAGATTCTTGGGAAATTTTTCACCCGTTCCCATATTTATTGCCCAGATAATCATGGTGGAGGTATAGATATCTCGTGCCTATCCTTGATAAAATTTTTCCTATCATGTCTTAATGAACTATTTTGTGGTAAGAATTGACGATGACAGTTAAAGAATGAATGTTTCTTCCCCGCTGGTAAGCGAAAAGATTTTGATTTTTCCATGCAAATAGGATACGATAACCTCCCATGTGTGCTCCATCCCAATAACATACCATAAGCCGGGAAGTCATTTATTGTCCACATCAAGACTGCCCTCAAACAAAAATTAGTCTTTGTAGCAATATCATAACATTATATTCCTTCCGACCATAGAGTTATCAGTTCATCGATTAGAGGCTCTAGGTAGACATCAATATTCTTACCGGGATGCTTGGGACCAGGAATGATTAGTGTCAAAAACATTACAGGATTCTTCATGCACATCTATGGTGGAATGTTGTATTGGGTAATGATCACTGGCCAGCAAGAGTAAGGTTTAACATTTGAACTATACGGGTTAAAACCATCTGAATAAAGGCCTAGCCGAACATTTCTTGGTTCTGCAGCGCATTCCGGATAAACAGAGTCGAAATATTTCCAAGATTAGGCATCTGATGGATGACAAATATTCTCATCCTCCACATTATGATATTTGTGCCACGTCATGTGTCTCGCTGTAGCATTTGACATGTACAATCTTTTCAATCTCAGTGTCAAAGGGAAATATCTTAACTATTTGTGTGAAATAGGCTTTCCCCATTTTTTACCACCAGTTATATCCTTGAAACGTGCGTGGCCACAACGCAGACAATTTTTCATGAGTCTCCGATCTGTATAAAACAAGGTGCATCCATTTACATAAACATTGATCTTCTGATATCCCAACCCTAATGGCTTGATTAGTTTCTTAAATCTATAAAGGTCTTCAGGAAAGTTATGATTCTCGGGCAACACTTCCATTAATTCTTCTATAAACCTGTTAAATAGGGAGTTACTCATATTATGCTCGGACATCATATTCATATATCGAGCCACGTCTGACAATTGAGTAAGTTTTGAACAACCATCAAACAATGGCCTATCAGCGGCATTCAACAACTCAAAAAATGCTTGTGCTTCCATGTTAGGTTCTTCATTAACCTCAACATTGTGATCGTTGATGAACTGTGGACCGGCAGCGTCAAAAACCAATGTTCGGTAATAATTCATTTCATCAAGCTGTTGTTCTTGATTATACGCCCAAGTTGGTGCACTTGGAACATAATTGTTATACACATGTTCGCCTTGTGCAATCCATTGATAGTAAAAAGGCATAAAACCCTTATGATACAGATGATCTACCACAATTCATGTTGTTTGGAATTTTAAGTTCCGGCATCTTACACATGGACATTTTATCTTGTTCCCATCCATATAATAATGTTGATTACTTGCGAAGGATACAAAATCTGAAACACCTTGGATAAAGGCCTCATTAAGATTACCGTCAATCCATTTCTGATACATCCATTCACAATTTGACTCCATGAAATGATACACTAAACAATTTGTTAAATGTGATTTTATTTTAAAAATTACGTAATACATTATTATGTAAAAGAACTATCCGAATTCGATGAGTAAGACTTATCATGCATGAGTTTGACAACATGGCAAAGATATACAACAATCCAATCCAAGAACAATGTTATTCAACGTAGAAAATGATAATTGAAAAAAAATTATGCAACTAACAACATACATGAAATTAACTTTAAATTATTTGACAAATATTAATCAAATTGATAGACGGACACGAACCTTTAAATCCGGATAGAACAAGTCCAATTTAAAAATTTTGCTAAATCCTGAAAAATTACCCATATTAGCAGACTTCTCAAAAATACATATACACAAAAATAAATCCCTTAAGATATACATTGTGGGAAATATTGGATGTCAAGATACACAAAAACCCCAATGTAGAGGTAAATCCGGACGCGACAAACAGACAGAGTCTCATTTGTACAATGATTAATCCGATATTTGCACTCAAAATATTTCCACAACAACAATACATTTTAAAAATTACTCAAAATGTTCGTGTACAAGGTACAATGTTCAAGGTTATGCAAATGGGCCCAAAGTACATTGTACAAGCTTACTCAACATAAATAACTGACAACTCAACAAATGACAAATTCGGAATCATTCAATTAAACATGTCAATAGTTGATCCGGGCTCGGACGTTACATTGGGATTTTTAATCATTTGGTTGACGATTAACCGAATTTGACAATCCAAAAAAAAAATTTACGAGGAAAAATAAATACATCGAAATTAAAAAAAACCAAAATAAAACCTAAATATGAAAAAAAACAACAATTTAAAAACTGAAATAGTAATAAAAAAAAAGAGTAGACAATTAAAAAATGAAAAAAATATATGTCCAAAAATTTTACAAATAAAAATCTGAACATTAAAAAAAAACTATTAAGCTAATTATGTTAAAAAACTTACAAAAAAAGAATTCTAACGAACTCTAATTATAGATACAAAAAACAAAAATTACAACAAAATTATAAAATCAAAAATAAAAAAATCCAAAAATTAAAAAAATAACAGAAAAATAACACAAATAAAAAAAAATAATAACAAAGAAAAAGATTAGATAAAAAAATTTGAAAAAAGATCAGAAAATACAAAAAAAATAAAAAAACAACTAAATTAACATATTTAGCTTAGGTGCATTATTAATGAACATATTTATAGCAACAAAAAATGTATCATATAAACATAGATGTACATATGCATATGTATATAAAAATAATATCACAAAAATAAATTATTTGTGAGGTAGGGGAGAGGTTAATGTGTTGAGAGAGTACATAGCATCATAGGGGGGAGTGGGTAGAGCTAAATCTATATATATCACATGTATAAATACAAAAAAAAAAAAAAATACATCATTACCTCAACAAGTTGGTAGTGAGGGATCTATAGAGAGGTGATAAGGTGGGGGGTGTTGTTTGTTTTTTGCTGCAAAAAAAAAATAAACGTAACAGAGGGCAAAAGGTTCTGCCCTCTGTTGTTATAAAATTCAATTGGGCGACGGCCTAGTGAGAACTAGGGCTGCTGCCCAATTAGAAAAGGCCCACGCTGTGGGCCTCTTTGATTGGAGAGGGGCAACAGCCCGTCTCCAAGATGGAGATGGGCTGCTGCCCATCTCCCATAAGAGAGGCCCACGTTGTGGGCCTCTTATTGGAGACGGGCCTGATGCCCGTTTCCATGTGGGCCTCTTTTTGGAGACGGGCTTATGCCTGTCTCCAAAATGGAGACAGGAATCATCCCGTTTTCACAATAAGAGGCCCACCTCTTGGGCCTCTTTTTGGAGACAGGCATCAGCCCGTCACCAACTTGGAGACGGGCTCATGCTTGTCTCCACAATGAAGACGGGCATGAGCCCATCTTTACAATGGCCCACAGGAGACGGGAATCATCCCGTCGCCATAATAAGAGGCCCACAGGAGACGAGAATCATCCCGTCTCCACGAGACGGGCTCATGCCCGTCTCCACAATAGAGACGGGCATCGGCTCGACACCAATATAGAGATAGGCTCAGGCCCGTCACCATCCCGTCTCCCATAATTAGGTGATATTTTGAATGGTTCCAGTAATTTGATACTTACATCTCACCGTGTTACAAACATGCCTTCATCGAGCCCTCACCCTACCGTCGCAAATGTTTGAACAGTCACGTCAACTTGGCACCAATAATTTGGAGAAGACCCCTCACCGTGCCGTCGCCAAATTTTCACCACTTAAGAGTTCTATATAAAGAATGAACAATTCCGTTTGTTATCTTCCATCTTTACATAAGCTAAATCTCAGTGAAACAACATCTTATAAATGATGAGTAAGGAAGTTCAAGGTCAGTGGGTTACTGTTAAAAGGAGAAAGACACAAAGAAATGTGATCAATCGAAGGCAAGCAATAGCAGAGTTGAAGGTCGATTTGATCTAAACGAACCACCAAAAGAAGATGGTTACATTTCGATGGCTCAACACCATCAAAGGAATGTGGATCAAATATATCGCATCATTCTGCCGAAGTTGTTCGAGCCTCAAAAGTATGTAAAAAAGTATTAGTTAACACCATAAAATATGTGATATATTAAAAAGATACGTGTGTGTTAGTGTTGTGGACTTTTGTATGGTGATAATAAAGTTAACCGTCTGTTAATGTAATCCATAGTTATCGAATGTTATGAAATAAAATCTTGTCCATTGTAAATTATGTTATCAAATTTCTATCATATTTACATATGTACACAAACATATTTTATATTTTATTATTGTGTTCAAATAATGTAAATACTTGAAGTTAACAATACATTATTAACTAGTACTGCTTTAGTAACATTTTAACACATCGTTGTTAGTCAGTGTTTGGCGACGTTGTTCATAAAAAGAAATTTAGAAAATTGAGTGACAAACTTTATGGCGACGGCACTGTGATGGACTGTCACTATATCGTCATTGTGCCGTCTCTATATATCGGAACGAGAACAACTTATCACTATGCCGTATCTAAATTCGGTGACGGCTAACAAAGCCGTCACTGGTAGTGATGGCTTGGTGATGGGTGATAGTGACCGTCACTGTGCCGTCACAAAAATGGAGTCAACCTTTTCCTTCACTGTGCCGTCGCGATATCGGCGACGGTTTGGCAACGGTCCGTCGTATAATCTAATTTTTTTTGTAGCGTAATTTGCATGTTTTGTTTGTATTTTTGTTCAACAATATCAGCTTCCGCTTGCCGAAAAATGTTCCACCTTTTGGACTAATTCTAATGCTCTGCAATTTGTTTTTATTACCTCTTTCTTCACCGGACCCTCTTACTTTAAATTATTATAATTCACAATTGTGGTTATATCAAGAAAACTCATCATATTTCATGATACATGAACACTTTTTGCAAACTTTAGTGATTATCTTAATAAAGATTGAATTTTATTTTAGTAATAATTAATTATAAATTCAATGTAAATTTGAAATTAGATTAATCAACTTTTCAGCTTAAATTAGCCTAAACTTTTCAAACCAAATGAACGTATTGGAGTTCACATTGCTCATCTAAATCACCTTTTTATATTTTAGTGGCGGAATTAATTATTAAAACACATATTCCGTGTCAGTTAAAAGGTGATTTTTTTTCTAACTATATCTTTTTCATTTGCAAATCCTTGTTGCCATACCTATTCACATCGTTTTCAACAAGCACGCACTAACTCATTTTTGTAGTATTAGTTAACCATGAACTAGCATTTTTGTTTAGTTTGTTTATTGGTTAGGTAGTGTTCTGAGCCAATTTGCACTCACTTGGATTGTTTCATCTCCCCAACCTATAAAACTTACTCAATAAACATGAACGATAATGTATTAGGACTTAAACTTGAACTTGAATCCTCAAAACCTCCAAGATTTTCTACTTCCTACCAGAGACCACAGAGAGTGAGGGAGAGGAGATATGTCAAAAGATATCACTATCTTAGAGAGTGATTACAGGATCTTCCAATAATTATCTCTTTATTGGACAAGATCCAAATCCGTAATGTATTATCATTTACTGTTTTTTTCCAAGTCCACAGCTAATTTTCAACCCTATAGTCTTGAGCTCTATACTCCTTCAAATATCAATTAATTTTAGGTAGATTAGACCAGGATCATATTTGTTGGTTTTAAAGTATTGATGTTATTTGATAAAAATAAGGGCGAATTAAGATGAGAACAATTGTTCGGAAGCCTTCAAGAACAAGCACATATCGAAAGATGAATTGGAGCTCATAAGGGCGAAGAAAGTGATCCGGGAACTCCAAGTATGGATCAATTAAAAGACAATATAATAAATTAATTTGAGTTCCTTAATTTCAACTAATTATGTGTAGCTCCTTTCCCTTAATTTTTTTTTCTTTTTATTTTGGCAACTAGCGAGAGGAGGATTAATATGTTATCTTAAAATGGTTAATATTGAAATGGTCAAATTATGTCATGTTGCAATGATAAGTCTTATGTTTGAACTTTAGCTTCGACTTTTATTATACCCAAAAAATATTTAATAATTCCTTTGAAATTTTAGTTACCATTGGAAAAAAAAATTACTGGAGAAAGTCAGTCTTCTCCTTGGGATACCATGTTATTATTAGGCAAATTTGGACATGATCCGTTGATTATGGGGATTCACGTGTACTATTTGGATATAATATCGTCACATTATATTCTCATGGGAAGGTCAGTGTTCACATAGGCAGACAATTGGCCTAAAACGTACCCAAATTATAAACAAAATAGGGAGAAGATTGAGGAAAAAGATTATGAGGAAATATTTATTCACAGGTGTTCTAGTCGTGCCGGCAAGAAAGAAGAGACCATTCTCTGCCGAGACAACCCATGCGGAAAAATTATACACCTATGTAGAAGTCAAAAATACATGGAGGAAGTCTTTGATCAAACCGATATCATTTCAGCTATATATTTTTTCTACAAGTCTTTGATCAAACATACATGGAGAGGCATTGGGGGCTCTTATATATATTTCTCTACAACTCTTCGATCAAATCCATATCATTTCAGCTATGAGGATTGCTTTCTTTTCATAGTTCGACAAACTTATGGCAATTTTCCAACAAAGGATCAGCAATATTTACAGCTTGATGATTTAATGCAGGTTCTATACTGAGCATAGTCTAACGTATATACTACTTGGCAAAGGTTCAAATTGTCCGTTCGATTGTGTTGTTCTCAAACCAGATTGAGGAGTTGGAGAAGTTTGAACTTGGTGTGTATCGAATCAAAGTACCCCGTTGTATATCATACTTTATCAAAGATAATAAATAATATAATAATTTTTTTGTAACAGTTTACTTTGTCATATTAACTAGGAAATGGGATTTTCAAATTCATATGTAAGTGAATTAGAATAAAGTTGAAAATATTATTTCATTGCTAACTCATTTCAAATATCAATTGCTACCTAAGCAACTAACTAGAAAAATTACATATTTGAGAGAAAACTAAAGAAAATTCTATTAATTTCATTTAAAGTTCTGAATTGAAATGAAGTCATATTTATAGGAAAAAATATGATGATTATGCGATTATTATACAATTGGTGTGCAATTATCATTTGTTTACAGCTTTACTGTTCAGCTATTGAATAGTTGACTATTCACGGGTTACTATTTGTAGAAGATAATAAATAATATCATAACCCCTCTAATAGGTTAAGCTTTTAGATGAGAAGATCACTTCACCATAGAATCAGAACCTAAGTACTAAAAAGTCTTGGGTTCAAAACCTACCGCCACACATTTAAAACATTAAACTGTCCAAGTGTAAGGATTAAAAAAATTAACTCTGTCTGCATATGCGGGGGTGTGTAGAAGATGATAAATAATATCATAACCCCTCTCTAAAAGATTAAACTTTTAGATGAGGTGGTCACTTAATACTATTCACCCACGAAAATACTATTCACTAACAGGTCATTGTTCACGTCATTTTCTTTTTTTGGATTGTTACACTTAGGATACAGAAAGTTAGTTACCGGTGTAATAGTGAACTGACATTTTTTGTATTTTGGAAACAAAGATCAAACAGGCTAATTTATCCCTCATTTTGAGAAAGAGATTTAAATCTTGGAGTTTTGTTAGTAATTACGGCTCTTCTCCGTGTGGTAGAATTTGGCTCTTGTGGAACAGTGCTAAGGTGACGGTTTTTGTGGTTGACTCTTTTGATCAAGTAATTCATTGCCAAGTTAGTGAAAATGCATATGGGGAATGTTTTTTCTTTAGCTTTGTGTATGGTAGTAATAAGTATGCTGATAGAAGTAGACTGTAGGATAAATTCTCTGATTGGAGGCCGAGTACTCTTGGGTTTCCGTGGTGTATTGTTGGTGATTTTAATGAGATTATGCAAGTTGAGGATTGACTTAACTGTTAGTCCCTTCCTTCCTGTGCGGCTGTTTTTAATATGGTAGTTGAATGTAATGATCTTATAGAACATCAATGGGTTGGCCCTTATTTCTCTTGGAGCAACAAAGCTGATGGTTCTGCTAGTAGGATTGATAGAGCCCTGATTAATCAAGAATGGCTTCATAAGGTTAATGGGTCTACACTGATTATGGGTACCCCGGACATTTCTGATCATTGTCTGTTGATTATCAATACTTTCCCGATCTTCATTCCTCGCAAAACTCCTTTTCAGATTCTTCAATACTTGGGCTTCTCATGAAGGGTATAGACCTACTCTTGAGGAGGTTTGGAACTCTCAAGTCTCAAGCTACCCCATGTTCAGATTGGTTAAGAAGTTGAGATCCTTGAAAGATGCTCTTAAGCGCTTCAACAAAGATCACTTTGTGGGGATAAGTTCATGTATTGCAACGACTAGAGCTGAGTTGGAGATTGCACAAACTAATTTGTTAAGTTCATCACTGGATCATCATTGGGTGACTAAGGAAACAGAATTGAGGAGACAATTGATGGAAGCCCTCATTCATGAAGAGTCCATTTTGCAACAGAAAGCTAGGGTCAATTGGCTTAAACAAGAGCATCTTAATACTGCTTACTTCCACAAAGTTATCAAAGGGCGGCAGGTTCGTAATGCCATCTCTTGTGCTACTAATGATAATGGTAATATCCTGACTACAAATGCAGATGTTGTCGAGCATTTTGTGGATTATTACAAAAACTTGTTGGGTTCGGCCAGAGATGATAGAGTGGAGTACACTGTTGAGGACTTAAAGAATCTGTTTGGTAAGACTATTACAGAAGATGATAAAAGAATGCTATCTTCTACAGTGACTGATGATGAAATTAAAGAAGCTATGTTTTCTATCAATAGCTCCAAAAGCCCAGGGCCTGATGGTTATCTAGCTTTCTTCTACAAGAATGCTTGGGATGTCGTTAGAGCCGATGTTTGCTGTGCAATGCGGAACACCTTTGAGTCGGGTCACCTTCTCAAGAAAATTAATACAACAACCATAACTCTTATTCCTAAGGTTAACAATCATTCGGGGTCGAGCGATTACATGCCTATCTCTTTTTGTAACGTCATTTATAAATGTGTTTCTAAGGTAATTGCGAATAGATTATGCAAAGTCCTTGACTCGATCATTTCTGTTAATCAATCAGCCTTTATTCCAGGGAGAAATAGTTTGGATAATGTGATTATTGCGCAAGAGTTGGTTAGAAACTATGGAAGAAAACACACTACATCTAGGTGCATTATTAAGTTTGATATTATGAAGGCCTATGACTCTGTTGATTGGAGTTTCATTCCATCTTCCCTTGTTGCTCTTGACTTTCTGGGAGAGTTTATTAATTGGATTGTTATGCGCATCTCCACGCCTACTTATTTGGTGATGATTAATGGCCAAATGGATAGATTCTTTAAAGGGAAGAAGGGTCTCAGACAAGGGGATCCAATTTCACCATATATCTTTGTGATTGTTATGGAAGCTTTATCTCAACTTCTTATAATTCGGTGTGGCAATTTGAGGGGCTTTGGTTTTCACCCCAAGTGCAAGAAGATTAAACTCAACCATCTGGCCTTTGCAAATGATATTCTCAATTTCTCCAAGGCCAATCCTAGCTCCATCACTTTCATCAAGAAAGCAATCATCATCTTCTCTAAAATGTCGAGCCTTCACTTTAGCACCAATAAAAGTGAAATTTATTTTGCTGGCTGCCCCGACAGTTGTAAGCAATTTATTCGCGATCTTTTCGATGTCAAATAGGGTAGTTTGCCTGTGAGGTACTTGGGTGTTCCTTTGATTACTGGCAGATTGAATAAAGCTAATTGCAACATTCTAGTTGATAAAATCACAGCTCGTATTGATCACTGGACTACTAATTGGCTCACTTATGCAGAAAGGTTGCAACTAATCAACTCTGTTCTGCAAAGTATTACAACCTATTGGTGTAATGTCTTCATGCTTCCTAAAGGTGTTATTGCGGAGATCGAGAGGAAGTTTGTGGCGTTCTTATGGAAAGGTGGCGGGGATAACACGAGATGAGCCAAAGTTGCATGGGCAAGGGTCTGTAAACCAAAGAATAAAGGAGGCCTCGGTGTTCGTAGTGTTTCGGAGATTAACATTGTGGCTTTGCTAAAACAGTTCTGGCATACATATTATAATGGTGACTCCCATTGGGGTTATTGGGCGAATCAGGTCCTACTTGATGAACAATGCATATGGAGCATCGACATCCCGAACAATGCTTCAGGGACTTGGCGAAACTTGCTTCAAATCAGACACATTGTTTGTAAGTTTATTCGCCATTATGTTTCTAATGGTTGTAAAACTTATCTTATGTGGGACACTTGGTTGCCATATGGGAGACTTTGGGATGTGGCGCAAAATATGAACATTGGTATCTTGGCTGAGTGTTGTTTCATGAAGGTTGCGGACTGCATTGAGGGCAACAGATGGAGCTAGCCGATCCAGCTTAGATGGGTCGAAGCATATGTCAACTTCAATCCTAGAGCCGATATGGAGGATAAAATTGTGTGGGCTGCCTTGGATTTTAATTTCTATTCTACTTGGGAGACTATACGTGGACGAAGCGAGGTGGTGATTTAGGATAATCTGGAATAGAACAAATCAATTTTTCTTAAACAAAGCTTTTGTACTTGGCTTGCCATGCTTGACAGATTCTCTACCAAGGTGAGATTATCTAGTTGGGGTGTTACCACTGATATGAGTTGCACTTTCTGTGGACTGGGTGTGGAGTGTTGGGACCATCTTTTCTGTGATTGTCCTTTTACTCGTCGAATCTGGAAATGGTGTGCTAAAAGGATTAGATACGGATTGCTTAATGCTAGTTGGGATAATATTGTTGAGAAACTTAGCAAAATCAGCAAAGGGCGAAGTGTGAAGGCTACTATTGCGAGAAATGCTTTCAATTCTTGTATCTACAATATCTGGCTGGAGTGAAATGGCAGAATCTATAAAGCTGCACCACATACAAAAGATCAGATTGTGGAGAAGATTAAATCAGATGTGAGGGATAAGGTTCGCCTACGAAGTAAATATCCTACTACTTTAGAAAATACACTTTTTTTTGTAGAGATTGGAACATCGGTATATCTTAAGTCCTTCCCACTTTGGGGTTGTTGATGTATGTTTTTTGCAGTGGAATGACAATATTACTTTTGCTGAGCAAAAAAAAAAAAAAAGAATGCTATCATCGAAGTTCCAGGCAAGACAAGTAGTTGAATTAAAAGTGTTCATCCTATATTTTCTTCCCTATAAATACAGTTTCATCGTTGGTTTTCTATATTCAATCCTAGGTTCCTTCTTTCTTTATTTTTGATTTTTTTCCGTCAAAATAAAGTTATATTAAACAAGTTAAAGTACTCACAATTGGGGAAAGGAGTTTGATCTTGTGCATGTTTGTTTTGTGTGATGGTGTATGTTCTAAAGGGTATAAATGAAATTTAGCATGATTTTTACAGAAAATTTAATAGAAGGCGTGTGTCTCACTTCATAAAAAATAGGGAGCCTATGTCTCATTTTCAAATAAAGGAAGGATTACAATTTAGATCAAAGATACCCTTTTATAAAATCATTGCTTTTATTGAAAAACGAAAATGTGGTGCCCCATGAATACAAATTTGTATAGTTTTTCTTAAATGCAATGGAGGGATGACGACATTAGGTATAAGTTTGAGCAGGGTGGATTAAGAATTTTTGTTCATGAAGATTAAAAACACACAATTAAATACTTTTATATGTATTTTTTTTTAGTGGAGGTTAAATTATTTTTAATCTAAGGCTCCGTTTTTTTGCTGTAAAATATTTTTCGAAAAATATTTTTCTAATTTTTCAGTGTTTGATAACACCGAAAAATTGGTCAACTGGAAAATATTTTCCAATCAACAATTGCGGCTACTTTTGCTTAATTTTTCGATGTTTGGTAACAACGAAAAATTGGTCAACTGGAAAATATTTTCGAGTCAACAATTGCAGCCAGTACAAAATTTGGAAAAATATTTTCATGTCCTTTGAGAGAAGAAAACATTTTATGGAAGTCACTGTACATTCAAACACCAGAAAATATTTTCCAATATTCTATTTTCCAGAAAAATATTTTCGCCCAACAAGTTATTTTACGGCAAAGAAACGGAGCACTGAAAAATATTTTATTTTCCAAGAAAATATTTTTCACAAGTAAGTTATTTTATGGAAAACAAACGGAGCCTAAAGTACATAAAAATACTTATATTTTCAAAAAAAAATATATATAACTTCAACTCACTCTTTAATATTTATGCTCTTGAGTCCGTGAGAGTTGCTGGCCTGCTGGCCTGAATCTACAACGTTCCTTTTCAAAATCACATGTGGATTAAGTTCATTATTACTAGAAAAGTATTTACTAAACAACCATCTTTTTATTAAATTACAACTTTTTCTAACTCATTTAAGATTTTATAATCTCAGTTCACAAAGAATGAATTTAGGCGAAAAAAGTTTTATATATACTCAACCCATACATACAAATGTATTACGAACAATATTTAGTGTAATGACCCACGTCTAGCTATTAGTCTGTCACAAATTGAGCTTAATATCAATAGAGTCAAAGTGCTTAAATCTGGGGAGATAGTGGAGGTAAACTCAAGTTATTATAAATTAAATACATATCTCTCTTGGGATGGAATATCACATTTACTCTAAAAAGAAAGGAATGGGAGAATTTGTTTCGACAAATTTACTATAATTAATAGAGTAAATGACCAAAATGATCCCTTATCTTTGAGCTTTGTAACATTTTCATCCCTTGTCTACCAAATGTGATAAATTAGTCTCTTATCTTTAAATCTGCATCGTCGTTAGTCCTTTTAAAAAATTTTATCAATTTTTTAACGTAGATTGCATGCACTTGACATGTGACCAATTAGTCTCTTACCTCTGGTCACATATCAGGCACATGCAATCTGCATTAAAAAATTTGTTAAAAGGACTAACAACGTAGCAGATTTAAAGATAAAAGCCTAATTTATCGCAGTTGGTAAATAATGGACAAAAATGTCACTGATATATTCATATGTTTAGACCAATTTTTTTTTTTTTTTTACAGTTAATTGCACACATTTATTTGAAAGATTGATAACTCTAATTGCGTTTTTGTTCATATAGGAATTGAATGATGAAAGAGTATTTGGAGGCAAATTGGAAGAAAATTGGACAGGAAAAGGAATAAGGCATTTTTGAGAAATATATGTTCAAGAGTTGAAGAAGCAAAGTCAAAAAAAAAAAAAAAATGAGAAAAGGAGAAGAAAACAAAATAAAATAAAACAAAATAGTGACCAAGGCTTTTCATAAGCCTTGGCCGTGCATAAGTCCAATGTGGACTTTGGCTCACAAAAGAAAAGAATATAATAAACAAAGTCACATGGCAAAGTCTGGGCATGTGACAATAAAGGAAAAAAACATAGAAAATTAATGGTCAAACAATTAAACCTTGAGGTCAAGTCCATCAGAGTAGGGCGGTGCAAGTTTGTTTTATAAAAAGCCACGGCGCGAGACTAACCGAGACGAAGCAGAGAGCCACGCCGCGAGAATAATAAAGAAACAGAGAGGAGAGGAGCTCGGCGGCAGGAAAAAAACAAGGCTGCAAGCTTTGTTTGATTTCTTTCGTCAATTCTTTATTGTTCAAGTTATGAGCTGAGAATTTGATTTTCAATTGAGATTCAGATTGTGCTTTAAACATTGTTTTCAACGGATTCGAATTAATTTATGAGAAAGTTTAATTTACTTTATTTTTATAATTTTAATTTAATTTCATTAAATATGAACAACTAAATTATTGTTTAGAGTAGGATTACTATGCAATAACTTAATTCTATGGTCTTGAACTTGGTTGGATTATTTTGATGCTATTTTAATATATTTGATTTACATGATTTATTATTCATCCTATTATTTATGTTAAGGCAATTAAATTAATTGGACATTAATTGGCTATGTTTTAGCAAAACTTTTGTTATTACCATACCTGTGTTATTGCCATTTGTATTGTGCAGGAGAATATTATGGTAACTTACCATAATAGACAGGGATGTGTGATGTTTAAAGAATTGCATTAATTGTCTATTGATAAGGAAATGAAGAATAGGGTTTTGTGGGAAGAGGCTTTTTTTGAAGCCCAAGCCGTGTTGATATGCAGCAGTCGTGTATTTATATGGAGCACAGGTCACCGCAGTAAGTGGAGAGACAGAGAGCCACATGGAGATATAAGAGAGCTCTGTCTGTTGTTACATGCCATGTTGCAACACGATTTGTGTTTAAGTTCCTAATTTATAAGTGTTGCAATTTTGTTTAGTTTTGTTATAAGCAACTTGTACAAGCCTTGAATAATCAGATTTCCATAACCTTTCATTATTCTTAGGGAGAAGAAGTTGTGGTTCTCGGGAGAGAACAATGTTAAGTCGAAGGGAGCTCGCCAAACCAAAGTTCACTAAGGAGTTCTTCATCGAGGCGTCAAAACTCAAGAGGAAGTCTTTACTTGTGTAAGTCCATTGATGATGTACCTTGATATTTCTTAATGAATTGGTTTGTTGGACTAGGGGTTGGTCCCATGGACGTAGACTATGCGGTTGAACCACGTTAAATCTTGGTGTTCTTTATTTTGTTACAGCTTTACGTTTTCTGCTGTTGTGTATGTTCTCTGTTTTTGTTGCAACATTAAGTGAAACCTGTTATTAAGTTACTGAGATTGATCCAGTGTTTTAGTGAATGTTACAACATCATATGTAACAGTTTTCTGGGTACACCACAAGCTCCATTAATTATTCAAATTTTTCATACTTATCCTGCAATAACAAGTGCCATTAAGAGCAGGTTACGAACTAATTTGGTTAGATTCTTGGGAGTTTTGAGTTGTTATTTTGCAGAAGTAGGTATAGAGTCTTATGTATGCTCAAGTTTGTACATGTCTGGATTTAGTATACATAGTAGCTATGTTAGGCATATATTTAAGTAACCCTATAATGGATCATAAAGAAATGAGGACACAAATGGGTTATAAAGAGTTGATAGAGAACATAAGGTTTCATGCTCACCTATCGGAAGTCAGATCAGTTGGAGATCATTAGGTATTTTGATTCTGATTCTTTGGGATTTCAAGACATTGATAGATCCATCAAGTATCTAGGCGTTTAAGAAAATAGTTTAGAGTAAGATAGTGTCAATTGAACATATAGGAACAGACTCCATGCTTGCAGATCCGCTTACTAAAGGTTTACCACCCAAGGTCTTTCATGAGCATACAACTCATATGGGCGTTGTCTTATTTGATGGTATGCAGTTTTAGTGGGAGTTTGTTTATGTCTTCAGTTCTTTTCATTGACACTATGTATGTTCAGTTTTCTGCAGAGGTTTAACATGACGTTTGAAAGACTAAGGTTTGATCTCACTACGGAATAAAGTTCGGACCAATTGGAAATAGGCATGTTTGATTGCATGTAATTTCCAAGCCACACATCCATATTTGATCTATGTCATTGAATATATTTGGTATGGTGTTCATTGATGGGTCCCATTACGGTGTAATGTAACGAATGCCGCTTTGGTCTCATGTTGGTATAGGAGATAGACTGGATTGTTTCAAAAGATGTTTTAAGAGTATGTAGCAATTTTTTGCACATAAGGTTATCAGATATAATTGTCTTTGGTATTACTATGTAGCCCAAGTGGAAGATTGTTGGGATTATTTTCAATAATCTATTACGGGCTTACACATAATTAACAATTATATTTGGGCTACTATTCTAATTAGGATAATTTAGTGATCTAATTCTAGTAAAGATCCTAATAAGACATCTTATCCAATATGAACTCTGTAATGTGTAGTATTCAATAGCAATCTAGTTAAGGCTTAGTGGGATTCTTATTAAGTTATCTATATAAAGAGGTCTTGGTCCCCAAGGCTAAACACACCATATTCTCTGTTTTCTTAAATCCCCACCTTGAGCAATATACAACAAGAGAATCATGTTTAGTCTGTGGAAGGCCTTGTACCAAATTCTCAAAGGTTTTCCTGCTTTTACGTTATTATTGTCATGGATTCAGGTACGCCATTTTCATAGTTTTAAATTCTGCAGTTCTGATATTCTGAACGAAGTGTATAGTTCATGTGAATATATTAATTTTGTTTTTATAGATGGTTCAAAATTCATGGGAGTAGGGTTAAAAAACAATGGCGTAGAGCTTGTGGATGGGTTTAATTTTGGGTCTTTCCAACCAGGTTTGTGTGCATATTGTGCCAAATGGACAATATGACTGGAACTCTCTACATAGAGTGGAAACCAGAATCTACTTTTCGATTTCTACTAACCTCTTTAGTTTCAATAGTGTGCACTTCTTTAAACAAAGCATGGAACTATATTTTCAATTCTCAATACTCTTAACTTTATGGATATGACAACATTTCTCGTCATAATTGAGTAAAATTATGATAAATCCTGTGTAGCATAGTTATCAGAATCATACGATTCACGATTCGAATCTTACGATTCGATTCGATTCATAAGAAAAATGATACGAATCAGCATGCGAATCGAAAATATACATGAATTGCACTGAATTATGGTGAATCTTATGATTCAACATACGATTCAACGATTAATACGATTCATTGCAATGCTACATATACGTCAAGTCTCATTGTTTTTTATTTCTCTTTTCTTCTATGTCCAAACCATAACAAAGCATAGTCAACCATAATAAAAATAGCCAAAGTGAAGACACAAAGACCTTTACTAGTGTTGTTGGCTAAAATCCTTGATAATGTTGAAGGTGATGAAGAGATAAGTGTAGTTGTTGTGGTTAATAATGTTGTTGTGATGACCTTTTTATTAGTTTACTTTAAAGATTCATACAAATATAGAGTTATAAATTCAATTTTGAATGTGAACGAATCGTTACGATTCACGATTCGATACGGTTCACGATTCAAAAAAGTGATATTTTGATTCGCGATACGATTCATGATTTGACAACTATGCTGTGTAGTATAATCGATGATGTAGATAAAGTGAGAAATTAAATAAAACACTCAAATAGTGGCCAAGAAATATTAATGAAATTAACCTGAACCGTTACCACATTACACTTATTAGTCACTAATTTCAAGTTGCTTAGAACCATAGATTCGGAGCTTTGCAATCCTATTTTATGGATGTTACCAGCAACTTGTACTATTTAAAATACATGGAGAATGAAGCAACCTTAGAATACAAATATGATATTTGTAAAAGTGGTGTAAAAACTGTATATAAGGTAAGAAAAAAAAAAGTAAAGGACAATGTGTAAGGAAATAAGTTAACTAGATGGACTGAAAAGTATTGAAGATGATCCAAGAGGCTAAAAGACAAGGTTTTTTAGTTTTTGGCATATCCCTAAGCTTTTAATTTCTTCTGCCAAGTCCTTCAATCTTGACATCATTATTTATATTTAACGTTACAATAGTCTTTTCTCTCCACTTACAAAAAAATAATGAAAAAAGCAAACAAATGCAAATGTACCCCCAACTCCAACACGTCATCCTCAACGGCGGTAGTCCAATACTCCCCTAAATCCCTCACCCCTATATTGCTACCACCAACCCCAACAATACCTCACACGTGAAATATTATACCTCTTCAAATTAATAGTATTAGAATTACCTTATTCTATTAATTTAATAAAATATTAGTTTATCGATAAATTAATAATTAACCGATTGACACATATATTTTTAGTTTTCTGGCTTAACAATAAAAACATATTACAAGTTTTGCCATTATAAGATATGATCCATAGAAAATATAACTCCGGAGACTTTTGATGGACCGTTAGAAACACCATTAATGAATTGAGGTTGTAATCAATAAGTTGGGTACCGTAAAAAAAATAGATATCGATCACCTCTTAAATTTTTCAGGAAAAATGATGCCAGTACAGAGGTTTTAAGCATAAGAGATTATTAACAACATAATAAGGCATACTAAAGATGAAGTTGAAGTTGAAAGTGATGATGATACACAATAATATTTAAAACTGAGGTCACATAAGGAAGCACTCAAACAAAAAAAGACATTCCAAAACTTTTTATTGCAATACAAGAAAGCAACCCTACGACTTTTAGGTGCATTGCGAGCTATTAAAGAAGAGATTAATCTAAATTTTTCAGTACAACAAAAGATAAGCTACTATTCATTTATATTTTGAGAAAATCTCATAATTAATTAGTTAGGTATTTTTTAGCTAATTATTAATTTATAAAATATTTAAGTGTATAAAATACAAATGAAACATTTTAAATTTATTATGTCATAATCTTATGGAGATTATTAAATTTTTACACTGATTTCAAGTCAAAACTGGAAAATTTTAAAATTTAAAAGAGATTATTAGTTTACCGAGTATTAATTTAAAGATGTTATACTTTATTGGGGTTGAGAGTTTCTGACCAAAAGAAAAAAAAAAGAGGTTGATGGGTTTGGGGGAGAAGGGCTGCCAATTAGGGTGGAGGGGTCTAGATTTGTTTGCTTTTTTTTTTTTTTTTTTTTTCATTTTGCAATTGGAGAGAAATCACTATTATACTCTTCAACCATAAAAAAACAACTAAGGTATCAAGTTTAAGAGAACTAAAAGAAGAAATAAAAAAACCCAGGGACCCACTTGCCCAAATGCAAAAACTAAAGGACTTAGCGTCTTTTTGGTCTAATTTTTACACACTTAAAAATACTCTTGTGAGTTTATAAGTTGAAACTAACTTATTTGGCCCACTTCTAGAAGAGGTTGAAGAGTGTTTAGGTAAAAAGTTAAAAACAAAAAACTTGAAATTGAAGCTTTTCAAAAAAGACTTTTTCCAAACAGTTTTTATATAATGCGGGAAGCTATTATGTTCGACCATAAAAAAAAATTATTATTATTTTTTTCTCAAATATATCCATCTATATTTTTAAAAACTAAATATGACCTTCAAAATTTGTAAAAGTAAATATTTTCAAACATATGTCAAACAACTAATAGTTTTTGTTCAACATCACTTCTAACCAAAGTTTATAGCTCAAAAATCAAAATTTCACAATTAGGCCAAATAGAGCCTTAGATGTTTTTAAAATCGCTTATGTTAAGGTAAGAGTATTAAAAACCTATAAAATGAACACTATGAGCTCAATCCCGAGGCATAAGTTCGAAGATCTAGTTAGTGATCGATTAGTAACCATTATGTATTGTAGATTGAGTATATATATTATCTTAGGAAAGAGTCCCCTGAAAATTCCCAGTGCAAGAGTCCTCTCCCGAAATGATAACAGTAATAACTCTCAAGCAAATATTCCTTAAAACTCCGTAAAATGAAAGTGAATTTTTCGGGTGAGAACCGCCATGTATGTCTTGGGGACCTATCCGGGGAAATTTCCCTTCCCAAGAGTAACTTTGCCTTTCTTAATTGTGAGCAAAATGCTTTTAATCAATTCGTCATATTGATTATTGAATTTTTGAAGAAATTACTATATGACTATATACAAAAACCTCTTTGGAAAATACTACGGTTCCATAAAGAAACCACTATTAAGTCATTGAAAAACATGTTTGCGGTGAAAAGAATTTTTTTTTTTTGGGAAAAATAGATAGAAGTTCAAACTCATATACTTTAATTACAACATATCAGCAACTAAATATTCCATGTAACTACTGAGCAGAAAAAAAGTAAAGGAAAAAAATATTTTCGCCAAATACTTAAAACTGGACTTCCAATTCCAAATGGGACTCACAAACCTCAACTTCGGATTTTGTTCCAAACCAAATCCCTGGAGGACTAGGATATCCCTTCCTGAGCTCTTTATATACATATATACTCCAATTCTCGCAATTCACTTCACAAGAAAGCTTGAGAGGCTTCTATATTTATCATCATAAATTCAAAACTAGAAACCATTATCGCCATGGATCTTGAAGGAAGCGGCAAGCAATTATCAATTGAAGAAGAAACAAACAACGACAACTCTACCATTGCCAACCTTCCTATGGAAATACAAGAAGATATTTTAAGAAGGCTTACATTCAAGGACTTGTACTACTGCAGGCATGTTTGCAAGAACTGGTATAACTTGCTCTCAAACCCTACTTTTCTTGACACTAACCAAATAAAACCACCCTTTACGTCATTTGTTTTTTGCTACAAAAATACATTATATATGTTTTGGAATGAGAAAGACGGGGAAGTGTTTCCTTATGTTCCTATCAAACCAAAGAGGCTCCGCACTGGGTATTCTCATGGCCGCAAAAGGAGAGGGCATGTTGAACTTGTCGGGGCATATAATGGCTTGCTATGTGTAGCACAATGCTATTTTGGTGTTGATTATACCATTTACGCACTAAATCCATTGTTAGGGAAACTATTAACCCTTCCAAAGCCAAAAACAGATGAACAAGTAATTGATCAACAGGCTTATGGATTTGGCTTCAGTCCCGCTAGTGCTCAGTTTAAGGTGCTAAGAATCGTTACAAGAAAACTACAAGATGGTACAGTGAAATCAGAGGTTGAGGTTTACACGTTAAGTGAAGATAATGCATGGAGGAAAAATATCATCATCATCATCATCATCATGTCCCTAACCCTTATTCTGGAAAATTTTGTAATGCTAGTCTGCATGGGGCTATTCATTGGATGATTGTGATATCGAAAGAACTAATTACATATATGCCTTTGATGTCAAGGAAGAAAAAGTTCGAGTCGTTCCTCCTCCTCCGAGCTTGGAAAAAAGAAACATATGGATGAGTTTAGGAGTTTTTGACGATTGCTTATGTGTGTTTGACAATTTTCCAATATTCCATATGGATTTGTGGCGCATGAAAGATTATGGAGTTGTCTCGTCGTGGACAAGAGTCCGCATCAGTACATCAGGAGCTGATTTCTTTTCAATTGGGTATTGGAGAGATAAGCAGATCCTCATGGCGAGTAGCTGGGCAATCCTATTTTATTATGACGAAAGAAACCAAAATTGGGCTCGATTCAAGGTTTCGATCATCACAACAATAAGGTTATTGCATGAAATCTAGGTTTCCATTCATCCAAAATCTGAATGATATGAAGGTCAAGCTTCTCAAATAGCATTTTCTTTTCTTTTCCGTTCCTCTTTGTAGTTTTTTGTTTTTGTTTGAAGTACTATAATTCCAGTGATATATCATGGTATTACACTACAAGAAAAATAGCCTTCAGCGAGGGACAATTCCCCTCGCTTGGCCCTCGCCGAAAGGGTCTCGGCGAGGGCCTGACAAGGGGAATAGTCCCTCGCCGACGGCTTCGTCGCTGAATTGGGGTCTCTTGCCGACCCCACGTCATTTGGCGAGGGGTCGGTGAGGGACATTTTGGCGACGATTGTGCAAGGGCAACAAGCCCATGCGGGATTTGTCCGTCATTAAGGCCTCGCCGAGCCCCCACCGAATGCGTCCCTCGCCCAGCCTTCACCGAATGAGTCCCTCACTGTGCCCTCGTAAATGCCACCCTGGCCGAACCCTCGCTTAAATTGTGCCTCGCCATGCCCTCGCCTTTTTCATCCATTTCTATGCCCTCACCGTGTTTGTCCTTCACCATGCCCTCCCTGAGCCCTCGTATATTTGGCCCTCATCGATCCCTCGTGAAACCCCCGTAAAAATGTAAATTTTTTTTCTAATTTTCATTATAAGATTTACTATAATAAGTTGTTTAACATGTGAATTAGATATTTAATATTGCAAAACAAGTTCTAAATCACATTTTTATAAAATTAGCTAATAAACATCTAATAAAGTTGTTCAAAGTAAATCCAAAAGTTATTACATTCCGATTGTAATGAATGTTTATAATGTCATAACATTAAAGAAATCCAAAATTCATTGAATCCCACCATCACTCGAAGATGAAGAGGACGAAGACTACTGTTGTGTAGGTGCAGGAACGGGCAACCTTTAAGTAAGTAGTGCGAGCTGTTCTTGCATATCACGTAGCTGCGATAAAGTTTCTTGCTGGAGTTTGCAGTATGCCTCGTTTTGTTGATCTAGCTTGTCTTGCAGTTTGCAGTACGCCTCGTTATGTTATTCCAACTTGCCTTCCAAAGATGTTGTGGCTCAAGCAACGGCCTCCTAGAGATCTTATTGCGTGATATGGCTTCCGACAGCCAGGTAACTATGCGAAGTAGACGCCACAAAAACCTGTGATCCGACCCCGTATAATGGACATCGTTGAATGTATGCAACAACACATCACACACCCATTTAACTTTCTTCATTTCCCTTTCCAACAATGAGTAAATAGGAAGAACGCCAGTCGCTTTCTTTTTCTTATGGTGAAGAGAAATACAATGACATAAAGGGAAAACTGTACGAGGACTGTAGCAAGAGAATGAAACGTCCGCAAATTATTTTGAACAAACCACCTATGGAAGACATATATTTCTTCAGCTCAAAGGAAACAACAAGTTTATGACCAAATGCTGAAAGTCTTACTGCCCAATTTCTTTCCGTGATATATATGTTTGTTCTACATATATATTAGTGATTGACCTGATCACTAAGAGGATAATATACTTCTTATTATTATGTATTATCTATGTATATTTATGTTGTAATGAAATATGTCGTTGTTATGTTTAGATGTATTCCAATAGTTTTGTTCCATAATAAAAATATATATGGTTTTTTATCAATGAGAGCAATGTTGATCTAGAGCTTACTCTTGGCTTTGAGCCTTTCTTAAAGCAACGAAAAATGGGACGTATAAAAGTAACTGAGAAGACATATGGATGCCACGTGCAAAATGGTATTAAATGGGATTTTTCCATTTGAAAAAAGTTGGACGAGCTTAAAATAGTATTTTTTTTTGAATATCTTTAATTGTATTTAGGTTATATTAGGTTTTATTTTATTTAGGTGATTAGGGGATGTAAAACTATAGAGTTTTTAGGCATTTTAATATAGACATATGAAATAAATAGTCAATTACCACGTTGAATTTAGCCATTATCTCTTTAAATTCTTTCTTTGTTTTATTGTGACAATGAAACCTTCTCTTTCTCTCCCTTTTGGCATATTTTTGATTCAGATGGGGAGATATGGAAATGAATTAGTTATTGGTGAGAGTATTTTCAAAAGAAATATCAACATCTTGAAATATCAACGAGGGACGGTCTATAGAATCCACCATGCCATAGAAATCGAATTGGTTGAACTTAATAAAATAAAGAATTCAAAAGACCCCGCTCAGTTCTATCTCTTTCTGTAGACAACAATGTCGAATTAGGCCGCCCTTTGCCTAGAAAGAATTCACACGTGGCCACCAGCCGAAATTACGAGGGACGGCCTTGTTTCTCGCTGTTTCGGCAAAGGAATAGCCTCTTCCTCGCCCAAACGGTGAGGGAATGGCTTGTCCATTGCCGTTATGGCGAGGGAATAGGCTTTTTCGCCAAATGCGAAGGCTCGGCGACGGACCATCGCTGAAAACACATTTTCCTGTAGTGTTATTTTAGTTTTGAATTTAAGGAAATTTCAAGTTTCCTTCTTCAATTACGTTTCTTAATAGTTAAGTTTTATATTATTGGCTATCAAGTTTGAAACTCTAAAGGTCATGAATAATTCAAGTAAATTTGCCCTTGAGTCTAAGCCTCCGTTTTCAAAATCACATGTGGATTAAGTTCATTATCACTAGATAAAAATTTACCTTAACGAAGATCGGTTTATTAAACTATGACGTTTTCTAACTTATTTAAGATTTTATAATCTCAGTTTAGAAAGAATGAATTTAGGTGAAAGAGATTTACACTGCATCAGGGGCGGAGTCAGAAATTTTTCTCAGTGGGGGCTAAAATAAAGAATTTTTTTCAGTGAGGGTTAAAATACATAATTTTTCAACTACGTGATTTCATTTTTTTTTTCAGTGAGGGCTAATTAATTTTTTTAACTAAAAATACATTAATTTTTTAATTTTTTTCTTCAAAATACATAAAAAATTTTAACGTTATTCTGGATCAGTGGGGGCTATGCCCTAGTGTAGCTTCGCCCCTGCACTCCACCCATTCATACAAACATAATATGTGCTGCAAATTTACGATCAATATTTTACTGTAATGACTCAAGACTAGCTATTGGTCTGTCAACAAATTTAATTTCATTAATTCGCCCAAAATATTCAAACTCGTGATAATAATAATATTGAATTTAAGTCATTATAAACTAAGTCTCTATTTGGCCTAATAGTGAAATTTCAGCTTTTGAGCTATAGAACTTTTAGAATAAAATTTTTGTAAGAAGTGCAGTTAAACAAAAGTTGTTTGGCTTGTGTTAGGAAATGCTGAGCTTTTAAAACTTTTGAGGGTAATATCAGAATTTTAAAATTATGGAGAGGTATATTTGAGAGAAAAAAAAAAGAAGAAAAACAACTTCACGGATTATGTAAAACAGTTTCGTAAAAGCCTTTTTTGAAAAGTTCTAATTTGGAGCTTCTCATTTTTTAATTTTTTTCAGCTTAAGCTTTTACCTAAAAGCACTTAAAAAAATGGGGCACACAAATTATTTCAGCTTCTAAACTCAAAACAAAGGGATGGGTGAATTTATGTTTCCACACATTTACCACAATCATTATTTGTCAATAGAAAAATTCTCGTGTAGTATCTTTCCCTAATCGAATTTTATTTATTTTTTCAATGATCCAAGAGTTACTTTATAAGTCCTGAAAGTACTTTTAGAGAGTTTTTCAAAGTATTTAAGTTAGTCTCATTTATCTACCCCTCAAAATTGGCCGAAATTTTGATCTGCCCGTCAAATGACATCTTTACCAAGGGCAAGCGAGATAGGAAAGGTGGGTGCCGTTTGTATTGCAAGTGTATGTCAATAATTTTTAAGTTTAAACTTATACTTTTCAATCTCAAATATTATTTAATCAGTAATTGAATTAAAGTAGAAGTTGGACGTGTTGGTACACCATGTGATCTTATAATAAATCCAATCTGATTCTTTTTAGAATAGGTTTGTAGTCAGTTTAAAAAAAAAAAAAAAGTGGAAAGAAACAAAGTGTGGAATTTAGAGGAAGTGGTGAACGGTGTTGGTTCTTGTGTGTGTATTGCGTGCCATTCTAATGTGCATGCGTGTGATTGTGGCTACAACTTGCAAGTGATTAAGGTAAATATATGGCATGTGGTGATGCATGATTATTGACATCTTGTCCCAGTGACAAGCTGGTGAGGTAAAAGAGGAAGTTTCTGTTTTCTGGTCAAGCAAAAGAGGAAGTAAAACGAACAAGAAAAAAGAAAGAGTGAAAGAAAACAGAAAATCATAGGAGAAAATAGATAGAAAAATTGATGTTTTGCCTCATTTTCCTCTGAAAAGATGTCACTCGCTTGTGACAGTTTTTTTAAATTTTGACAGGTAGATAATAAAAGAGATTAACTTGTGTACCTTTGAGAAACTTTAAATGTAAATATTGAAGTGATTTTTCTATAGTTGAGACTCAAATGGAATTATAAAGAAGTACACGTCTTCAAAACCATTTTGATTTGAAAAGGTAATAACAAATTACAACAAAAATACTACTTGATGATTAATTAACAATAGATTGTAGTTGTCAAACCTTGTGAACTTACAATTAAGACTAAGAGAGCGTAAAGGTCCTCTTAATCTTTTTTTGTTTATATTAGCAGGGTCTTGACACATTGGTATTTCAATACTAAGGATGAGTATTAAGTGCCAAGACACGCTTATATTCACAGAAAAAAAATGTTTGCCTTTTGTATTTAAATGTGTGCATATATGTGTATCCTGTGTCCAATGTCCTTTCTTGATTGATTATCCCCCATCCTTCATATAAGTTTATGATATGTATGACTCTTTAGTTTTTGAAACCTGAACGGTAGCTAAATCTTGTATGAAGTAGTATCAAAACAAAAAACTTTGACCACAGCTCCTTTGTTGGTTGATTTAAATGACATGGCATCTCTATCAACAAGTGGGACATCCCTGGATCCTGCAAACAAATTCTTATTGGTTGAGGGATAACTTGCACCATCTTGTCCATATTAACCATCACATATTATCAAGTTCACGCACATTCAAGATTTAAATACTGACGATTAAATAAAGACTTACCAGTCTAGGGAGTTTAAGTCATTGGCGTACTTACATCACTATGATATGCGAGATTACACTCGCAGCCATTAGATCGATACTGCTGCTCACGCATGAGGCGAGTTTCATTACCTCATTGGAACCTGTTGATGTGCAACTTCACTCTTTGCTGGTTTGAGATACATAATTAATTCAAAAGAGACAAAATTCAGATTAATAAGATATAAAGCTTTTGGAAATTAACCCCAAAAGATTAGTATCTAATTAATTTAAACTCAAAATGTGAAATAAATATTCTGAGCACGTCCTAAACTCTATTTTGGTATAGATTTTCTACAATAGCCATTTTGAGCTGAGGCATGAAATTCTCCAATTTGTAACGATAATCCAATAAATGCACGATTATTTTCTGCTTCTATGGCCTGT
Source organism: Ehretia macrophylla (assembly GCA_037974665.1). Taxonomy (NCBI): domain Eukaryota; kingdom Viridiplantae; phylum Streptophyta; class Magnoliopsida; order Boraginales; family Ehretiaceae; genus Ehretia; species Ehretia macrophylla. Next base: position 18,258,616 of record CM075768.1, on the reverse strand, counting down.
CCCCAGCCTTGGCTGCATTCAACGAGTTGGCCACTTTGATGTGTATTGATATTAACAGAAACCTTCCTCATGCATGAACACGAGGAAAGTACTTGGATATTTACTCATTTTAATCGTTTATTTTCTTGACAAAATGTCTCAAATGCCATTGTGTCAAAAGTTGATTGAAAGCACCCAATTGGTTTACTTTAGTTAATACCAGCCGGGGTCGTCAAATTGGATCTATGTGTCATGTCCAAGTCATGTCCTTGGACAATCGAGCCCGAGATGCTTGTTCTCACACTAACGTTGTCAAGTCGCTTACTGAGTTTCTTTTTCATAACTGTCACTGGTCTATTAGGTCCCTTAAGCCATCTTGTGACATGACTCAAATTAAATTAATTATTGTTACTTTCGTGTCCAACTTGCCTGCTTTTAGATTTCAGCGCCAATGATTAACAGCTATATCTATAAAACAGTTCATTTCAACATTCATGAAAAACCACAATAAGGGCAGCAAGCAATGGGGAACAAGAAGGAGATGTCTTCAAACAATGGTCTGCAAGCTACTGAGCCCTTGCTAGAATCTAGCGCAGAAACTGAAGCAAAACGGAGATGGTGGAAAAAGGTTTTGGACGTTGAAGAATGCAAGACTCAAATAATGTTTTCACTACCGATGATTATCACCAATGTTTCTTACGACTCCATATTTTTAGTTTCTGTCATGTTTGCTGGCCATCTTGGAGAGCTTGAGCTCGCTGGTGCCAACCTTGCCAATTCATGGGCCACTATAACTGGCACCGCTTTCATGGTGCGTTTCTCTCATCTTTTTTCTTTTGTTTTAGTTTTATCGAGAATACTTTTGGATAGACCTATTTTTTTTGCTGTGTCAGCCAGAAAGAAGGTTCAATATTCCATTTTTAAAAACTTTTCGGCAGAAAAAAAAAAGAAGAAAAACCTTGAAACTAAGAGATAATCTTATAAAGGTTTTCAATGGTTGCTAAAATATGATTCCGTCCAAAAGAAGAATTAAGTCTAGAACTGAAACACAAAATCTATCCGAATTGATTCTTAAAAGAATAGCCTGATAGAGGTGTTTATTTCAGTTTCTCCTTTGTAAGTTCATGGTTTCCTTGAACATTCTTGATATTATGAAGTATGATTGAAGAGCTCAGGTTTGAAGTTATGGAGGATGTTAAAAATAGCACCTCTATGCTTTACAATGGTTAAGTGTCCGTCTTTGTAAATAGTACACACACAACTACAAACATTCAAGAGTTTGGACCACACCACACGTGTGGATCCTATACACGTGTGAAAGATTTAGGAATTCTTTTCAATGGGGTTAAAATATATAATTTTTTAATTATATGATTTTTTTTTTTTGGTGGAGGTTAATTATGAATTTTAACTAAAAAATTATAAATATATTTTTTTTTTAAAAACATAAATTTTTTAATGTTCTTCTGCGCCTACTGCCCCCATTGGCCCTAAAGTTATGCAAGTATAGATTGATACGGTAGTTTCTCTTAGCAGAAATCTTATTTCGACATCACTCTTAAAAACCGCATAACTAACAACTTGCTGACAACTTGTGAACTAACAAGAGACAATGAATGTATTGACAGTATGAAGATTTAAGATATGGTGACATTTGGGCACTAGTACTTGAGGTGGGGTGTATTTACTAAAATCATATGTACGTACTATGTATTTGTGTAGGCCTGTGAAGAGGAGACTTGAAAACATAACATTGATGTTCTAATGTATGTATTAGATCAGTTAAAGAAAAATTTAAACTTGAAATTTTTTGTTTAGAGCAACATCTTTACTGTTTACCCTCAATCTCATGGACATTATCCCTCCACAATTTAAGAATATTATTTCTTGACTAACTGTATTACTTCCACTTGGCTAATCTCATCTTCTAATTAGGGATGTGGTCACAATTACAATCAAACCAATCTTCATTCCCCAATTTTTTGTTGGCATTTTTTGTAACTTGATGTATATTGTAAGGGTAACATGACACTTAACTAGTACGAGAAACCGCATCTCACCAACCACTGCCACCTTTAAAACTCCTAAGTTTAGGGTTAACGGGACCATACAAATAACTTAACTAGCATCACATTTTACAGACTTTTTAGATAGGATGATATATAGGTGTGTGGCTTGGATTAACTTTCCACTTTTCCCTATATATGTTGTAGAGTATTTCAAGTCACACGAGTTTCTTTTCAACTAGTAAGTCGATGCAGTTAGCTCCACTTCCTATATATATACCTCGGATTAGCTTACTGTTTCAGTTGCTGCACGTTGATCATTTGCTTAAATTATTGCGATCAATATTTTTTTAACCAAGGGGTGGCCACGAAACCCCACAAAGTGCAGCTCGGATACAAAGGCTGAAGTTAGTATTTTGAGGAGTTTAGAGCTGACCAGCAAGTCAACATACGTACACAACTAATCTAATTTTATTACAAACTAATTATAACATGTAATGTGGATGTTACAAATGCAAGTTATAGAAATAGTTTCTTACGTATAACCTACTACTAGACTTTTGGTCTAATAGTATGATTTTCGTTTTAAGTGTAATAAGTATTAAAATCAATTCCTAGAATGTATAATATTTTAAATAACATAATATGGGCTTAATCTTTCTTTAAATCAATAAAAATGACAATACATTTAATCTTTTTTTAGCTTCACGCATAGTTAAAGTTTCATGTTTCAGACTATCTTAATAAAAACTGCTTTTTCTTTGCTTTTTTATAATCAAACCAAGTAAAAGGATAATGCTAATATATAAGAATATCTTGCTTATGAACACAAAACCCCATGCATTCTTGGGGAAATAGTTTAGAAAAGAACGTGCTTGTCCTTGAACAAATCTTAAATTTTTCCTTAATATTACACTTCTTGGAATATTAATTAAATATTTTTTTATTATATATATAATATTTCTTCTTTGATAATAGGTTGGCCAAAGTGGTGCACTCGAGACATTATGTGGTCAAGGATTTGGTGCGAAATTATATAGGATGTTGGGGATATATCTACAAGCCTCTTGTATTTTATCATTTTTTTTCTCCATTTTCTTATCCATCGTGTGGTGGTATTCAGAAACAATTCTGATTTCACTTCATCAAGATCCTCAAATAGCAAAACTTGCTGGTCTCTATTTGAAGTATCTCATCCCTGCATTATTTGCATATGGATTTCTGCAAAATCTGTTGAGGTTTCATCAAATGCAATCAATTGTGAAGCCACTTGTTGTGTGCTCACTTCTTCCATTAATGCTTCATGTGGTGATTTCCCATGCTTTGGTTCGTTGGACATGTCTTGGTTTCAAAGGATCAGCAATGGCAGCTTCGATTTCAATGTGGATATCTGTCTTCATGTTGATTATACATGTGCTCTGTTGGAAAAAATTTGAGCACACTTGGGATGGATTTTCACTGGAATCTTGTTGTCACATTTTCACAAACCTGAGACTCGCCCTACCCTCAATTGCTATGGTGTGGTTAGTACACTTCCCTTGTCAATCTTGTTTTAAGTTATGATAAATCTTTAAAATGGCAGTTCTTTTTAGCGATTGGTCTTTTTTGATAATTTGTTATTTTGGAATCAACACATAAATATCAAGAATATGTCTCATACACGTATTTATACCATGGACAATCATTTTAAAACGGCTACAATTTTAAAAAAATCTACTTTTACTATATACTATTAATTTAAACACATTTATTATAATGTGCTCAATAATGTTCTCTATCCAACTATTAGTTGCAATGCTAATGTTAAGGGCATGTACAAACTTTGTTTTGTGTCGAGAATCACATAAGCGTGAATTATAGAAAATTCTAAACATGTCGAACCAAAATGTACAAAATAAAATATTTGAAACACTTCGTAAAGTTCAAAATAATAATGAAATTAACCAATATAGAACCCAACTACACAAACTTAATTACCTCATAATATTTACCCTCCCTTTTCGGTATATGCACCAGTTTGGAAGAATGGGCTTTTGAGCTTCTCGTCTTAGTAGCTGGGCTGATGCCAAACTCACAATTTACCACTATATCAATTGCAATAAGGTAAAAAATTTCAATGCTGCCTATACTCGTTTGACGTGAAAATGCATAGTTTAATTTCTGATTTTTTATTAGATGTGCTTCACTAATTGTTTCGAATTTCATCTTCAGTGTGAACACAGAATCGATTGCTTACATGATTGCTTGCGGTCTCAGTGCCACTACAAGGTAGTATGATATGAAAAATGTTGTCCCTATATATGAGGACATTCGACAACTCGTCTCTCTTTTATGCTGTCTTGCTAGCTTATTTAATTTGTTAAATTAACTTGTTTAGTCTTTTCGTGCTTTAGACTTTGGCCAGTGATATTCCCATTCCCGTGCTCTAACTATAAGCCAGTGACATTCTTTTTTTTTTTTTTTTAAAGAAGGAATTGCTACAGATTTTCGCTTTCATTTTACAAGTATTTTTACATATTCTGATAACTATTAATGCAACATACTTCTACAGTACTAGAGTGTCAAATGAGCTAGGAGCTGGTAATCCAAATATGGCGAAGCATGCCATGGCTGTTGCTATCAAGTTATGTGTTCTTGTGGCACTTGGTATTGATTTGGCTCTAGGTGTCGGTCACAGTATCTGGGCTGGTCTCTTCAGCAATAGTTCAACGGTCAAAACGGAATTTGCTTCAATGATGCCCCTGCTTATAGTCTCCATAGCAATTGATTTTCTTCAAGGAGTCTTATCAGGTTGTAAGCATATATATGAAATTTCATGTCATGAATATCAAGGGATTCACTTTTTTCCTCTAAAAATAAGAATTTATTTACAGGGGTCGCCAGAGGATGTAGTTGGCAACACTTAGTTGTATGTATTAACTTGGTATCATTCTACTTCATTGGAACGCCAATATCACTCCTCCTTGGTTTGAAATTAGAACTACATGCCCAGGTAAACTAGAGATTGTATGAGATTTCATATCCATGCAGGCTTGGATCGATCTATAATATAAGTTTTAGGGACTGCAATTCCACTAAATGTCACAAAACTATTTTAAAATCTTATGATTTTTTTTTTGTATTTTTATTGTGTAAAATTACTTAGTCAACTAATTCTGTAACAAATCGATTTAGCCTCCATTTAACTCCCATTGATAAAATATTATATATAGATTTGCCCGACATGTAGAATGCATATCATTTAGTTATGTGTATAATAGATTTTGTATCCATGTAGGCAAGGGTGAATCTATAGTATTGTCTAATACGTGTTATGTATATTGATTCTCTTTTTTTTTTTGTAAACTATAGTACTATAGTATCATCTAATCTATAGGTTTCACGTCGTCTGATGTGTAGGGGATCACAAACCTCACCAAATCCCACAAAACTATTAAAAATCTTTCGATATTTTCGGTACTTTCAATATGTAAAACTACTTAGCCGGCCCCCACTAATTTTGTACCAAATCGATTTAATTCCAACTTAATTCTCACCGATAAAATATTAATTGTAGATTCGCCTTGTATATAGCTTGCATAACGTCTAGTTATGTCTGTGGTAGATTTCACGTCCATGTAAGTAAGGATGGAGCTATAATATCATCTAATATGTGTTATGTGCATCGATGTGTTAACTATCATTATACTTGTTAACGATCATTCTTCTTTTCACTTATTTTTTTTGGTGAAATAGGGATTATGGATGGGCTTAATTTGTGGTCTAACCAGCCAAGTTTGCTTTTTATTGGTGCTCGCATGTCGAAACAAATGGGCTAGATTGGATCTCCTCACCAACAATGTAACAAAAGTTTAATTTTGGTGTAATTAGCACATCTCCAAGTTGATGCAGCTTAGGCTTAGAGGCTATATAGAAGTAAGTTTTTTATTTGTTGAATTTTTTGACTTTTTAACCGTACCAAAAAGGTTCAAAAACAATCGAGACACACTGACATGTGTGGCAAGAGGATTTTCACAGAGATTTTAAATTTTTCACTTTGAAAAAAATGCACGCAAGAAGAATTTTTCTTCTTGGTAAGTTTTTGTATCATGTCAATTCCAAAAAAATTTCACTCCAAACAATGTCGTTGTCCTAAATTGCAAGCCATTGTTTCAATATTTTGAGTTGGATGCCATGCTATCAAAACCCTCTCATAATGCATAACGACCCAATGAGATTTAGACTGTACAATCTAACAATGATTAATTAATGATGATAAAGACCAGACCAGTTCGTGGGGATAAGAACGGTCTTCTGAACAAAGTCGGTATTTCCATTGTCGTGCCCTAGTTGTTAATTTCCACTAACAAAACATAGATTTAAAGTTAGCGTTAATATTGTTTCTAATCATGGTCTAAACTTTGAATCTAAGGATACATAGGCCTCACTCAAACTCCATTCATGTTTGTAGTGAGTCTATGTTTGTTTTTTTGTTAAAAAGTTAGGTATACTCAACTTCTAATTGCTCTACATTTCTTAGTTCGTAACCTTCACAATAGCTTTATCGACATTACCTACCAAATAAAAGGCTTGTTCAGAAATACCATCTAATTTTTTGGAAAGGACGCAGATAACTAAAATAACATTTGGTTAGGCACGTCCGCAAACGACCCCTAGGTTGGTTGAGTTGTAATGCATATCCACGCAATCGTGATAATTAGAGCTTAGAAAAAAAAAATTTGTTTATTTTTAAATAAACAAGTGAGTTTTTCATTTCCAAAACTATACAAGAAAAACATGTACAGAACATCCGACTCTTGCCTAAGTAAGAATGCTATCATCGAAGTTCCAAACAAGACAAGTAGTTGAATTAAAGGTGTTCATCCTATATTTTCTTCCCTATAAATACAGTTTCATTGTTGGAAATCTTTATTCAATCCTAGGTCCTTTCTTTGTTTACTTTTGATTTTTTTTGGTCAAAATAAAGTTATATTAAACAAGTTAAAGTACTCATAAATGGGGAAATGAGTTTGATCTTGTGTATGTGTATTTTGTGTGATGGTGTGTGTTATAAAGGGTATAAATGAAATTTAGCATGATTTTAACATAAAATCTAACAATCCCCTAACAAAAGGGGTCTTTGTCTCACTTCATAAAAAATAGGAGGTCTAAGTCTCATTTTTCAAAAAAGGAAGGGATACGGTTTAAATAAAAAATACCCTTTTACAAAATCATTGCTTTTATTAAAAACGAAAATGTGGGGCCATATAAATACAAATTTGTACAATTTTTCTTAAATTCAATGGAGGGATGATGACGTTAGGTATAAGTTTGAGCAGCGTGGATTAAGAATCTTTGCTCATGGAGACTAAAAACACACAATTGAATATTTTTATATGTAATTTTTTTTTTTCAGTGGAGGTTAAATTAATTTTAGTCTAAAAGTACATAAAAATACATATATTTTCAAAAAAAAAAAATCACTTCAAGTCACTCTTTAACATTTCCGCTCTTGAGTCCGTTAGAGCTACTGGCCTGCTGGCCCCGAAGTGAATCCACAACATCCCTTTTCAAAATCACATATGGATTAAGTTCATTATTACTAGAAAAGTATTTACCTAAACAAACATCGTTTTATTAAACACGACTTTTTCTAACTCATTTAAGATTTTATAATCTCAGTTCACAAAGAATGAATTTAGGCGAAAAAGTTTTATACTCCACCCATACATACAAACGTATTACGAACAATATTTAGTGTAATGACCCACGTTTAGCTATTACTTTGTCACAATTGAGCATCATATTAATAGACCCAAAATGCTTAAATTTGGGGTGACGGTAATGACAAACTCAAGTTATTATAAATTAAATGTATATCTCTCTTACAGAGTTAATATGGGATGGAATATCACATTTACTCTAAAAAGAAAGGAATGGGAGAATTTGTTTCCACAAATTTACCATAATTAATAGAGTACATGACCGAAATGATCCTTTATCTTTGGACTTTGTAACATTTTCGTCCCTTGTCTACCAAAGGTGACAAATTAGTCCCTTATTTTTAAATTTATGCCGTCATTAATTCTTTTAACAAATTTTGTCAATTTTTTAACGTAGATTTCATGCGCTTGACATGTGACCAATTAGTCCTTTACCTCTTCAAAATCTAACTTGAGTTAGTCACGTGCTAAGCACATGCAATCCGCACTAAAAAAAATTGACGAAATTTGTTAAAAGGACTAACGGCGTCCCAGATTTAAAGATAAGAGATTAATTTATCATGTTTAGTAAATAAGGGACAAAAATATCGCAAAGCTAAAAAATAAAGGACCATTTCGATCATTTATCCTAATATAATTTAGGGTTTAAGTTATAGAAAATTTCTTGTATTTCATTATTTGATCAAATTTTCATTTTTTTCATTGATACAAAATTTACTTTATTAGTCCTAAAAAGTACCCTTAGAGAGTTTTCCAAAGTACTTACGTTAGTCGCATTCATCTACCTAGATATGGCATTTGGGTCGGGCCAACACATGCCCAGTTCAGCTCGAATGAAAGTGGGTTCGACTCAGCTCAGCTTACCACATATGGGTGGACCGAGCTGGGTCATATATTTTTAGACCCAGCCCATTTGTGCCCAAGCCCAACCCAGCTCGAACCCAGCACAGGCCCAGCTCAGGCCCAATTCGAGCCCAAATAAAGCCCATCTTGATATTATAATTTGTACATGTAATTTTTCTTATAAATAGTTAGTGTATTCAACTTCATTTTACTACAAAACTATATATTTATTTTACTACCTATTGTCTCTTTATTTTACTACAAGAGAATACACAATATTTATGGTTATGGGGGAAGAAAATCTTTCACAACGATTACGTTCAAATGTTTGGAATCATTTTGGTTACTTTGAAAAACATGGGTATGTAATTTGTAACTATTGTGAACGTAAATATATATTTCGTCGTCAATTTGGAACTAGAACGCTTGTAAGACATCTTGTATCTCAACACTCAAATGTTCTAAACTATTTTAATCATCAACCACCGCCACTACCACCACCAACAGGCCTAGCACCCACATAATGAGCATAATAAAATAGAGAACTTCTCCACCAATTTTCTTCAAGCATTTATGTAATGTTCTTTTTTATGTTTATTAGTAACGTATCCGTGTCTCGTGAACTTGTGGTTTGTTAAGTAATGTTTTATCATTTATATTAATATTATCGATCAACTTATGTCTTGTTAATTGTTAAATTAATATTTTCGTAAAAAAAGTTAAGCTTAACCTTTTTTCGTTATTAATCCAACTATCAAAATTTAGAACACACTAATATATATATATATAAAGATGGGCTAGCCCAACCCAACTCGCGACTCGTGGTAGCGGGCTTGTGGGCCGAGCTGGGACCTATATTTCAAGAATTGAGCCTAGTCCAACTCAACCCACTAAACATATATGTCCAGTCGGGCTCATTTTTCTTAACTCATGATTCGGTCGGGCCGTGCCGGGCTGGCCCATTTGCCAACTCTACATCTACCAATCAAAATTGGCCAAAAAAATTTTGATTTGCCTATCAAATGACATCTTTACCAAGGGCAAACGAGATAAGGAAGTGGGTGTTGTTTTTGTTGTAAGTGTATGTGGATAATTTTCAAGTTGGAATTTGTAGTCTTCCCTATCAAATATTATTTGTCGGTGAATGAATTAGAGTATGTGTTGGAGTGCATTGATACACCACATAACTTTATGATGAATGTCAATGTGATACTTTTAACAAAGAATCTTAAAGATGAATACCCAATTTGGTCTCTTATCTTTAGGGTTTGTGTCATTTTAGTCCTTATTTTTCAAAATGTACCATTTTAGTCTTGTATCTTTACTATTTGTTCCAACTTAATCCTTATCTTTCAAAATATACCTTTTTAGTTCCGTATCTTTACCATTTATATCTACTAAGTCCTTATCTTTCAAAATAGTGGAGGACTAATGTGGATTATAATGACAAAGATAAGGACTAAGTTGGGACAAATCGTAAATATTCAGAATTAAAATGGTACATTTTGAAAGATAAGGACTAAGTTAGGACAAATGATAAAGATACAGGACTAAAAGAGTGCATTTTGAAAAATAAGGACTAAAATGGCATAAATTCTAAAGATAAGAGATCAAATTTGGTATTTACCTGAATAAAAAAAAAAGGGGAAAAGAAAAAAAAACAAAGTGTTTGTGTATAGTTGTGTGGTAGTGGATATGGAAGTTGATGGGCTTTGGAGCTACTAATGAGGGGTGGAAGTTAGAGGAAGTGGTGAAGGGTGTTGGTTCTTGTATGTGTATTACGTGTAATTCTAATGACCATCAGTGTGTGTGATTGTGGCTAGAATTTGCAGGTAAGGTAAATACATGGCATGAGGTGATGCATGATGAGTACTGACATCTCGTCCCTATCATGGGGCAGGCTTTAAAACGTTTGTGGGGTTAGAGTATCCTCAATAGAGATTTCAAATTTAGAATTCTTAAATTTTTAGCCTAAAAATAACTAAAAAATACATATATTTTCAAAAAAAAAAAAATACTTTTTAATATCTCCGCTTTTGGAGTCTGTGAAAATTGCAGCCCCCCTTGACCCCCAAGTAAATTTACCCTCGTGTCTGAGCGTCCCTTTTCAAAATCACACGTGGATTAACTTTATTATCAATAGAGAATCATTTACCTTAACAAACATCGTTTTATTAAACTATGACTTTTTCTAACTTATTTAAGATTTTATAATCTCAGTTTAGAAAGAATGAATTTAGACAAAAAATATTTACACTCCACCCATTCATACAAACATAACATGTGTTGCAAATTAAAGATCAATATTTACTATAACAAGCCATGGTTAACTACTACTCTGTCAACAAATTTAGCTTAATCAACTCGTCCAAAATACTCAAACATGTGATAATAATAATAATAGTGAATTCCAGTTATTATAAATTAAATACATATCTCTCTTATTGACTTAATATGGGATGGAATGTCACATTTAAATAGTGTTTGGAAGCAATTCATGTGTGAAAATCATTTATAAAATTGAAATGAATTCCATAAGGAATTGCATTTACAAATAAATTCTCTTATTTAGAACTGTAAAATCATATTAAGTCAATTCTATTATTTGTAAATCTAAATTGTGTTTGGAACACATGTAAAATTGAAATTAAGAGTTGTATTTTACTAAATATCATTCTTCTATTTAATTTAAATTAGGCTATTATATAAGTGTTATTTTTTCAATCTACTATTGATTCCTGGTACTATTATAAAAATCTGAAAGTAAAAATTTAAAAATAAAAATAAAAAACAAAGAAATATAATGTTCGTGATCATCATGACTCCATAAACAATTATATTAAATATAAACAAGTAATTAATTATAATGTATAAAATATAAATAAATAATTAATTAATTAGGTATCATGTATATGGAGTCATGAATCATGATTGTACATACATGCTTGGCTTTTGTAGAGTCGTGACTCTACGTACTGCTTTTTATTGAATTCTTTATTAATCAACTCTATAATGTATTAAATATAAACAAGTAATTAATTATTAGGTATCATGTATATGGAGTCATGATTCTACATATAGGCTTGGCTTCATTTTTTTGGCTTTCTTTCCAGATGATTATTTCTGATTTCATGGCCTAATTTGGAACAAGATTTTACATAGTAGTCAATTAGGTAGGATACATATTGTCCAAAAGAAACATTGTGAATAAATTTACAACGAAAATCAAACAAATGCTTGAAAGAAGAGTGAATGGAATATGTTAATTGTTTTTTCTTTTTTTGCCGCCAAAGAGAGAAAAGTGGGGAAGATATTTATTAGTTTCTTTTTTGGATTTTTTTATTATTCCTAGCAAAGGCAATCACTTAAACTTGAGGGTAGTTTATAAGCATAATTATTGCAAACGTACTGCAGTTAAAATTATCAGAAACATGTAATCATCATATAAAATCATTAAGAGTCATAAGCTACTTACTTGATGTGAAAGACGAAGCCATGACAGTGATTAATTGATTTCTCTACCTTAACCCTATTCTTAATAGTGTAGATGTGTGATGGAATTCTACAACTCTCTTCAGGGGAGGGAGAGGACCAATTAACATGTATTTATAGGAACAGGTTGTTATTTCCATCAAGTAACCTAATAGACTTGGACTTTAGTGGGTTTTTATTATAATTAAATGGGTCACCAATAATTTAATGGGTCAAACCACTTAGATTCTCCTACTTGACCCATTAACCTTTATTGACAACAGGATTCAACCATAAACATAAGGCGTGCATAAGAGATTAAATCCTTACATAATGTCTTTCATAATTACCAAAGAATGACAGACTACTAAATGTGGGTTATAGCGGTTGTACATCATTCACTCAATGTACTCCCTTCTATATACCATGACACTAGTAATCAGTCATACTTGGTCATAATCGTAATGGTCCACGATAATGTCTTTTACAGACTTTCCTTAATAAACATAAGTCACGTGAACACTATCATGCATGAAACAGGAAAAACTTTAATGTTTGTCAGAAACATGTCATTAAGCTCAGAGTGTCAGCATTCTTGCACTTACATCTTTCATAATTACAACCAAGACCTATTATTTCTTAATGTCCCTTAAAGGTTTGGTTGTAAGCCTTTAGCCATAAATCTACAGTTATGAGATTTGTACTTATGTGTTCGATAGATACTCTTTGTTCTGAACCTCCTCTTTAATGACAAATACTTTAACTCCATGTATTTGGCACCTTATGATTATTTGTCATTTTAGAGAAGAAAACTGTTGCAAAATTATCACAATAAATGTTCAGCGACTTGGTAATTAGTATCGACAAATCCAAGTCCTAAAATTAATTTTCTGCAACCATAATACACAAGTTGTAGCTTTATAATATGCTACAAATTCTGCTTCCATTATGGATGATATAATGATAGTCTATTTCGCCCTTTTCATAAGGTCGCTCCCACTGCTTAAAGGAAGAGTTGACCAAAAGTGGACTTTATGCTATTAACACATCCAATAAGATTTGAATCCGAATATCCAATCAGTTTAAATGATTAGATCATTTACATGTCAGCATATAATCTTTGTTCTTTTAAGATACATTAAACTTTTATTGCAATTATCTAGTAATTCAATTAAGAATTACTTTAATACATTCCACATATTATTGAGACACTGCATAAGACTAATTTTTTTCATATCAAATTTCTCTAGAATTCTTTCAATATAGGTTTTTCAGGAGACAATCCTAACATTCTTTGTGATCTATCACAGAATATTTCAATTCCTATCACAAAAGACGTCTTTCCTATATTTCTCACTTCCAAAATTCTATGAGAGAAACTTGAGTTCTATGTAATGTCAATACCATTAGCAGCAAGAAGAACATTACCAACATATAGGACTTAAAAGAAATATAAATCGTTCCCACTAATCTTTCGGTATACTAACTAAACAACTTTGTGTTTCTTAAAACCGAATGCCATAATGGTATTATAGAACTTAATATACCATTGTGAATTTCTTAAGTTTACACACTAGATGACCTTTTCCCTCTATTGAAAAACTTCAGGTTGGTCTATATGAACTTTCTTCTTAAGATCGTCATAAGGAACATAATTTTCATTTTATTTGGTACAACTTTAAAGCATAATGAGCCACCAGTGTCATGATTATTCTTAAAGTGTCTTTGAGACTAAGGAAAAGTCTCTTTACAATCAATGCCACTTTCATAGGTATAACTTCTTGCAACTGATCTAGTCTTATAAGCTTAATTTTGTCATTAGAGTTGCATTTGGTCGTAAAAGTCATTTATCGCCAACTCTTTTAAACTTTCTGACAATTTGACTAGATCATAACTTTATTTTGTCGCATACAATTCACCTCTTCTTTCAAGGCATCAATCCATTTATTAAATTTTGTACTTCATATGGCTAGTGAAATGAAGCTAGATCTTTATTGACTCAAATTTTAAAGTTTGACTCGTACAAATAAATCACATAATCATCATGAATAGTTGTCTTTCTCTCCGTTTAAGATCTTAATACTATTCTTTGTGGTTCATATGGGACAACTTCTTACAAGTGATGGTTCCTTCTTTATTTGTTATTCAATGTTGTTAAAACGTTGAACAATACTTGGAGCAACTTTTGATAAAAAGAGCATTAATGGATAAGGAAAAATTCATCCCAACTTCTCTAACATACACTTTATGAGGTTCATCACTCGCACTAACTTTACCATTCTTTATGAATCTAACATTACTGACTCTACAAAATTTTAACAAATAGACATAATCATAATGAGAAATCAAATGTAAAGTAATGAAATAATTTTCTCCATTAAAAGAGGGTACATCAAAAGGTCTATAAACATTAGGGTGTATAGCTTCAAGAAGCATTCTTGTGGCTCATTTCTAGTTGTGTTTGGTTTGCTTCCACTTTATGCAATTCACACACATGCCAAGATCAGTAAAATCTAGACTCAAAAGAATCTCATTATTTACCAATCTATTTAATCATTCATTAGTATTACAACTAAACATTTATGCCACAAGTAAACAGAACTTTCACTTAGTCTACCACACTTAATTCCAATATTATGTTGCTCAGTAAGTAGGATTCATTGAACATACCATCAAGTTTTAGTTTATATAATCTATCACTGATAATATTAAACCCAACAATTATGGTATTCTCAAATAAACTAAAACATCTATGTTCAATTTTAATATGAAATCCAAAAAAAAAAATTCAACTTTAATAAAAAAAACTAAGTTCCTAAAAACAACATAGGTGCATAGAACGATAAAAATTAATGTGATGGCTAGCCTTAAGGATTAGACGATAAGTCTTAGACTTTCAATTAGAGCCTTCACATGATTTTCTATGTACAAAACTTTAATTTGGATTTATGTTCTAAATTATAAGAAATCCTTCTAACATATTGAAAACATAAGTGGTAGCTACAGAATCAAGTACTAGGTACTAAGAAGAACATCACTCAAAATTGATTAGAAACATAAAAAGGAACGATAATTACCTTTATTTGTTCAAACTATACTTTATATTCAGACAATCTTTAAAAGTGAACTAACTTTATTACAAAGTGGTACTTGCAAGCCTGAACTTTTATCCAACAAGTCTAAGAATCGTTAACAAACTCTTTCATTTCTTCTTGATTTTGTTCATTTTAAATTCTTTACCAGCTTCTTGATCCATGAGATTAACAATGTGACTTAATTGACGCTCCAATCTCATTTCCTTCTAAACAAGCATACTAGCCAATTCACATAATCACTTATCCTTAATAGTGTTATAATTAATCTAAAAAGGCTCATATTCAGAAGGTAGTGCGTTCAATATAAAATGTACTAGGAAGCATGCATTCACTATCATTCCCAAGGACTTTAATCTTGCTGCAATATTAGTCATCTTTATGATATAATCTTTCATACTTCACGACCCATTATTACTTCATAGTCGTGAGCCTAGCTATGAGCATATCAGTGAATGACTTATATACAGAATTAAAACTCTTCTTCCACAAACTTTAAGTATTCGTTAGTATCATCAATTTGTGGAATGGTCATTCGCATAAATACCAGCCTTAATCTGTTAAACCATTTCCAAACTTTATAATGAATCTTCTCTTTCTCACTACTCGAATCCGTAATAACTGGAGGTTCATTATTCATAGTGCTAAGTCCAAATTCAAATGATTTAAGTGAAAATGGACTTATTTGCACCATTCGGAGAAGTTCAATCCATTAGACGATTAAACATAAAGCATGCAAATGAAAGGAAAAGGCTACAAATATTACATAACATTTCAACATAATCATGGATTAATAGTAACTACATACTTAATGTGGACAATATCATGGATTCAAATAAAATAACAAATAAAACATCATAGTGTATTAGAGTTCTTCTTTGGATAGAAACTAAAATACATGATCATAAAGTAAATGCCCATATAGTAATATTATTAGACAATTAAAATAATTTGTCTCATTATGTTTACTATTCACAGGATAAACAATTCACCTTTGGGTAAATCCAAAAAGTCCAATGAATAATAAACGTCAAACTACCCATTAAAATTTCTTAATTTTGATAATAGGCTTTTCATAGATAAATGGATAATTGACAAAAGATAAAATCCATAAACTTTCTAGTTTGGCCACTTTGGTGACTAACAGACATACACAAGATGGATTTAACTTTAATAACAACTATTAACGAATAAAATTCATAACTTTCTTAGTTGGACACTTTTGTGACTAACAAACCAACTTAATATGAATTTTAAGTTCAATAATAGTTATCAATGAATAAAATCCAAAGTTTCTGGTTTGACCACTTTGGTGACTAACAAACCAACTTAATTGGATTAACTTCAATAACAATTGTCAACTATTAAAATCCAAGAGCTTTCTAGTTTGGTCACTTTGGTGACTAACAAACCAGCTTAATATGTATTTTAAATTTAAATAATAATTGTTAACAAATAAAATCTAAAGCTTTCGGGTTTGGCCACTTTGGTGACTAACACACCGACTTAATATGGATTTTGAATTCAATAATAATTGTCAATGAAGAAAATCCACGGACTTTCTAGTTTGGTTATTTTGGTGACTAACAAACTAACTTAATATGGACTTTAAAGTCAATGACAATTAAAACTTTAATGGCACATAATTTCAGATTTTTCTATTGTGATATGCGTTACAATGCTCGTATCTAACTGAAATCAATCAATAATATTGATATATAGTTCAACGCACAATATAAGAGAATATGTTAACATGCTAATTGGGTGGCACATGCATTCATAAGAGAATATCTTAAAGCCTCACACATACTTAAAAACATTTTAAAGCCACACAATATGTGTTAAGCTTTGAACATTACATATATACTTTGGGATAAAAATACTTTTTCTCATCAAGGTTAACCAACGTGTGTTGCACATAATGAACATGTTGGTGATGCCTGATGCTCATCAGGGATGATAAATTGTGTTGCAAAGTCTTTATGTGATGCACCGTATAAATCGAACTTCAAAGATTTCTTTACAAATGTCGAAGGAAAATAAACTTTAGTTTTCCTTACTTGCAGCAACTTTTGTTTAATCTCTTTTTGATAATAACTATATATTTTTTTTCTCATAAGGAAAAATTAAATCCCATAATTATAAAGTTCAATTATAAAACTAAAACAACTTCATATGCAAATAATGCATCAAATAGATAAAAATATGCATGAACCACTAATCAAATTGAAGTAAAATAAAACAAATAATCATGAATCCGACTTGTTGGTGTGGTCACATGCTGATGTCAATCAAGTTACACAAACTTGTATATGAGAAATCTATTTTGGAACAACAAGGTTTTGATTTGCTTTAAATTCTCTCACATCAAAGCTTGTCTATGACGTTGTGATATGCTTTACGATAATACAACTAATTAAGGAATCAATCGAAGACATGACTTTAGAATTAATTCTTCACATAAGATTCTGAAACAATAAAGTCTATCTTCCTCACATGCAATAAGATATTCATAAAAGACAATTTTGGTATTGATATGACTTTGTTGACTTAATCACGTGCTTGCCTTTTCTCCTTGGATGATCTCTTATTTTATTTTGTCAAAAAATGTTCCAGGATATTCATGTGGATACAGAAAGACACATTCATGATTTCATAATAGAGATCACATGTTCTAATATTAGGCTCTGATACCACATGTAAGCATAATTATTGCAAACGTACTGCAATTAAAATTATGAGAAACATGTAATCATCATATAAAATCATTTAGAGTCATAAACAACTTGATGTTGAAGACGAAGCCATGACAGTGATTAATTGATTTCTCTACCTTAACCCTATTCTTAATAGTGTAGATGTGTGATGGAATTCTACAACTCTCTTCAGGGGAGGGAGAGGACCAATTAACATATATTTATAGGAACAAGTTGTTATTTCCATCAAGTAACCTAATGGACTTGGACTTTAGTGGGCTATTATTATAATTAAGTAGGTCACCAATAATTTAATAGGCCACACCACTTACATAGTTTTGTCATCAAAATATTAGCAGCAGAATTAGAAAATGTGGATTTGTAAATTCCACATTTTGAGCTTGAATTTGAGTAAGGCTTGTGAAAATCCAAGAATTGCAAATCGTGGATTTATAATTTTTTAAAAAGGTGCAACCAAACAAAAAAAATTGGATTTTATAGAATTCATTTATTCCAAATAGCTCATTACTCTGAAAGCAAAGGGATGGGTGAATTTATGTTTCCACACATTTACCACAATCATTTTTTAAGTTAATAGAAAATTGATTGTGTAGTATCTTTATTTAATTGAATTTCATTTATTAATTTCCAATGATCCAAGAGTTAATTTATAAGTCCTGAAAGTACTTTTCTATAGTTTTTCAAAGTATATAAGTTAGTCACATTTATCTTAACATCAAAATTGGCCAAAAAATTGATCTGCCCATCAAATGATATCTGTTATTTGTATTGTAAGTGTATGTCAATAGTTTTCGAGTTCAAACTCATACTCCATTTTTCATCAAAAATATTATTTGATCTGTGATTGAAATTTTATAATAAATTTAATATATCATTTTTAGAATAAGTTTGTTGTTAGCAAAAAACAAAAGAAAAAAAGAAAAGAAACAAAGTGTCGAATGTAGAGGAAGTGGTGAAGGGTGTTGGTTCTTGTATGTGAATTGTGATAGGAAAAATATTTCTATGTGTATTCATTGAGAAGAGTTACTGTAATGCCCCGATTGCTCATGAGACCGGAGCCCCGAACCCAATACCCAAGTCACAAAAAAATGAGAAAAAACGGGCGGAGTCTGATCTGTTTCTAAACTTAACCGGTTACCTACACATAAAAGAAATAGGTACAAAACTATAATTCACCATTCACAACTAATCCCAACTTCCAACATCACAGCAATCTTCAATTCTTATGGCCATCCGAGCCTTTCTTCTACCACAAAATATAACAAACAAGCATGCAAAATAAAATCCATTGAAATTCTATGTTTTAAATTCGCTTATCTTACCACTCTAATCATATTTACCTTTCTTTCTTATAAATTTAGTCTAACAACCAACTAACTTCCACTAACCACACAAGCATGCAATACTAAACATTATAGCAAAGCATAAAGTTATTACAATCCAGCTACTAACTAATAAATCATACAAGTCCTTTACTTCAAATTACAATCCTTCAATACACTTACCAACTTACAAGACTACAAGGCCTCAAAATAGAACATATACACAATAAGTTCCCTGTCTTTCACATTCAGCACACAAGCAATCAATAATGCCTCTGAACTTCTTCTTGGTACCTTAGTTCTGCCTTTCTTGCAACATGTTAAAAGAGGGGTGAGCATACAATATATGTATACATAGTAAGGGAGGGAACAAATATCCGGGGAATTTTGCAAAAGGGTTTTCGTGCAATGCATATAAATCTCAAATCAAATAACAAAATAATTACTCATTCAGCAATAGAGCCAAGTAATACATAATCACAAGATAATCAATCAATTCCATGAATTTAATAGCACACAAATAAGAATTCACGCGTATGTAACTCTCCAAGGACTTAGGGCCCAAGCGAAGGTACATTTAAAAAGGATACAAGGTAACTCTCCAAGGACTTAAGGCCTAAGTGAGAGTTACACAATAAGGATACCATGTTGTCCACGAGCACGAACCATGAACAGAAACCCGATATAATAATGAAAAAGATAATGATAAGCCGGCATAACCTTTTACACCAAACAGGGGTACTCTAGATGTAATACCCTGTTAATTCCTATGACCCAACTCTCCTAGGGCGGCATCCCTAGCGAGAAAGGAAATAGCTACAGAGGATGGACAACCATTGGCAAGCCCGATGCTACCTAGTGGGTGGCCACCACATCCATGGGAATGGTTGCGCAACCATGATAATGATAACGATAGCGGTAATGATAGAGTAATTTTTCACTCGTTGATATCTATAATTTTCAAGGAAAATCGATTCAATAGCTATACAAGATAACATTTACGAGACAATTACAAGTAATATAGGCGAGATAGCAATAGAAGCAAAACACTAACATATTCTAATAAAGTAGCTAACATTTATGAGTTGAAAATTATTTAACACAATCAACATACAACAGAGAAATACGAATAAGATGCAACTCCCTCTCCTCTAGAAAGCCAAACACACAAAATCTAGCCAAAAACCATTTCGAATCTTCTCTAATGGCATCA
Source organism: Ehretia macrophylla (assembly GCA_037974665.1). Classification (NCBI taxonomy): domain Eukaryota; kingdom Viridiplantae; phylum Streptophyta; class Magnoliopsida; order Boraginales; family Ehretiaceae; genus Ehretia; species Ehretia macrophylla. Next base: position 18,238,271 of record CM075768.1, on the reverse strand, counting down.
ATTTCCTTCAATTCCTAGTTAGGCAGTTATGCAATAAAATCATTCTCTATTCATCCAATTAACCATATACAAGTAACATGAGTTAAGAATACTAATCATGCAAATAACTAACTACTTTTGCAAGTTCACATCACAACATCATACTCTACAATCTCTAAACATGCATTACCTTAACTAAACTTAAAGGACATGACTAGAAGCACTCTTTGATTATTAGCATTAGCATGCACATGGCTCTAATTACATTTAATTAGCTAAATGGCAGTTAATCACCCTTAATTCACATTTCAACTTACATGTTTAACAAGTTAACCATGTAGTCTAAGCTCAACTCTAGCTAACATAAAATAATTCAAGTTATCATGCTTCGTTAACTAGTTCTTAGCATATAAATATTGGCAATCAAGATAGACAATAAACATTCTCTAATTCTATTCACCTTTGTAGTAAATAAGTAACACAACTATTTAGCATTTAAGCCTCCATATTCAACCCACGGCTCAAGTGATTAAATAAATAATCTAACTTTACTAATCCACTCAATAACATATAAGTAACACAACTAGTTCTAAAGCTATCAATACACATAGAACTTCAATTATTCATTAATTACAACATTTCACAACTAATTAACTAATTTCACAATCTTTACATTTGACTCAATTAACACACAACTTCATTAGGGTTCAACACATAGTCAAATGTCTTCTAGACTAACTATGGCACCAAAACAAATCATTACAAAGCTTAATATAGCAAAAGAATAAGCTAGAACTCCAAATGGCCTCTTGGCCAAAAATGCACTTACACATACAACACTTGAAATTTCTCTTAAACTCTTGTTCATAAGTTACATAAAGCATAATTGTACATTCTATACTTCATACAAGCTTTGTTTTATAATACTTAATATGCAACTTGAACTTAAAGTTAGCTTAGCATAATATTTTCTTTAAATCTACCATTATACTAACAAATCATTATTAAAAAAAAACTATTCTACCATTAATAATTCTAAAACATTAGCTAGCAATATTACAACACATAGCAAATAGAACTTCATGAAAACGTGCCCACTTACAAATCTTTAAACAGAACCCTAATTTTATCAAATTCATTACCTATTATGTTGACATCTAAACTTTTTGGTTTTTATGTATAAACGTAGCTCTTTGAGTGTAGATAATTTTAGCCTTAAACGGAATTCAATTTCGATCGAAGTTCCACAAGTTACGACATTTTTTGTGCAACTGTGCAAACTGCCCCTGCTTCAGCGATTTTCATGATAGATTTCTAAAATGGCTAAATCGGAGGGTCAAAACATTAGAATTAGCCTTAGTACCAAAAATTAACATTTGCTCTAAACTACCCAATCTATCTGCTATATAAATTTCATTCAATTATAAGCTCGTTTACTATGTCAAAAAGGATTCAAACGATTGCGGCAGTAGCTTGTCCAGAATTTTTTTTTTCTCTACTCCATTTTTAGCTACTTCTTGTTTGTATGCCATTCTTTACACATGATAAGAATACTCTCTATGACATATAATCAAACACTTAAGCTTCATCTTTAATCATTGACCAAGTTCTACAAGCATACAAATAAACCACTATCAATAATCAATACACAACCAAAACCATGCCTAAAGTTTGCTCTACACTTCATTTAGCTAACATTACAAGCATGTATCACTTCAAATACCAACTAATTGCACTTATCAATTTTAACACTACCAAATATCAACATAAATGCACAAATAGGATGAAACCCTTACCTTGAGCATGTTGAATATGCAAGAATTTAGCTAAAATAGGCTTAATTTCCCTTTTTTCTTCTTCTTTTTCTTATCCTTTCTTGTGTGTGTTTAAACGTGTTTAGTGTGTGTGTGTGTCTGATTTTTGTGTATGTGTTGGTGTATTTGTATGTGTATGTGTGTATATAATGGAAGACAAAAGGCCGAAATGAACAACATGCCCTTCAACTAAATGCTATTCTACTAGTTTGCCATTTTAGTTAATTTCCAACTATTTAGTTACTCTTGTTTATAGTTTTTACTATTCATACGATACATAAAATAATTTTTCTACCCGCCTTCCCGAAATGCTATGCAAGTCATTTATAATTTTCTCATGCCTTATATATGCTAAGTATCATGGGAAAAATGCAAAAACTGAAAAATAAAAGAATAGAAAATTTAGTAAATAGTAACTATTCTTACAATAAAATAAAATTCGTATAAACCACCCTTTGAATACAATAAAATAATTTCAAATAACACACATAATAAAATTGTATGATATTCATTTTATATAAATGAAGTTTAAGTGTAGTGTGCATATTTAATATAAAGTAGCAATGTAAACAATTAAAGACACATAAATGCACATGAATAACACTTAATTAGAAAATACACATGAATGTGGGTATGGGGTGTCACAGTTACAATTGATTTATACATGTAATACAAAGAGATAAAATGTGATGATAAGCACTACATACAAATAAATTCAAATACAACAACCAGATTAAAAAGAAATGAATTTAAAATACAACAAATAAAATTATCCTTTTATCATGTTCTCTTAAGCGAAACTGGGTTTCAAACAGTGAACTTGGACTACAACAAATGAAAACGCGATAGACAAAGGCCTTTGGTCATGATATATGCAAATTGATCCAATGTGGAAATGAACTTGACCTTAAACCTTTTCACGAACAAAGTGAATATCAATCTCAATATGCTTCGTGCGAGCATGATGAACCGGATTGGCAGTAAGATAGGTAGCTCCAATGTTATCGCACCAAAGAGTGGGAGGAGAATAAGACAACGAGTAAAGCTCAAATAATAATGATTTGAGCCAACATAGCTTAGTCATAGCAAAAGCAATAGCCCTGTATTAAGCTTCTATGCTGGAGCGAGACGTGTTGGTCTGGCTCTTGGTCGACTAGGAAATGAGATTAGGGCCCAGAAAAATGCAGTATGCTTGAGTGCTGCGATGATCATCAAGACACCTAGTCCAGTCAGAATCGGAATAGGCATGGAGAGACAAGTCCGAAGAGGGCTGAATATGAAGACCAAGTTGAGGAGTGTCTTTGAGATAACGAAGTATGCGTTTCACTGCAGTCCAATGAACGTCAGTGGGATTTTGCATAAACTGACAAACCTTAATTACAGGAAAGGCAAGTTCTGGTCAAGTGATAGTAAGATACTAAAGACCACCAACAGTGTTGCGATACAAAGTAGGGTTAGAAAAGGGATCGCCTTCATGCTGAGACAACTGTTGATGAGGAACAATAGAAGATGAAATACCCTTGGCCTGTGCCATGTTTGTTCGAGTGAGCATGTTGGGTACAGTATTGATATATTATTTTAGTGCCTGTTCACTTAAATTTTGTTAGTTCTTGAGAAATCTATGAGCAATTTGATTGGTTCCATGTTTGTTTTGCGATGTAGGTGAACTATATGAGAAGACATGGATTTTGAGGCCAAGATTGAGGAAAAACGAACAAGGGCAAGCTTTTATACAACTGGTGAAGAGATTGAAGAACGAATAGAAGTAGCACAGTCATGGCACAGTTGTGCAACGTCGCAGAAAATTTAAGGGTAATTTTGTAAAAAGGCACAAAAAGAGGAAAACCCTATGATAAAAGTAGATATCAGACGTTGAAAAAAGAAGTTCTGGGATGGTTGCTAGTTCTTGGGGAGAAAAACAGAAGTTTGGAGAGGAGAAAACGCAAGAAAACACAAGATTGACGAGGAATGACGGAACAGAAACAAGATTGGCCACGACTTTCTTGAGATTTCTAGTTTTTCTCTCTCTCATCATGAACTTTAATATATTTTGGATTTCATTTACATTTATTATGAGTTGCTAGATTATTTTTCTAGGGCTATGATGTAGCCAGATTTTGATCATTCAAATTATGTTGGATTGATTGATTGATTGATTATTCTATTTTTATGCTGAATATTGCACACTATGCTTAATGGTTGTGATTATCTAGCCAATAATTGCTTGTTTTGTGGTTTTGTTTGAGACTAAGAAGTGATAACTAAACTAGACCATGTGTGGAGTATCAATAAATTGTCATAAGCTAGAGATAGTTATGAGATCTAATGCAGCGTTTAAATATCTAGGATTTAATGCATTCCATAAGTTCACAATTATCACAGAGATGTAGGTAGCTTGCTTGTTGGGATAGGGTATTGATGCTTGAGAAAGATTAATATTTACCTTAGTGAAATTGCTGGCAGAATAAAGAATAGTCATCAATTGGAATTAATCAACAGATTCAAGTAGGATAAATCTTGGTGAAATCGTAATCCCTAGAACTTTCCAATTATTGAATCAAATTTTCTATCAAATTTATGATTGTTTAGTTAAGTCTTTAGTTTTTAATCACAATCTTTCACATTTTGATCATCTGAATAAAATTAAAGCTAGTTCAATTTCGGTACTTAATAATCTCAATCCTCGTGGGAACGATCTTTATTCATCATTTATTACTTGTTGCGATACGTGCACTTGCATTAGAATTTACACAACAGAGCAAGTCTTGAATGTATTTCTGTTGATTCAGTAATAGACCAGTCGGAGTTCGAATAACCTGAATGCCTAGAAAGTAAAGAAGATCACCTAAATCTTTGATAGAAAATTCCTTATGAAGAGAGTGCATGAGTGAATTGATGGTAGAAAGATCATTCCCAGTGAGAATGATATGGTCAACATAGACCAGTAACGCAGTAAAAACATTAGAGACTTCTCGAATAAATAACGAAGAATCAGAAGTGGAAGGACAGAACCCTAAAGAGGATAGGTAAGTGCTATGACGCGAGAACCACGCACGAGGTGCTTGTTTCAAACCATAGATCTCTTTGTGGAGATGACAAACAAAGTCAGGATGAGACAAATGGACAAAACCAGGAGGTTGTGCCATATAGACTTCCTCATGCAAAAACCCATGTAAGAATGCATTGTTGACGTCTAATTGTTTAATTGGCCAATTTTTAGACACAACAATAGACAAAATGACTCAAATGGTAGTGGGTTTTACAACGAGACTAAATGTTTTTGCAAAGTGAACCCCCTCCTCCTGATTATACCCCTTAGCCACAAGCCTAGATTTGTACCTATCAATTGAGCCATCAAGTTTCTGTTTAATACGAAAAACCCACTTACAGTTACCAAATTTGCTGAAGGTGGTTTTGGAGCAAGAGACCAAGTACCATTTTTAATTAGCGAATTATACTCGGAATCCATGGCAACCCGCCAGTGTTTGTGTTTGGACGCCTGAAGATAGGTTGAGAGTTCTGTTTCAGTTAAGGCAGAAAGGGAAGGAAAAGACTGAAAGACATTATAAGTTACATAATCAGAAAAGTACCTCAACTAACGCGTATGGTCACGGCTTCGTGTAACCATCAAGTGAAGATGATGCACAATTGGTGGAATAACAGATGAAGTAGAGGACTGATCAGTTGAGGTGCATGAGACAATAGATAGATTAGGTACATCAGTGGAAGATGAGTGATTTAGGTGGTCCACAAGACTATGATAGGTGTCAGACAGTGAATGCTCATGAGGAGTAGCAGCGGCATCATGGTCAACAAAGGCAGAAGGCACGACAGACTCTAGGGACCCATTAGGAGATGTAGCTGGAACGTTGGGCAAGATATGAGACGCAGGAACTTGGGGCAGCATGGAGACGCGATGAAAATTGTCGAGCAAGGACCGAAAATGAGCATTGTCCTTTGGTTGAGCAGGACACGGCACACTAGGCAATGGTGAATGGCGATGAGAGAACGGAACATTTGCTGAGACAGTAGACTGTATGGAAAAAGGAAAAGAAGATTCATCGAATATGACATGACGCGATAAATAAACACAATCACTAGACGGATGATAACAGCTATAACCACAATATTCTAAACTATAGCCCAAAAACACACAGGGACAGGGTAGTGATTTAGGACTAAGCTTGTCATCTTTGTATGAACCAAGGAATGGAAAACACAAGCATCCAAAAACACGTAGAAAGCTATAGTTAGGAGGCCGTTTGAAAAAAAATTTGAAAAGGAGAGACATTATACAAGACAGGTGTAAGTAACTGATTGATGAGAAACACAGCTGTATTAAAAGCTTCCAGCCAAAAATGCTTCAAAATAGAAGCATGAAATAAAAGTGTGGTACCCATTTCAGTGAAGTGATGGATTTACCCATTTCAGTGAAGTGATGGATTTTACCTCAGATAGACCATTTTGTTGGGGTATGCGTGGGCACGAAATACGATATTGGATACCAATCATTTTAAATTATTTTTACAAAGAATCTTTAATTAATTTTGGGGCACCATCACATTGAAAACTTCGAATGCGGGTTCCAAACTGATTTTGAATGAGAGATTGAAATTGTAGACAGGAAGAATAACATTCACTTTTATTTTGCATAGGATACAACCACAAATAATGACTAAAATAATTGACGAAGATAATAAAAAAATCTAAAACTTGAACAAGAAGAAACTAGGGCAGAACCCCATACATCGCAATGAATCAATTCTAAAGGAGAGCTAGAAACTCTAGAGGAAGGGGAGAAGGGGAGCCTTTGACCTTTGCCTTGCATACAAGCTTGACAAACGTTATTCAGTGAAAGAAAATCTGTGAAAACTAAAGCAGCTTGACGACGAAGTTGCGACAACACCGGCTTGGACGGATGACCCAGTCTACTATGCCAAACACAAGCAGGAACACGAGTTGCAGAGAGTGCGACAGAAGACGGAGAAAGGGAAGAGGACGGCACATGCAAACTGTATAAATTTGACTTAACTGGGTCGCTGAGTAGGGGGATCCCTGTTTGAAGATCCTTAACGATACAGACAGATGGAAAGAATTCAAATGAGACTTTATTATCTCTAGTGAACTGAGAAATTGAGAGGAGATTACGAGTAAGAGCAGGTACATGCAACATATTATTAAGACATAAAGATCTAGCAGAATGAGGAATAGAAGTGAAACTAATATTTTCAATAGACAGTGGCGTACCATCTCCGACAACGACACTACCGGAACTAGTGTATGGCTGAAGACTCTGAAAAATGGCAGGGTCCGGCGTCATGTGGGACGTGGCACCAGAATTAGGAATCCACGTATTTTCCGCAAGCGTAGGAAAAAGTAGAGGCATGGAAGATGGCTGATAGTGCACGCCGGCAAACTGTTGAGTGTGAGATGAAGACTCAGGCGGAGTGTATTGAAGGTGGCACCGGTTCACGGAATGACCTTCACAGCGGCAGATTTGACATTTTCCCTTGTACCCACCTTTGTATCATGTGGAAGATTGGCTAGACTGTGAGGACTGAGAATTAGACTTGGACGGAACAACAGTGGACGAAGACTTGGGTTGAACATTGACATGCAGTGCATGGTCATGAAGAGAGGAAGAGGTCATCTTGGCGGTGAGAGCAGTGGTGGAAATAGATTCGGTTGAAGAAACATCATCACCATTCAAGACAAGGCGCTGCTAATAAGTAAGGAGTTTAACACGTAACTGGTTGAAGGATGGGAGGCAGCAAGATTCTCGATGGAGGTTATAAACGGACGGTAGTGACACAGCAAACCTTCAAGAGTGATTACAACCAGTTCATTATCAGAAATGGGATCATCGATAGCAGCTAAAAAAAAGAGGAGAAACCGGACTTGATGTAGAAACTCAGCAATAGACAGGGAGCCTTTTTTGATATTGCGAAGTTAGGAGCGAAGTAAAGACTTACGAGTAAAAGACTGCTGCAGAAAAGACTCTTTGAGAGCAGTCCAAAGTTCCTGAGCAGACTCATACTCGAGTGATTGATGAACAAGGGAATCGGACAAAGTGGCGTTGATGCATGCGGTTACAAAGCTATCAAATTTTTCCTTGTCATCAAGAGAGGCTTGATATTTAGCAGAAGAGGAATCAGTAGATGACGAAGGAAGTTGAGGCTTTGCCATAGTGCCGTCAACGTAACCTAGCAGACCATTGAAACAAATGAAGGTTGTCATTTGACGTTGCTAGGTGAGGAAATTGGAATTGTCAAGAGAGACTGTTAAGTAGACTTTTACATTGTAGGTAGGGAGAGAAAAAGGAGAAAAAGTGGAGTTGGCCATGGATAAACGTAGGAACAGATGTGAGAAGGAAAATACAAGACTGAAAAACAACAAAAAGAGTACGGCTGGTGGAAGAGATTATGCCAGGAAAGAGGTAACGTTGGTCTAGGAGACTACTGATATGGGATAGGAAAAATATTTCTCAGTGTATTCATTGAGAATAGTTACAATTGATTTATACATATAATACAAAGAGATAAAATGTGAGGATAAGTACTATATACAAATAAATTCAAATACAACAACCAAATTAAAAAGAAATGAATTTAAAATACAACAAATAGAATTTTCATTTTATCATATTGCGTGCAATTCCAATGTGCATTTGTGCGTGTAATTGTGGCTAGAGCTTGCAGGTAATTAAGGTAAATACATGGCATATGGTGATGCATGATTATTGACATCTCGTCCCAGTGACAAGCTGGCAAGACAAAAGATGAAGTTTTTTGTTTTCTGGTCAAGCAAAAGAGGAAGTAAGAAAACAAGAAAATGGAAAGGGTGAAAGAAAACAGAAAAACATATGGGAAAAGGGTTCTTCTTCTATGAGGCATGTGACATATTTGTCACATGCATATAGATAAAAAGTGATTCAATTAGTTGACAAATGTTAACCAATTATCATAAGTGGGGACATTATAATAATTTATTTAAAACTCTGTAAGGCCAAATTAGTAAAAAGAGAAATTTCAGACATTCTGATATAACATATCTGTATGATACAGACTAATGTGAATTAGTTTTATGAAATAATAACTTAACATGTGGCTGTGGCAGATTTGCCACATGCCTCATAGAAGAATTTTCCATGGGAAAATAGAAAGAAAAAAAAAACTTGATGTTTTGCCTCATTTGTCTCTGAAAAAATGTCACTCGCATGTGACAGTTTTTCAATTTTGACAGGTAGATAATAAAAGAGAATAACTTGTGTACTTTTGAGAAAACTTAATTTAAATGTAAATATTGAAGTGACTTTTCTAGAGGTGAGACAAATGGAATTATAAAGAAGTACACGTCTTCAAAATCGTGTTGATTGAAAAAGTAATAACAATTAACAATAACAATACTATAAGATGATAAATTAACAATAGATGGTAGTTTGGAAATCTTGTGAACGTACAATTAAAAATAAGATGACCTAAATTTTGTTTATATAAGCAGGGTTTTGACAGATTGATATTTCAGTACTTGAGGATGGGAATTAAGTGCTAAGACACGCGATATAGGATGGCTAAGATGACGTTTATATTCACAGAAAGAATGTTTGCTTTGTGTGTGCATATATGTGTATCTTGTGTCCAATGTCCTTTCATGATCGATTATCCCCCATCCTTCATATAATTAAGTTTATGGTATGTCTTACATCTGCTATTAGTCCTTACTTCTTGAAACTTGATTGGTAGCTAAATCCTAGCTATATGAAGTAGTATCGAGACAAGGAGCTCTAATCACAGGCTCATGTTTTATTGATTTAAATGACATGGCATCGCTATTGTTGGGTGTATTATTGATATATGATTTCAGCACCTTTTCACTTAAACCTTGTTAGTTTTTGAGAATTCATGAGTAATTTGATTGGTTTTGTCTTTGATTTGCATTGTAGGTAATTTCCAAAAGACAAACTGAGTTTTGAGGCAAAGATTGAAGAGAAATTGCAAAGGATTGGCTTTTATGCAACTTGTGGATAAATTGCTGAAAATTAAAGTAGCGCAGTCATAGCGCAGCTGCGCAGTGTCGCAGGATTTTTAAGGGCAATTTTGTAAAAGGCGTGAAAAGAAAAAAACCCTATGTTGAAAAAAAGGCATCAGACGTTAGAAAAAGAGGATGAGGGCTTTTGGAGAGGCAGCAAGTTCTAGAGAGAAAAAAAATCAACTTTTGGAGAGGAAAGAAAGCAAGGAAACACAAGATTGACGAGGAAGGACGGATCAGAGACAATATTAGCCACGACTTTCTTGAGATTTCTAGTTTCATTCTTTCTCTCTCATCATGAACTTTAATATATTTTGGATTTTATTTACATTGATTATGAGTTGCTAGATTACTTTTCTAGGTATACGATGTAGCCATATTTTGATTACTCGGATTATGTTGAATTTATTGGTTGATTGATTATTCTATTTTTATGATGAATATTTCACACTATACGTAATGCTTGTGATTATCTGGCCAATAATTGCTTGTTTTGTGGTTTTGTTTGAGACTGAGAAGTGATAACTAAACTAGACCACGTGTGAAGTATCATTAAATTGTCATAAGCTAGAGATAGTTATGAGATCTAGTGCAACGTTTAAATTTCTAGGGCTTAATGCATTCCATAAGTTCACAGTTATCACAGAGATGTAGGTAGCTTGTTTACTGGAGTAGGGTATTGATGCTTAAGAAAGATTAGTATCTACCTTAGTGAAATTGTTGGCAGCATAAGGAATAGTTGTCAATTAGATTTAGTCAACAGATTCGAGTAGGATAAATTTTGGTGAAATCGTAATCCCTAGAACTCTCCAATTATTGAATCAAGTTTTTCATCAAATTTGCAGCTGCTTAGTTGTTATTTTAATTAGTTTTGTTAACTCTTTAGTGTTTAATCACAACCTCTCAAATTTTGGTCATCTGAATAAAATTGAAGCTAAACCAATTTCGATAGTTAATAATTTCAGTCCTTGTGGGAACGATCTTTATTCATCATAATATTACTTGTTGCGACACGTGCACTTGCGTTAGATTTCATACAACAAGTTTTATTATGATGAATAAAGATCGTTCCCACAAGGACTGAAATTATTAACTATCGAAATTGGTTTAGCTTCAATTTTATTCAGATGACCAAAATTTGAGAGGTTGTGATTAAACACTAAAGAGTTATCAAAACTAATGAAAATAACAACTAAGCAGCTGCGAATTTGATGAAAAACTTGATTCAATAATTGGAGAGTTTTAGGGATTACGATTTCACCAAAATTTATCCTACTCGAATCTGTTGACTAAATCTAATTGACAATTATTCCTTATGCTGCCAACAATTTCACTAAGGTAGATACTAATCTTTCTCAAGCATCAATACCCTACTCCAGTAAGCAAGCTACCTACATCTCTGTGATAATTGTGAACTTATGGAATGCATTAAGCCCTAGAAATTTAAACGTTGCACTAGATCTCATAACTATCTCTAGCTTATGACAATTTAATGATACTTCACACGTGGTCTAGTTTAGTTATCACTTCTCAGTCTCAAACAAAACCACAAAACAAGCAATTATTGGCCAGATAATCACAAGCATTACGTATAGTGTGAAATATTCAGCATAAAAATAGAATAATCAATCAACCAATAAATTCAACATAATCTGAGTAATCAAAATATGGCTACATCGTATCCCTAGAAAAGTAATCTAGCAACTCATAATCAATGTAAATAAAATCTAAAATATATTAAAGTTCATGATGAGAGAGAAAGAAAGAAACTAGAAATCTCAAGAAAGTCGTGGCTAATATTGTCTCTGATCCGTCAATCTTGTGTTTCCTTGCTTTCTTTCCTCTCCAAAAGTTGATTTTTTTCTCTCTAGAACTTGCTGCCTCTCCAAAAGCCCTCCTCCTCTTTTTCTAACGTCTGATGCCTTCTTTTCAACATAGGGTTTTTTTTCTTTTCGCGCCTTTTACAAAATTGCCCTTAAAAATCATGCGACACTGCGCAGCTGCGCTATGACTGCGCTACTTTAATTTTCAGCAATTTATCCACAAGTTGCATAAAAGCCAATCCTTTGCAATTTCTCTTCAATCTTTGCCTCAAAACTCAATTTGTCTCTTGGAAATTACCTACAATGCAAATCAAAGACAAAGCCAATCAAATTGCTCATGAATTACTCAAAAACTAACAAGGTTTAAGTGAAAAGGTGCTGAAATCATATATCAATAATACACCCAACAGCTATCAACAAGTGGGGCATCTTTGGGTCTTGCAAACGGATTCTTATTGGTTGAGGGATAACCTATACCATCTTGACCATGTTATCCATCACGCATTATCAAGCTCAGGTGCTTCAGGATACTAAACGCTGATGACTAAATAAAGACTTACTAATCTAGGGAGGTTGAGTTGTTGGCGTACTTACATCACTATGATGTACGAGGTTCACTTACAACCGTTAGATTGATTGAAAACCAGTTTCCAGTTTCGTGCTTGACTGTGCGTTTAAACAACTAAACACGTTTGCAGATTAACGATAGTGATAAGGGAAACAACCATAATGAGTCATCTGATACATACAGTGAAAACATATGAAAAGACTGTAAGTAAAGTGTACACAGTATTTTAACGTGAAAAATCCAATTGAGAAAAAAACCACGTGACCAATCCCTGGTCAAAATAGGCAATCCACTAGATGTTTTCACAGTTACAATAGTGAATGGACTTATGTGATTGACAATTCCTTTGTAACCCTCACCGCCTAGACCATCTTACTCACCTAAGGATTTAAAACCTAGCGAGATCCCCTCGACTTAGCGTATTATCCCGAATACTCACCTCCTTCTCCTGAAGGATGGCTTAGTAAAATGAATAGAATATTTACAAACAAAAAACTGCTCAGTGCAATTACAGTTTCTGAACAAACTCTCACCACAGTGTTTCCCCAGACAGACTCAATAAGCCCATTACTGCTCTTATAATAACTAATATTTTCTCTCTGTCGTCTATCTTCTATCACCTCCCATTCCTTGCGAGATCATCATCATATATATAGGTGAGAGTACTGCAATCTTGGGCTTCAAGCAACCGTGAGCATTAATAACCTTTGTAGAAGTCTTTACCCAAGTCAATCTCCAAAGATTTGCTCAATCAAATATTTGCTCAGTCAGAATCTTCTTTGCCTAATCAAAAACGTCTAAGCATATTTATAGTTGCAGTAAATTGATCTCTTTCCATATAAGATAAATCCTGCACAATCTTTTACCAAAACAAGATCTGTATTGCCAAAAATAAAGACAATTAAGATGATGTAAATTTCCCCTAATCTCGGGCTAAATTTTGGACGTGCTAACAAGCTCCCCCTTTGGCTTTGTTTTTGGCGAAACCAATGCTAAGTACCTGCAATGCAGGCAATTGTAAGAAAATCATGATCTGGTTGAAAAAACCATAGTAGACAACTAGTAAACAATAATTTCTCTAAACCAATCAACCCAAAAAAAAACAACATAAATTTATCCTTTTTTTTGCCACAAATCAAGGCCAAAGGCTTAGTGAATCCCACTTTGTACGATAAGAAAATTTTGGCGCCCAAAGTTTTGGTTGTAAACAACATACTACCTGTGATGATGCTATGGTGAGAGATAACTGAACAGACCTGTCACAATACTCAATCGTGAGATACATGTCATGGCTAAGTTTATGCACACAAAGTGTGAACAACCCATAGGGCCCCACAAGAAGATCTGAAACAAAGACATAACATTCATTACACATGAGTTTTAACACATATGAACAGGGTGTGTGTGAACTATGATTGGGCTTTGCCGCACAGTGGACAGCGGAATCAAATGACAGATCAGTTGTAACAGTTGTTCAAACTACCCGCTCGACTAATCAGCTTACTGTATTCCTTGTTTGTCCGGGTAGCTTTCACTCTTGTGCATTTCTATGTAGCCCAAGGTAGCTTTTTCCAGGTTGGGTCAGTATTGTTGACCTTGAAATTTGCACAATACAGTGGTTGTCTGAAACAGTTCAGATCTAAGTGCGGGTCTTTTTTTTTTTTTTTACACAAAATTTTTATACTGATTCGTGTCCGGGAATGGAGATACTCCAAAGTCACAAGCTTAATACAACTGATCAGCACTTGGACTTCGTTGTATGCAAAGTAGCAACAAGCTTGCTCACAGTGGTGCAGAAGAAGTTCATGTACCATACAGTTAGAACACAGTGTAAGTAGCATTATATTAGTGCAGCCTCACTGTGTTTCCCTATGGCAATCACAGTCAGAGTGTACAAATGCCTAAGGCTTTGCGCGTTATTTCAAATCTCACTGCATCGACCTTGGTGAAAATATCTGCCAGTTGATTCTCAGTCACAACATGTTCAAGTACAACATGTTTTGTTTCCACTAATTCCCGTATGAAGTGGTGCCTAATATCAATATGTTTGGTACGAGAGTGTTGAACAGGGTTTTTCAAAATATTGATAGCACTCAGGTTATCACAATAAACAATAAGTGATTGATTACCAATACCATAGTTTGCAAGCATCTACTTCATCCACAGTAGTTACGCATAGCAACTTCCAAGTGTTATGTACTCTGTCTCAACTGTGCTTAAGGATATGGAAGCCTGTTTCTTACTGTACCATGATACGAGATTGTTGACATTGTAAAAACAACCCCCAGTAGTACTTTTCTGATCATCGACATTCCTTGCCTAGTCAGAATCACTGTATCCAGCCAAATTAGTATTAGTATCCACAGTATACCAAATACCTAAACTAGCAGTGCCAAACATATATTTAACGATGCGTTTTACTGCTTTGAGATAAGATTCCCTTGGATCTGACTGGTATCGTGCACACACACCGACACTGAAACAGATATCAGGATGGTTAGCAGTTAAGTATAAGAGACTGCCCATTATGCTGTGATATAGTGTTGGAACAACAGTTTTTTCATTCTCCCCCTTAACCAGCTTGGTGGTAGTGCTGATAGGTGTCCGTACTGTTTTGGCAGTGACCATGCCAAACCTCTTGACCAAGTTGCGTGCATACTTTTCTTGTGAGATAAATATTCAATCGTAACACTGTTTGACTTGTAAACCATGAAAATACGTTAGTTTCCCTACCAGACTTATTTCAAATTCACATTTCATTTGTTCGACAAAATCATCAACTCTGTCCTTGGAAGTAGAGCCAAACACAATATCATCCACATAGATCAGAGCAATCAACAGTCTTGTGTTGAAGTATTTCACGAACAGTGTTTTATCTACTCCTCCTTGAGCATAACCCTTGTCTAGCATAAACTTTGTGAGCCTCTCATACCAAGCACGAGGTGCTTGTTTGAGGCCATATAGTGCTTTCTTCAGCTTATACACGTAAGTGGGGTAATGTGGATCGACAAATCCTTTAGTTTGCTCTACATATGCTTCTTCCTGTAGAATGCCATTAAGAAAGGCACTCTTCACATCCATCTAAAACAGTTTAAAGTACAAAACACAAGCAATTGCAAACAACAGTCTTATTGACTCAATCCTAGCTACAGGTGCAAATGTTTCGTCAAAGCCAATTCCTTCAATTTGAGTGTATCCCTGTGCAACTAATCTAGCTTTATTGCGAGTGATTAAACCATTTTCATCGGTTTTGTTTTTGAAAATCCACTTGGTGCCTATGACATTAACACCTTTTAGTCTAGGAACTAAAGTCCAGACGCCATTATTAGCAAACTGACTAAGCTCATCTTGTATTGCGCTAATCCAGTGTTCATCCTCTAGCGCTTCATTTACTGTCTTAGGTTCAAATTGAGAGACAAAACATGCATACCTGGTATACTATTGGTAGTCAATTGTACGTTTACCTCATATCGTGATACCTTGGTCCAATGGGCCAATAACATCATTCAATGAGTGGTCCCTTTGAACTTGCCTAGATGGTCATTTCTGATCCAGATTTGTCATAGTATCATTCATGACCTGTTCCTGCTTATCTGTCTTTAGGAACTTAAAGGAACCCTTAGTGGGTAGTAAACGCATTACTGTATCGTCAGCGGCTGGCACAATAGATTGAGTTTCTGGATCTACTAAAGTCTTGACCTTATTACTGAACTAGTCATCTTCCATCGAGTGATCAACACAGTTAGTCATGTTCACTTCGGAAGCGTTTGAGCTTCTTTATGCTTTTTCATGTATTTGGTTCCAGTGCTTTTCAGATTCTATCGGTATTCCCTTTCCTTTATCTGCTTGAGCAACTACTGTGCTTGGTACTATCTTCTCTTCACTATCAACATCGACCATACCTACAGTATCATTAATGACTACATTTGCAGATTCCATAACTGTTAGTGTTCGAAGATTATAAACTCGATATACACGACTGTTCAAGGCATAGCCCAAGAACAGTGTTTTGTCACTCTTGCCATCGAACTTTCCTCGATTATCTCGATCATTAAGATCATAACAAATACTGCCAAATACATAAAAGTGTTTCACAGTAGGCTTCTTACCTTTCCACAGTTCATAGGGAGTTTTATCAGTACCTGATCATAGATACACCCTATTGATGGTGTAACACGCATTGTTGATGGCTTCAGCCCAGAACTTCCTAGGTATGTTTCTTCCAAACATCATAGCTCGCGCCATTTCTTGCAACATTCTGTTATATCTCTCAACAACACCATTTTGTTGTGGTGTTTTGAAAGCAGAAAACTCGTGAGAGATGTCATGCTCAACACAGTAATCATAAAATGATTGATTCTCAAATTCCTTACCGTGATCACTTCTGATTCGAATGACCTTCTCATTACCTTTTTCAGTGGTGATTTGCAAACACAATTTTCAAAAGGCTTGAAAAGTTTCGGATTTATCCCATAAAAAGTCCACCCATGCAAACCTGGAAAAGTCGTCAATACACAGAAAGATATATTTCTTACCTCCCAAGCTCTCTATTTGGACTGGACCCATGAGATCCAGGTGCAACAGTTCTAGGACTCTGTTCGTGGCCAACTGTTGTGTTTTCTTGTGTGGGGCTCGAATCTATTTTCCCAGTTGGCATGGACCACAAACGCCTTCCTTCTTTCCTGATAACCTAGGAATTCCTCTAACAACTCTTGCATTGGCATCTTGGTTAGCATATCAATATTTAGATGACCTAACTTTTGATGCCACAGTTCTGTGATTTGAACTAAACTATTAAGGCATACCATAGCCTAGTTCGTTGGACTCGGTAGAGTGTAACAGTTATCAAAAGAGCGTTTTCCTACAAGAACACATTTATCATTATTGTCAATCACCCTACACCCTTCCTTAGTGAAGTGAACAAACAAATTTTGGTCACACAGTTGGCTTATGCTAATTAGGTTTGCCCTAAGACCATCAACATGGAGTACATCTGTCAGTTTGGAAATACCTTCTACAGCCACTGTACCGCGACCAATTACCCTTCCAGAGAGATCATCCCCGATTGTAACTTGTCCTCTATGATATTCATGGTAATCTGTAAAGATACTGCGTTCACCTGTCATGTGTCTCAAGCAGCCACTATCCAAATACCATGAATTAGTAGCATTTTCTTTCAAGGAAGTGTAAATAACAAGACATTTTAGATTGCTCTTAGGCATCCATATTTTTCTTACCCTTTTTGAGGAACTGTATTGATGTGAGGAAGAATACGTGAACATACCTGCTCCCTACATGAGACGAAAATAGTGGGGTCGAATATGACCTGCACAGCCACAGTGGTGACAGATTGGTACAAACCTGCTTTCTGTTTTCTTTTTGGATGTCACTGAGAGATTTTGTGAGGGTGCTGACTATGATAGTTCTGATTTTCTCGAGGCTTTAACAAATACTGTGGTATAAGTGGAATTTGACCCTTGATACCCTAGGCCAGTGCGATCACCACTTGGTTTCTGGATTGAAAGTGCATGATCAAGTTTTTGTTTCCTAGGGTTCATTATGCGAACCCCTCTCTATAACTGTTGTAATTCTCCCTATAGATCTAATAGTTTTTGAGTTTTTTCTTCTAATTGTAGGAGTAGGGTTTCATTTTGTTCCTTAAGATCGTCAATTTTTGTGCTTTGTTCAAGATTAGACATCACCAACTCTTCATTCTTTTTACATACTGCAACCCATTTTCCAAACATTAGTTCATAAGTTTCTAGGAATTATTCATTACTCATGAGTTCTTCTGTTTCTGAGTCACTGTCGTTGTTGTCCTCTCTACTAATCACAGTGACCTTGGCCAGTGACCTTGGATTTGGCCATAGTATGCTCATCATGAACAGCAGTGAGTGCAATATAATCTCATGTACCATCATCACTTGGTGTGTCTTCTTCTTTTGGCTCCTTATCGCTCCATGTGGCATTAAATGCCTTCTTTTTCTTTTTCAGTGTATTTGCACACTCTGCTTAAATATGCCCAAAGCCCTCACATTCTCTGCACTGTATACCTTTCTTTTTATTTTTTCCAATCATCTCCATTTTTGGCCTATTACCAAATTCTCTGGGTATTTCACCACTGCTCCTTCTGCCAGGGTTGTCACTGTTGGTTCTGCCGAAATTCTGTCTACTGTTATTTCCTTACATAGGGAACTTCTTCTGTTTTTGCCATTTTTCAATAGCTCTAGCAAATTTTTTTGTCAACAATGCCAATGCTTCTAAGCCATCATCACCGCCAACCAGTTCATCAGAAAGTTCAGCCTGAAGAGCAAGTGTTTTCTCCTTCTTTTGTTGTTTGAATTTCAGTTCATATATCTTTAATGAACTGATAAGCACATCAACCTGCATGGTGTCAAGATCCTTTGATTCTTCAATCGCATATACTTTTGACGCAAATCTTGTTGGCAGGGACCGTAGGATCTTTCTTACCAATTTTGCTTCAGAGCAACGTTCTCTGAGAATGAAGGCTTCATTGGTTATGTCACATAGTCGTGCGTAAAATTCAGACACTATCTCATCCTAATGCATTTTTAGATCTTCAAACTTTGTGGTCAGATACTGTAATTTGAATCTTTTCACAGCTTCTGTACCTTCAAACGCTGTTTGCAACACATCCCATGCTTCTTTCGTCGTTTCACAGTTCGAAATAAGTTTGAACTGGTTGATGTCAACTGCATTAAATATCGTATTTAATGCTTTTGAGTTGCAATTCGTCAACCGCTCTTGAGCATTAGTCCACTGATCCTCAGGTTTGGAAACTGTAATAGTTATGACCACAGCAGTGGAACTATTACCAGTCCCTTCAGATGATGCTCTCTTTGCGCTAGTACCTCCAGTTTGTGGTAGTACAGTCTCAACAGTAGGTGCTGTCCACCTATTAACCACGGATCTCCAGGCACCTTCATCAATCACCTTGATATAAGCACGCATCCTAGCTTTCCAATAACTGTAGTTT
Organism: Ehretia macrophylla; assembly: GCA_037974665.1. Lineage (NCBI taxonomy): Eukaryota > Viridiplantae > Streptophyta > Magnoliopsida > Boraginales > Ehretiaceae > Ehretia > Ehretia macrophylla. Next base: position 18,219,062 of record CM075768.1, on the reverse strand, counting down.
GAGCCATCAAGAAGTGGTGGCCTATTGATTGACCCTTCATCACGCATGTTATCCATTCCTACAAAACAGCCAGAAACCTCCCGGATCTAAACTAAGTTAATGATTCAGTTTCTAGCTCTTGATACCACTTGAAAACCTTGCCAATTCATAGGCCACTATAACTGGCACGGCTTTCATGGTGCATTTCTCTCATCTTTTTCTTTTGTTTTGTTTTTTTTACTTTATCGGGAATACTTTTAGAAAGACCTTGGTTAACACTATTATATGATTCTGTCTGGAAGAAGTAAGTCTAGAATAATGAAATACAAAATCTATCAGAACTAATCCCTAAAAGAATAGCTTAGCTTGATAGAGGTGTTTATTTTAGTTTCTCCTTTGTAAGTTCATGGTTAATTTGCTTGAACATGTTTGATATTATGAAGTATGAATGAAGAGCTTAGGTCTAAAGTTATGGAGGATGTTAATAGCACCTCTATGCTTTCAATGGTTGTGTCCATTTATGTAAATAGTACACACACAACTATAAACATAGGGATAACAATGATTAAGGTTAAAACTCTACCATTGTTAACCTTCCCATGGAAATACAAGAAAATATTTTAAGAAGGCTTGCATTCAATGACTTGTACTACCGCAGGCATGTTTGCAAGAACTAGTATAACTTGCTCTCAAACCCTACTAATTTTCTTGACACTAACCAAATAAAACCACCTTTCACGTCGTTTGTGGTTTGCTACAATAATACATTATATATGTTTTGGAATGAAAAAGATGGGGAAGTGTTTCCTTATGTTCCTATCAAACCGAAGAGGCACCGCACTGGGTATTCTCATAGCCGCAAAAGGAGAGGACATGTTGAACTTGTCGGGGCATGTAATGGCTTGATATGTATAACACAATGCTATCTTGGTGTTGATTATACCATTTACGCACTAAATCCATTGTTAGGGAAACTATTAACCCTTCCAAAGCCAAAAATAGATGAGCATATAATTGATCAACAGGCTTATGGATTTGGCTTCAGTCTGGTTAGTGCTCAGGTTAATGTGCTAAGATTCGTTATGAGAAAACTACAAGATGGTATAGTGAAATCTGAGGTTGAGGTTTATGTTGTATAGACCAACCCATGTAGGTGGTCATGATGATATTTGGTCTTTTGACCAAACAAAGCAAAAAAAAAAAAAAAGGTAGAATAGACAGACCAGCTTTGATTGGTCTGTTACTTGTTTTTGAAAGAAAAGAGAATGAACGAGAGAGAGAGTGTGTGAGAAATAGAGAGAGAAAGAAGAAGAAGAGAGAAATTTATGCAGCGCAGTTTTGATCGAGCTTACGATCAGAGGGCCATTTGTGGTCCGATCGAGCTAAAATTTTTGGAGCATGTTCACAACTCGTAGATCTTCAATTTGTAAGGTGGAGATCAGATTTAGAGCTCTCTAAGGCGGGTTTTTCTGGTATGAACAGTAGCTACGCGATTTGGTGATTTCTCTCCTACTTATTGGTTTAGTCTCTTTTGTTGATGCAATGTTTGCAAGAATATGTTATTCTTGGTGAATGTATTGTGCATGCCTCTAGTTGTAGCTAAAGAAGACTCTCTTGTACTCGTTAATTGTTAATAGTAGAAGTTTTTGGGTGGACTACAGTCCCGTGGTTTTTACTCTCCACGTTGGGGAGGTTTTTCACGTTAAAATCTTGGTGTTGCTCTATTTTCTAGAATTTTTAGATTTGTGCATATTGTTGTTGGCTTTATTTGTTGCTTCCTAATAGGTTTATACAAGGTAGGAGGTGTTTTTTCACTATGCATTTCTCTGATTTGTTGTTGTTATCTTTGATTTTGGGTTTCCTCCCAACAAAGTGGTATCAGAGCTTGGTTGTTAAATTGTTGTCTTGTGTAAACAATGGAAGTTAATACAAGTAGAATGATATTTTTGAATGGATTGAATTATGCCATATGGAAAAAAAAATGGAAGACTTGTTGTATGTGAAAGATTATTATCTACCGGTTTTTAGTACTGAAAAACCCGCAAATAAAACTGATGAAGAATGGGAGTTATTTCACAAGCAAGTGTGTAGGTATATCAGGCAATGGGTATATGATAATGTGATGAACCACATTAGTGAGGAAATACATGCACGTAATTTATGGAACAAACTTGAAGAACTGTTTGCACAAAAATGTGGGAGCAACAAGTTGTTTTTGATAAAACAATTGATAGGTTTGAGATACCGAGTTAAAACCCCTATAACTGATCATGTAAATGAATATCTTGGGATTATAAATCAGTTAGCTGCCACTGGAATTAAATTGGATGATGAACTTAAGGGGTTATTACTTCTTGGTACTTTTTCGGACTCATGGGAGACATTTAGAACGTCATTGTGTAACTCAGTCCCAGATGGTGGAATCACTTTGAATCTAGCTAAAAGTAGACTCATAAATGAAGAAGCTAGAAGAAAGTCACAAAATTCCTCTTCGAAGTCAGATGCTTTGGTTACTGAATCTAGGAGAGGAATAAACAAAAGGGTTCGGAAAATAGAGGAAGTAGTAGAAGCAAGTCAAGAAGGAAAAACAATAATGTCAAATGTCATCAATGTGGAAAAATGTGTCACATCAAAAGATTTTGTAGTTTTTTGTTTTTGTTTGAAGTACATTTAGATTTTAGTATAATTCCATTGATATATCATGGCATTATTTTAGTTTTGAATTTAAGGAAATTTCAGGTTTCCTTCTTAAATTACGTTTCTTAATAGTTAAGTTTTATATTCTTAGCTATCAAGTTTGAAACTCTAAAATAGGTCACGAATAATTCAATTAAATTTGCCCTTGAGTCTAAGCCTCCATTTTCAAAATCACATGTGGATTAAGTTCATTATCACTAGATAAACATTTACCTTAACGAAGATCGGTTTATTAAACTATGACTTTTTCTAACTTATTTAAGATTTTATAATCTCAGTTCAGAAAGAATGAATTTAGGCGAAAGAGACTTACACTCCACCCATTCATACAAACATAATATGAGTTGCAAATTTATGAACAATATTTTAGTGTAATGACTCAAGACTAACTATTGGTCTGTCAACAAATTTAATTTCATCAATTCGCCCAAAATATTCAAACTTGTGATAATAATAATATTGAATTTAAGTCATCATAAACTAAGTCCTTGTTTGGCCTAACAATGAAATTTCAGCTTTTGAGCTATAGAGCTTTTGTAAGAAGTGCTGTTAAACAAAAGCTATTTGGCTTGTGTTAGGAAATGCTGAGCTTTTAAAATTTTTTAGGGTAATATCAAACTTTAGAAAATATGGAGGGGTATATTTGAGAGGGGAAAAAAATAATAACTTCACGTATTATGTAAAACAGTTTCGCAAAATCCTTTTTTGAAAAGTTTCAATTTGGAGCTTCTCATTTTTTAGTTTTTTTCAGCTTAAGCTTTTATCTAAAATCATTTTAAAAAATGGGGCAAACAAATTATTTCAGCTTCTAAACTAAAAAAAAAAGGCGTTTTTTAGTATCTAAAAGTTAGGTCAAAGAGAGCCCAATACATATCTTTCTTATAGCATTAATCCGGGATGGAATGCCACATATGCTCTAAAAACAAAGGGATGGGTGAATTTATGTTTCCACACATTTACCACAATCATTATTTGTCAATAGAAAATTTCTCGTGTATCTTTCCCTAATCGAATTTCTTTTATTTTTTCAATGATCCAAGAGTTACTTTATAAGTCCTGAAAGTACTTTTAGAGAGTTTTTCAAAGTATTTAAGTTAGTCTCATTTATCCACCCCTCAAAATTGGTCGAAATTTTGATCTGCCCGTCAAATGACATCTTTACCAAGGGCAAGCGAGATAGGAAAGTGGGTGTCGTTTGTATTGCAAGTGAATGTCAATAATTTTTAAATTTGAACTTATACTTTTCAATCACAAATATTATTTAATCAGTGATTGAATTGAAGTATAAGTTGGACGTATTGGTACACCATATAATCTTATAATAAATCCAATCTGATCCTTTTTAGAATAGTTTTGTCGTCAGTAAAAAAAAAAAAAAAAAAGTGAGAAGAAACAAAGTGTGGAATTTAGAGGAAGTGGTGAACGGTGTTGGTTCTTGTGTGTGTATTGCGTGCAATTCTAATGTGCATGCGTGTGATTGTAGCTACAATTTGCAAGTGATTAAGGTAAATACATGGCATGTGGTGATGCATGATTATTGACATCTTGTCCCAGTGACAAGCTGGTGAGGTAAAAGAAGAAGTTTCTGTTTTCTGGTCAAGCACAAGTGGAAGTAAAACGAACAAGAAAAAGGAAAGAGTGAAAGAAAACAGAAAATCATAGGAGAAAATAGATAGAAAAATTGATGTTTTGCCTCATTTTCCTCTGAAAAAATGTCACTGGCTTGTGACAGTTTTTCAATTTTGATAGGTAGATAATAAAAGAGATTAACTGGTGTACCTTTGAGAAACTTTAAATGTAAATATTGAAGTGACTTTTCTATAGTTGAGACTCAAATGGAATTATAAAGAAGTACACGTCTTCAAAACCGTTTTGATTTGAAAAAGTAATAACAAATAACAACAACAGTGCTAAGCTAGTAGGATTTCCTCTTGGAAAGAAAGGACTATAGATCATAAGCTATCCAATTAGTAGACAGGCTGGGAACTCTACGAGGAAAGGAACATCCTACAAGATGATTAATTAACAATAGATTGTAGTTGTGAAACCTTGTGAACTTACAATTAAGACTAAGAGGGCGTAAAGGTCCTCTTAATCTTTTTTTTGTTTTTTTTGTTTATATTAGCAGGGTCTCGACAGATTGGTATTTCAACATTAAGGATGAGTATTAACTGTTAAGACACGCTTATATTCATAGAAAAAAATGTTTGGCTTTTGTATTTAAATGTGTGCATATATGTGTATCTTGTGTCCAATGTCCTTTCTTGATTGATTATCCCCCATCCTTCATATAAGTTTATGATATGTATTAGTCTTTAGTTTTGGTGGAAATTTTAGAATAAATCTCCAAACCCGGATCGTGCACATAAATAAGCGATACACAATATTTAACGTGGTTCACCCAACTTTGGCAACGTTCATGGAGTAATTTTACTATTACTCAATATTCATGACTTTTGTACGGATAAAGTCTAAACCCTTCTCACATGACTTTATGTACGGGAAAACCCCAAAACCCTCAATACATGAATATTCTCTCACTCATGAGTTTGGACCACACCACACGAAAACAAAATGCTTTCGGTGCCCCTTTTCTGTTTTTCAACAAATGAGGCACCACCTCATTTTTTCAACTAAAGAGGTGTTGCCTTTTTGACCAAAACGGGATGAACCCCATCAAGTTTTTGAAACTTGAACGGTAGCTAAATCTTGTATGAAATAGCATTGAGACAAGGACTCTGACCACAGCTCCTCCGTTGGTTAATTTAAATGACATGGCGTCTCTATCAACAAGTGGGATAGCCCTGGGTCCTGCAAACAAATTCTTATTGGTTGAGGAATAACTTGCACCATCTTGTCCATATTAACCATCACGTATTATTAAGCTCACATACATCCGAGATTTAAATATTGATGACTAAATAAAGACTTACCGGTCTAGGGAGTTTGAGTCGTTGGCGTACTTACATCACTATGATATGCGAGATTATACTCGCAGTCGTTAGATCGATACTGCTGCTCACGCATGAGGTGAGTTTCATTACCTCATTGGAACCTGTTAATGTACAACTTCACTCTTTGCTGATTTGAGATCTACTTTAGTTAATACCAGTCGGGGTCGTCAAATTGGATCTATGTGTCATGTCCAAGTCATGTCCTTGGACAATCGAGCCCGAGATGCTTGTTCTCACACTAACGTTGTCAAGTCGCTTACTAAGTTTCTTTTTCATAACTGTCACTGGTCTATTAGGTCCCTTAAGCCATCTTGTGACATGACTAAAATTAAATTAATTATTGTTATTTCAGCGCCAATGCTTGATAGCTACATCTATAACATAGTTCCATCATTTCAACATTCATAAAAAACCAAAATAAGGGAAAGCTAAAGATGGGGAACAAGAAGGAGATGTCTTCAAACAATGGTCTGCAAGCTACTGAGTCCTTGCTAGAATCTAGCGCAGAAACTGAAGCAAAATGGAGATGGTAGAAAAAGGTTTTGGACGTTGAAGAATGCAAGACTCAAATAATGTTTTCACTACCGATGATTATCACCAATGTTTCATACGACTCCATATTTTTAGTTTCTGTCATGTTTGCTGGCCATCTTGGTGAGCTTGAGCTCGCTGGTGCCAACCTTGCTAATTCATGGGCCACTATAACTGGCACCGCTTTCATGGTGCGTTTCTCTCATCCTTTTCTTCTGTTTTTATTTTATCGAGAATACTTTTGGATAGACCTATTGTTTTTTTGCTGGGTTAGCAAGAAAGAAGGTTCATTCTATTTTTAAAAAACTTATTTGCAGAAAAAAAAAAAACCTAGAAACTAAGAGATAATCTTATAAAGGTTTCCACTAGTTGCTAATATATGATTCCGTCCAGAAGAAGTAAGTCTACAACTGAAACACAAAATCTATCAGAACTGATCCTTAAAAGAATAGCCTGATAGAGGTGTTTATTTCAGTTTCTCCTTTGTAAGTTCATGGTTTGCTTGAACATTCTTGATATTATGAAGTATGATTGAAGAGCTTAGGTTTGAAGTTATGGAGGATGTTAAAAATAGCACCTCTATGCTTTACAATGGTTAAGTGTCCGTCTTTGTAAATAGTACACACACAACTACAAACATTCATGAGTTTGGACCACACCACACTTGTGGATCCTATACACATGTGAAAGACTTAGTGGTAGATTTAAGAATTCTTTTTTGTGAGTTTAAAATATATAATCTTTTATTTATATGATTTTTTTTTTTTGGAGGCTAATTATGAATTTTAACTAAAAAAAACATAAATATTTAATTTTTTTTTTTTAAAAACACAATTTTTAACGTTCTTTTGGGCCTACCGTCCCATTGACCCTAATGTTATGTAAGTATAGATTGATACGGTAGTTTCTCTTAGCAGAGATAGTATTTCTACATCACTCTTAAAAATCACAGAACCAACAACTTGCTGACAACTTGTGAACTAACAAGAGACAATGAATGTATTGACAGTACGAAGATTTAACATATGATGACATTTTGGCACTAGTACTTGAGGTGGGGTGTATTTACTAAAATATATTATATGTATGTATACTATGTATTTGTGTACGTCCGTGAAGAGGAGACTTGAAAATGTAGCATAGCATTCAAATTCTTCTTGGTCTATATAGAGGTGATTTATTAGCATATAAATGATATGTGGATGATAGAGACTACTATCGGGTTGGATCAAGTGTAATGACCAATTTACTCTAGCAAGACCATTTATCAGTATGTTCTAATACATGTATTAGATCAGTTAAATGAAAATTTAAACTTGAAATCTTTTGTCTAAAAGTAACACCTTTACCGTTTATTCTCAATCTCATAGACATTATCCTCCACAATTTAAGAATATTATTTCTTGACTAACTGTATTAACCGCACTTGGCTAATCTCATCTTCTAATTAGGGATGTGGTCACAATTGCAATCAAACCAATCTTCATTCCCCAAATTTTTGGTGGCATTTTTTGTAATTTGAGGTATATTGTAAGGGTAACATGACACTTAATTAATACAAGAAACCGCATCTCACCAACCACCGTCACCTATAAAACCCCTAGGTTTAGGGTTAATGGGACCATACAAATAACTTACCCTAGCATCACATTTTACAGACATTTTAGATAGGATGATATATAGGTGTGTTCCTTGGATTACAAACTAATAATGTGTAATGTGGATGTTACAAATACAAGTTATGGAAATAGTTTCTTACGAAAATGTAAAGTAAAATTAGGTACAGTAAATCTTTAAGTACGCCTAACCTACCACTAGGCTTTTGGTCTAATGGTATGATTCTCGCTTTAAATGTGAGAAGTTTCAAAATCAATTCTTAGAGTGTACAATATAATATTCTAAATAATGTAATATGGGCTTAGTCTTCCTTTGAATCAATCATATTATAACCTTTTTCAGTTTCAAGCATAGTTGAAGTTTCGTGTGTCAGGTTATCTTAATAAAAAACTGATTTTTCTTTGCTTTTTTATAATCAAACCAAATAAGAGGATAATGCTAATATATAAGAATATCTTGCTTATGAACGCAAACCCCATGCATTCTTGTGAAAATAGTTTAGAAAAGAACGTGCTTGTCCTTGAACAAATCTTAAATTTTTCCTTAATATTATACTTCTTGGAATATTGATTAAATATTTTTAAGTATATATATATAAAATATTTCTTCTTTGATAATAGGTTGGCCAAAGTGGTGCCCTCGAGACATTCTGTGGTCAAGGATTTGGTGCGAAATTATATAGGATGTTGGGGATATATCTACAAGCATCTTGTATTTTATCATTTTTTTTCTCCATTTTCTTATCCATCGTGTGGTGGTAGTCAGAAACAATTCTGATTTCACTTCATCAAGATCCTCAAATAGCAAAACTTGATGGTCTCTATTTGAAGTATCTCATCCCTGCATTATTTGCATATGGATTTCTGCAAAATCTGTTGAGGTTTCATCAAATGCAATCAATTGTGAAGCCACTTGTTGTGTGCTCACTTCTGCCATTAATGTTTCATGTGGTGATTTCCCATGCTTTGGTTCGTTGGACATGTCTTGGCTTCAAAGGATCAGCAATGGCAGCTTCGATTTCAATGTGGATATCTGTCTTCATGTTGATTATACATGTGCTTTGTTGGAAAAAATTTGAGCACACTTGGGATGGATTTTCACTGGAATCTTGTTGTCACATTTTCACAAACCTGACACTCGCCCTACCCTCAATTGCTATGGTGTGGTTAGTACACTCCCCTTGTCAATCTTGTTTTAAGATAAGGTAAATCTTTAAAACGGCAATTCTTTTAAATGGTTGTTCCTTTTTGATAATTTATTATTTTCGAATCGACACATAAATATCAAGAATATGTCTGCTTATACACGTATCTGTATCATGAACAATCATTTTGGAATGGCTACAATTTTGAAAAAATCTTCTTTCACTCTATACTATTAATTTACACACATTTATTATAATGTGTTCAATAATGATCTCTATCCAACTATTAGTTGCAATGCTAATGTTAAGAGCATGTACAAACTTTGTTTTGTGTCAAGAATCACATAAGCGTGAACCATAGTAAATTCTAAACATGTCGAACCAAAAGGTACAAAATAAAATATTTAGAACACTTCGTAAAGTTCAAAATAATAATGAAATTAACCAATATATAACCCAACTAAACAAACTTAATTACCTCATAATATTTACCCTCCATTTTCAGTATATGCACCAGTTTGGAAGAATGGGCTTTTGAGCTTCTCGTCTTAATTTCTTATTTTTATTAGATGTGCTTCACTAATTGTTTCGAATTTCATCTTCAGTGTGAACACAGAATCGATTGCTTACATGATTGCTTGCGGTCTCAGTGCCACTACAAGGTAGTATGATACGAAAAATGTTGTCCCTATGTATGAGGACATTCGAGAACTTGTCTCTCTTTTATGCTCGTCTTGCTAGCATATTTAATTTGTTAAATTAACTTGTCTAGTCTTTTCGTGCTTTAGTCTTTGGCTAGTGACATTCCTTTTCCCGTGCTTTAACTATAAGCCAGTGGCATTCTTTTTTTTATATATATAAAAAAAGGAAGGAATGGCTATAGATTTTCGCTTTCATTTTACGAATATTTTTACATATTCAGATAACTATTAATGCAACATACTTCTACAGTACTAGAGTGTCAAATAAGCTAGGAGCTGGTAATCCAAATATGGCGAAGCATGCCATGGTTGTTGCTATCAAGTTATGTGTTCTTGTGGCACTTGGTATTGATTTGGCTCTAGGTGTCGGTCACGGTATCTGGGCTGGTCTCTTTAGCAATAGTTCAACGGTCAAAACAAAATTCGCTTCAATGATGCCCCTGCTTATAGTCTCCATAGCAATTGATTTTTTTCAAGGAGTCTTATCAGGTTGTAAGCATATATATGAAATTTCATGTCATGAATATCAAAGGATTCTCTTTTTTCCTCTAAAAATAAGAATTTATTTTCAGGGGTTGCCAGAGGATGCAATTGGCAACACATAGTTGTATGTATTAACTTGGTATCATTCTACTTCATTGGAATGCCAATCTCACTCCTCCTTGGTTTGAAATTGGAACTACATGCCCAAGTAAACTAGAGATTGTATGAGATTTCATATCCATGCAGGCTAGGATCGATCTATAATATAAGTTTTAGGGACTGCAATTCCACTAAATGCCACAAAACTATTTTAAAATCTTCTGATATATATATATATTTTGTATTTTTAGTGTGTAAAATTACTTAGTCAACTAATTCTGTAACAAATTGATTTAGCCTCCATTTAACTCCAATTGATAAAATATTATATATAGATTTGCCCGACATGTAGAATGCATATCATTTAGTTATGTGTATAATAGATTTTGTATCCATGTAGGCAAGGGTGAATCTATAGTATCATCTAATATGTGTTATGTATATTGATTCTCTTTTCTTTTTGTAAACTATAGTACTATAGTATCATCTAATCTATAAGTTTCATGTCATCTGATATGTAGGGGACCGCAAGCCTCACCAAATCCTACAAAACTATTAAAAATCTTTTGATATTTTCGATACTTTCAATATGTAAAACCATTTAGCCGGCCCCCACTAATTTTGCACCAAATCGATTTAGTTCCTCCTTAGTTCTCACTGATAAAATATTAATTGTAGATCCGCCTTGTATATAGATTGCATAACGTCTAGTTATGTCTATGGTAGATTTCATGTCTATGTAAGTACAGGTAGATCTATACTATCATTTGATATGTGTTATATGTATCTATTTGTTAACTATCATTACACTTATTAACTATCAATCTTTTTTTTTCGTTTCTTTTGTTTTGGTGGAATAGGGATTATGGATGGGCTTAATTTGTGGTCTAACCATCCAAGTTTGCTTTTTATTGGTGCTTGCATGTCGAAACAGATGGGCTAGATTGGATCTCCCCACCAACAATGCAACAAAAGTCTAATTTTGGTGTAATCATCACATCTCCAAGTTGATGCTACTTAGGCTTAAAGGCTATATAGAAGTAAGTTTTTTATTTGTTGAATTTTTTGAACTTTTTTACCGTACAAAAAAGGTTCAAAAACAATCGAGACACACTGACACATGTATGGCAAGAGGATTTTCACAGAGATTTTAAAATTTTCACTTTGAAAAAAATGCACGCAAGAAGAATTTTTCTTCTTGGTAAGTTTTAGTATTATGTCAATTCCAAAAAATTTTCACTCCAAACAATGTCGTTGTCCTAAATTGCAAGCCATTGTTTCAATATTTTGAGTTGGATGCCATGCTATCAAAACCCTCTCATAATGCATAACGACCCAATGAGATTTAGACTGTACAATCTAACAATGATTAATTAATGATGATAAAGACCAGACCAGTCCGTGGGGATAAGAAGGGTCTTCTGATCAAAGTCAGTATTTCATTGTCGTGCCCTAGTTGTTAATTTCCACTAACAAAACATAGATTTAAAGTTAGCGTTAACATTGTTTCTAATCATGGACTAAACTTTGAATCTAAGGATACATAGGCCTCACTCAAACTCCATTCATGTTTGTAGCGGGTCTATGTGTGTTTTTTTGTTAAAAAGTTAGGTATACTCAACTTCTAATTGCTTTCCAGTTCTTAGTTCATAGCCTTCACAATAGTTTCATCGACATTACCTATCAAATAAAATGCCTATTCAGGAATACCATCTAATTTTTTTGGAAAGGATGCAGATAACTAAAATAGCATTTGGTTAGGCACCTCCACAGACGACCCCTAGGTTGGTTGAATTGTAATGTATATCCACGCAATCGTGATAATTAGATCTCAGAAAAAGAAAAATTGTTCATTTTTAAAATAAACAAGTGATTTTTTCATTTCCAAAACTATACAAGAAAAACATGTATTGAACATCATGACTCTTGCCTAAGTAAGAATGCTATCATCGAAGTTCCAGGCAAGACAAATAGTTGAATTAAAAGTGTTCATCCTATATTTTCTTCCCTATAAATATTGTTTCATCATTGGTTTTCTTTATTCAATCCTAGGTCCCTTCTTTCTTTATTTTTGATTTTTTTTTCATCAAAATAAAGTTATATTGAACAAGTTAAAGTACTCACAATTGGAGAAAGGAGTTTGATCTTGTGCATGTGTGCTTTGTGTGATGGTGTGTGTTATAAAGGGTAAAAATGAAATTTAACACGATTTTAACAGAAAATCTAACAAACTCCTAACAGAAGGGGTCTGTGTCTCACTTCATAAAAAATAGGGGGTCTAAGTCTCCTTTTCAAAAAAAGGAAGGGATGCGGTTTAGATCAAAAATAACCTTTTATAAAATCATTGCTTTTATTGAAAAATGAAAATGTTGTACTGCATAAATACAAATTTGTATAGTTTTTCTTAAATGCAATGTAGGGATGACAACGTTAGGTATAAGGTTGAGCAGGGATGATTAAGAATTTTTGCTCATGGGGACTAAAAACACACAATTGAATACTTTTATATGTAATTTTTTTCAGTGGAGGTTAAATTATTTTTTGTCTAAAAGTACATAAAAATACATATATTTTCAAAAAAAAATAACTTCAAGTCACTCTTTAATATTTCCACTCTTAAGTTCGTGAGAATTGCTGGCCTGCTGGCCCCGAAGCAAATCCACAGTGTCCCTTTTCAAAATCACATGTGGATTAAGTTCATTATCACTAGAAAAGTATTTACCTAAACAATCATCTTTTTATTAAACTATGACTTTTTCTAACTCATTTAAGATTTTATAATATTAGTTCACAAAGAATGAATTTAGGCAAAAATGTTTTATACTCCACCCATACATACAGACGTATTACGAACAATATTTAGTATAATGACCCACATCTAGCTATTAGTCTGTCACAAATTGAGCTTAATATCAATAGACCTAAAATGCTTAAATATGGGGTGACGGTAATAGTAAACTCAAGTTATTCTAAATTAAATATATATATCTCTTGGGATGGAATATCACATTTACTCTGAAAAGAAAGGAATGGGAGAATTTGTTTCGACAAATTTACCATAATTAATAGAGTAAATGACCGAAATGATCTCTTATCTTTGGGCTTTGTAACATTTTCGTCCCTTGTCTTCCGAACGTGACAAATTAGTACTTTATCTTTAAATCTGCGTCGTCGTTAGTTCTTTTAACAAATTTCATCAATTTTTTAACGTAGATTGCATGCGCTTGACATATGACCAATTAGTCCTTTACCTCTCCAAAATTTGACTTAAGTTGGTCACGTATCAGGCACATACAATCAACATTAAAAACAATTGATGGAATTTGTTAAAAAGACTAACAGCGTCGCAGATTTAAAGATAAGAGACTAATTTATCACGTTTGATAAATAAGGGACAAAAATATCACAGAGCCAAAAAATAAAGGACCATTTCGATCATTTATCCTAATTAATATTTAGGGTTTAAGTTAAAGAACATTTCTTGTGTTTCATTATTTGATCGAATTTTCATTTTATTTTTTCATTGATATAAAATTTACTTTATTAGTCCTGAAAAGTACCCTCATAGAGTTTTTCAAAGTACTTACGTTAGTCGCATTCATCTACCCGTCAAAATTGGCTGAAAAAATTTTGATTGCCCGTCAAATGACATTTTTACCAAGGGCAAGCCAGATAAGATAAAAATAAAAATAAAAAACAAAGAAATATAATGTTCGTGATCATTATGACTCCATAAATAATTATATTATATATAAACAAGTAATTAATTATAATGTATAAAATATAAACAAGTAATTAATTAATTAGGTATCATATATATGGAGTCATGAATCATGATTCTACATACAGGCTTGGCTTATGTAGAGTCATGACTCTACGTACTGCTTTTATTGAATTGTTTATTAATCAACTCCATAATGTATTAAATATAAACAAGTAATTAATTAGGTATCATGTATCGGTCATGATTCTACATACAAGCTTGGCTTCATTTTTTTGGCTTTCTTTCCAAATGATTATTTCTAATTTTAGGGCTTAGTTTAGAACAAGATTCTACATCGAAGTCAATTAGGTAAGATACATATTGCCCAAAAGAAACATCGCGAATAAATTTTCAATGAAAATCAAACGAATACTTGAAAGAGAAGTGAATGGAAGATGTTAATTTTTTTTTTATTTTTTTGCCGTCAAAGAGAAAAGAGTGGGGAAGATATTTATTTTTTTCTTTTTTGGATTTTTGACTATTCCTAACAAAATCAATCACTTAAACCTAAGAGTAGTTTTGTCATCAAAATATTAGCAACAGAATTAGAAAATATGGATTTGTAAATTCTACCTCTTGGGCTCGAATTTGAGTAAGGCTTGTGGAAATCCAAGAATTGCAAACGTGGATTTATCATTTTTTTAAAAAGTGCAACCAAATAAAAAAACTTGAATTTTGTGGAATTCATTTGTTCAAAACAACTCATTACTCTAAAAACAAAGGGATGGGCGAATTTATGTTTCCACACATTTACCGCAATCATTGTTTAAGTTAACAGAAAATTTCTTGTGTAGTATCTTTATTTAATCGAATTTCATTTATTAATTTCCAATGATCCAAGAGTTAATTTATAAGTCCTGAAAGTACTTTTCTAGAGTTTTTCAAAGTATTTAAGTTAGTCACATTTATCTTAACGTCAAAATTGGCCGAAAATTTGATCTGCCCATCAATGACATCTGTTATTTGTATTGTAAGTGTATGTCGATAATTTTCGAGTTCAAATTTATATTTGATTTTTCATCATAAATATTATTTTATCTGTGATTGAATTAGAGTATATGTTAGAACGTAATACACTATGTAATTTTATAATAAATTTAATATGATCTTTTTTAAAATAAGTTTATCGTTAGCAAAAAAAGAAAAGAAACAAAGGGTCGAATGTGTAGAGGAAGTGGTGAAGGGTGTTGGTTCTTGTATGTGTATTGCGTGCAATTCCAATGTGCATCAGTGCGTGTAAAATTGGCTAGAGCTTGCAGGTAATTAAGGTAAAATACATGGCATATGGTGATGCATGATTACTGACATCTCGTCCCAGTCACAAGCTGGCGAGGCAAAAGAGGAAGTTTCTGTTTTTTCTGGTCAAGCAAAAGAGGAAGTAAAAAAACAAGAAAAAGTTAAGGGTGAAAGAAAACAGAAAAACATATGGGAAAATAGAAAGAAAAAAAAAACTTGATGTTTTGCCTCATTTGCCTCTTAAAAAATGTCACTCGCATATGATAGTTTTCCAATTTTGACAGGTAAATAATAAAAGAGAATTACTTGTGTACTTTTGAGCAAGGCACATGTTGGGTGCATAGTTGTTGAATTGTGAATCGTATCGTGAATCAAAATGTCATTTTTTTGAATCGTGAATTGCATCGAATCATGAATCGTACCGATTCGGTCACAAATTTGAAACTAGTTGATATTTGATATATTATGTTTCTATTAACAGTTTTTAGTTGAGATACTTTATTAGAATTAATATTAATATATGTTTTTGTTACTTTTCTAGATTGTTCATTACTTCACTTGTTCCTAGTAGCCTAAACAATTTATGCATCACAATATCACACTATTTTTTTTGGTGAGAACAATATCACATTTCACAAGTGCCCAAACTAGTGCTCAAAAGATGTTGTAAACATAAGTGATCCAATCAGTTACGAGTTTTGTGTCCCATTTTTTTACTAAAGTAGGCTTATTTTGTTATCTACTTTGAAATATTTTGGGCTTTTCAAAAAAAAAATTGACCTGAATCGTGAACGATTTAGTGAATCGTTCGATTCACTAACGATTCACACGATTCGGTACCGATTCACTTGCGATTCACGATTCTCATATCTGATTCGTATTATTTTTTTAGTGAATCGTATTGAATCGTACGATTCGAATCGCGACTCGTACGATTCTGATTACACTGGTTGGGTGTATTATTGATATATTATTTTAGCATCTTTTCACTTAAATTTTGTTAATTCTTGAGTAATTTATGAGCAATTTGATTGGTTTCGTGTTTGTTTTGCAATGTAGGTGAATTATATGAGAAAGCATGAATTTTGAGGCAAAGATTGAAGACAAATGACTAAGGGCGAGCTTTCATGCGACTTGTGAAGCAATTGAAGAGAAATTAAAAGTAGCGTAATCATAGCGCAGCTGCGCAGCATTGTAAAAAATTTAAGGGAAATTTTGTAAAATAGCGCGAAAAGAAGCAAACCCTAGGATAAAAGAGAAGAAAACACACATTTGAAATGAGCTTTTGGAGGCGGCTGGTTTTGTGAGCAAGAAACGTTCCAGAGAAGAGAGAAAGCGAAGGATTTGCAAGTTGAAGACGAAGGAATGATCCGGAGACGGACTTCTGCCCCAATTCTTCTCCAAATCCTAGTTTTCTCTATCTCTCTTATCATGAATTATACTATGTTTTGGATTTTATTTAATTTCCTTATGATGTTCTAAGTTATTTTTCTAGGGCTACGATGTAGCCAGATTATGAATATTTGATGCTTTTGGTTTTGATTGATTGCAACTATTTCATCTATGCGTTGAGTATTTCATTTTGAGTTTAATGCTTATGATTGCTTGATCAACAATTGCATGATTCGTGGTTTGGTTTGAGACTGAAAAGTGATAACTAAATTAGACCACACGTGAAATACTATTAAATCGTCATAAGCTAGAGATAGTTATGAGATCTACTGCAACACTTGAATTTCTAGGGCTTAATGTGTTCCATAAGTTCACAATTATCACACAGATGTAGTTAGCTTGCTTATTAGGATAGGTTATTGATGCTTGAGAAAGATTAATATCTAACTTAGCGAAATTGCTGGCAACGTAGCGAATAGGAATCAATTGATTTCAATCAATAGTTTAAAGTATGATTAATTTTGGTGAAATCGGAACCCCTAGTTGAACTACCAGCTTTTGTTAATTTCGTAATTATTTTAGTTGCTATTTTATAAGTTCTATAATTTCATTAGTCGTTAGTTACAAATTCTCAATTCGTGATTATCCAAATAGAGTTAGAGCTAAATCAATTTCGGTACTTAATAATCACAGTCCTCGTGGGAATGATCTTTATTTATCACTTTATTACTTGTTGCGATACGTGCACTTGCGTTAGAAATCACACAACAAGTTTTTGGCATCGTTGACGAGGACTGTGTCAATTATTAATATCGATACCAAATAGCTTTAATTTTACTTTAGATTTTATTTTATTTTGTTAGTCGTTTTCTTATTTTGTGCTACTTGCGTTTTAGGAATATATTTCTCTAGGTGTATGCGAAAGTTGGGAGGTAGCAAGTTGTTGCCTTTCAATACTAAGATAGAACGAACTTGTCAGAAGAACAGAAAGGGGGAAAAAGCTACTACCCATTATTTGCATGGGAATATGGCTGAAATCGTGGTAGGACAGGAAGGAAATAATCAGGAAAATCCGCCTAGAACACTGCAAGAGTATGCTTTGCCACCCACTGGAATTCAACCTGTGATTAGAAGGCCATCGATTCAGGCGAATGATTTTGAGTTGAAGACAGTGACACTACAGTTGATTCATAATATCCCGTTCCATGGACTGTCCACTGAAGATCCTAATCAACACATCGTGAATTTTCTAGAAGTCTGCGGAACTATTAAGTATAATGGAATCACTGATGAAGCTCTACGCCTTCGCTTGTTTCATTTCTCCTTGAGGGATCAAGCTAAGGAGTGATTGAACTCGCTGCCTTCAGATTCAATCACCACTTAGGATGATTTGGCGCACAAGTTTTTGTCAAGATTTTGTCCACGTGGCAAGACAGCGAAGCTGCGCATTGAAATCAATAACTTCGCTCAACATGAAGGAGAAACTTTGTGTGAAACGTGGGAGAGATAAAAAGGTGTTATTGAGGAAGTGTCCTAATCATGGAGTATCCAAGTGGATGCAAGTTCACAATTTTTACAATGGGTTGATAAACACGACAAGAACTTTGATTGATGCATCAGTAGGATGAGCTCTAATGAACAAGACAGCGGATCAAGCTTATGAGTTGCTTGAGGATATTGTCTTGAACAATTTGCAATGGTCAAACGAGAGAGTCACACCAAAGAAGACAGCTGGATCCATGAGATTGATGCCATAATTGTTTTGGCAGCAAAAATTGACAACCTGGCAAAACAAATGCAGAATAATCAAGTAACTGCTAATGTTGTTCAGGAGGCAGTAGTGTGTGAGTTTTGTTGTGGTTTGCATTATAGTGCAGAATGTCAGGTTGGCAATCCATTTATGCAAGGCATAGCAAAACAAACATAGTATGTAGGGAACTTTAATGGGCAGCAGTACAATCAGTTTTCAAATGACAACAACAATATTACAAGATGATAAATTAACAATAGATGGTAGTTGTAAATCCTTGTGAACCTACAATTAAGATTGAGGAGGCCTAAAGATCCTCTTAATTAATTTTTTTTTGTTTATATAAGAAGGGTCTTAACAGATTGGTATTTCAGCACTTGAGGATGGGGATTAAGTGCTAATTAGACATGCGATATAGGATGGCTAAGACGACACATATATTCACAGAAAGAATGTTTGCTTTGAGTATTTAAATGTATGCATATACGTGTATCTTGTGTCCAATGTCCTTTCTTGATCGATTATCCCCCATCCTTCATATAAGTTTATGGTATGTCCTACATATGCTATTAGTCCTTAGTTTTTGAAACTTGGCTGGTAGTTAAATCCTGTATGTAGTATCGAGACAAGGACTTCTGACCACAGGCTTTTGTTTTTATTTATTTATTATTAAATGACATAGCGTCACTATCAACAAGTGGGGCATCCTTGGGTCCTGCAAACGGATTCTTATTGGTTGAGGGATGAGTTGTATCATTTTGTCCATGTTATTTATCACGCGTTATCAAGTTTATATGCGTCACGACATTAAATGTTGATGAGTAAATAAAGACTTACCAATCTAGGAAGGTTGAGTTGTTGGCGTACTTATATCACTATGATGTGCGAGGTTCACTCGCAACCGTTAGATTGATATTGTTGCTCACGCACGAGACGAATTTCCCTACCTCTTTAGAACCTGTAGACGTGCAATTTCACTCTTTACTAATGTGAGATCTACTTTGGTTAGTACCAGTTGGGATCGTCTGATGAACCTGATCTATATGTCATGTTCCTTGAACAATCTGCACTTAGACCATGATGACCTATCGCTAGTTTAACACGTAGTACCGAAAATCCTCTTCCTAAGTGTCGGCAACCTATTCCTTTTCCCATGTGTCACTGCCAATCTATAACATCGCAATATTTTTTGTTATAGGTTTTCTCCTATAATGGAATAGTGGGTCTATTAGTTCCCTTAAGTTATCTTGTGACATGACTCAAATTAAATTAATTATTGTTATTTCAGCGCCAATGCTTGATAGCTACATCTATAAAATAGTTCCATCATTTCAACATTCATAAAAAAATCAAAATAAGGGAAAGCTAAAGATGGGGAACAAGAAGGAGATGTCTTCAAACAATGGTCTGCAAGCTACTGTGCCCTTGCTAGAATATAGCGCAGAAACTGAAACAAAACGGAGATGGTGGAAAAAGGTTTTAGACGTTGAAGAATGCAAGACTCAGATAATGTTTTCATTACCGATGATTATCACCAATGTTTCTTACGAATCCATATTTTTAGTTTCTGTCATGTTTGCTGGCCATCTTGGAGAGCTTGAGCTCGCTGGTGCAAACCTTGCCAATTCATGGGCCACTATAACTGGCACGGCTTTCATGGTGCGTTGCTCTCATCTTTTTCTTTTGTTTTTTGTTTTTTTTTACTTTATCGGGAATACTTTTGGAAAGACCTTGGTTAACACTATTATATGATCCTATTCGGAAGAAGTAAGTCTAGAATAATGAAATACAAAATCTATCAGAACTGATCCCTAAAATTAAAGAATAGCTTAGCTTGATAGAGGTGTTTATTTCAGTTTCTCCTTTGTAAGTTCATGGTTAATTTGCTTGAACTTGCTTGATATTATGAGTCTAGAATAATGAAATACAAAATCTATCAGAACTGATCCCTAAAATTAAAGAATAGCTTAGCTTGATAGAGGTGTTTATTTCAGTTTCTCCTTTGTAAGTTCATGGTTAATTTGCTTGAACATGCTTCACATTATGAAGTATGAATGAAGAGCTTAGGTCTGAAGTTATGGAGGATGTTAATAGCCCCTCTATGCTTTCAATGGTTGTGTCCGTCTAAATAAATAGTACACACACAACTATAAACATAGGGATGACAATGGTTAAGGTTAAAATTCGAAACCGATGGATTTCCACCTTATAAAAATCAAATAATGAAAATCGATAGGGTATCAGTTATGATTTGTTTTTATAAGAGGTAACCGATGAGTAAACTAATAGGTTTTGGTTTTAGACGTTAAAAAAATAGAAATCTGAAACTCGATTATTAATTTGATAAAAAAAATTATATATATATATATATATATATATATATATATATATATATACACACACACACACACAATTAAAATAACAGAAGACTAACTAAATTGATAATTAAAATGATAAAAAAATTTAAACTAAACTCAATTAAAAAAAAAAAAAAAGTGGACTCAGCTTTAGTTGTGAATGAATTTTTTTCATAACTTCTTGATTAAAATCATCATGTAATTTATTTCAAATTTATCATTGACTTGGATTCTTTTATTTTTGGTTTCTTTACATTTAAATTAATTTCTTTTACATTTTTTTAGGTTTTTTATTTAGACTATTTTTTATGTTTTGTTTAATTAAATGGTTGCGGTTACGGTTAATCACAGTTTTTTGAATCCTTAATTATTACGGTTATGGTTAGTAGTTTTTAAACCCATTAGGTTTGGGTTACGTTTATGGTTCTAGATTTGTTAAATAGTTTCGGTTATGATTTTTTCATTTTTCGTGGTTATCCAAATCGTTGCCATCTCTATACAAACATTCATCAATTCGGACCACACCACACGTGTGAAAGTCTCAGGGGTAGATTAGTGGGGGATAAAATATATAATCTTTCAACTATATGAATATATATATTTTTTTTCAGATGGGGTTAATTATTTTTTTGACTAAAAATATATAAATATTTTTAAATATATAAAAATATATAAAAAATTTAACATTCTTTTGGGCGTGCAACCCCACTGGTCCTAATATACCTCCGCCTCTGGAAACACTTATGTAAGTTCAAACTAATACAGTAATTTCTCTCTAGACTTATGTGAGTTTAGATGGATACCGAAGCTTCTCTTTAGAAGAGAATCTTATTTTGACATCGCTCTTAAAAACCACAGAAGCAACAACTACTTGTCTGCTCATGAACAAACAAGAGACAACGAATGTAATGACAGTACGAAAATTTAAGATATGGTGACATTTTTGTACTAGTTGAGGTGGGGTGTATTTGCTAAAATTAAATGTACGTACTATGCATTTGTGTAGGCCCGTGAAGAGGAGTCTTTGAAAACGTAGCATAGCACGCAAATTCTTCTTGGTCCATGTAAAGGTGATTTATTAGCATATAGACGATATGTGGATGATAGAGATTACTACTGGTTCGATCAAATATAATGATGAATTTACTCAAGCAAGCCTATTTATCAATTCATTTTAATACATGTATTAGATCAATTAAAGGGTGACTTAAATTCGGGATCTTTTGTCCACGAGTAATACCTTAATCGTTTGTTCTCAATTTTAAGGACATTATCTCTCACAATTTAAGTCTAAGAATATTATTTCCTGACTAACTATATTAACCCCACTTTGTTAATCTCATCTTCTAATTAGGGATGTGGTTACAATTGCAATCCAACCAATCTTCGTTCCCCAAATTTTTGGTGGCATGTTTTGTAACTTGATGTGTTAGGATAACATGACACCTAATTAGCACAAGATACCGCAGATCACCAACTACCCCCAACTATAAAATCCCCGAGTCCGGGATCAACGGTACCATATAAATAACTTACCCTAGCATCACACTCTACAGATTTTTAGGTAGGATGATAAATAGGTGTGTTGCTTGGATTAAGTTTCCACTTTTCCCTATCTGATCGTAAGAGTATTTCAAGTCACAAAACTTTCTTTTCAACTAGTAAATCGATGCATTTAGCTCCACTTTCTATATAGATCGGATTAGCTTACTGTTTCAGTTGCTGCACGTTGATCATTTGCTTAAATTACTGCGCTCAATAATTTTTCAGCGAAGGGGTGGCTACGAAAACCCATGCATACATATTCAGAACGAGTCGAGCACAAACCCTTAAATTGCAGCTCGGATACAAAGGCTGAATTTAGTATTCAAGTTGTGAAAACATTCTCTTACGAAAATGTATGATACTTCTTCTATTCTTTGCCTTGGTGCAGCTGGGCCAAGATCCTGGAATTGGTTGATTCGTAATCGGCTGGATTAGAGGAGTAAAATTGCGTATAGTAATTCTTTGGGGACGTTTAGTTCAAGAAATGATTTTTCATTTTCGACAATCACATTTTTAGGAATTACATTCCTGGAAATCACCCTTGAATGTAACTAAAACTGTTTGGTACATTAAAAATATTTCAAAGACTATTTTATCAAGTTCCTAGGTTTGTTATATTGTTATGGTTGAAATATTGAGTAATTTTTCAACAATACTCATGACTCAAAAAGAAAAAAAAAAAAAAAAAAAATATATATATATATATATATATATATATATATATATATATATATATATATAAATCACGGTATACCCTGTATACTTTTTTCAATATGCGCACAAGTAACATATATCTAACATATTTACACAAGTAACATAAATTTATTCTATTTTTAAAAATTTAAATCTAAAATTTTAAAAACTTAAATAGTAAATTTGATTCTTAAAAAATGTTTATAAATTTTTTTATTATATTAATTAAATTTAATTTACAAACTTAAAATTTAAAATTAGCACTTAAAAATTTAATTATTGAAAAATTAAATTAAATCAATTTTTTTATTTTTTATTTTTAAATTTTTAATTTTAGTAATTTTATTTTTTAAAATTATAAACTTAATTTATTTTATATTTTATATTTTTTTTCATTTTTTAATTTTTATTATTCTATTTATTTTATTTTTTACTTTATTATTTCATTTTATTTATTTTTAAAATTTAATAAATTAATTTTAATTTTAATTTTTTTATTTCATATTTATTTTTAATGTTTTTAGTTTTATTTATTTATTAATTTTTTAATATTGTTTTAATTTTTAGGTATAACGTGAGTTTGAAAAAAAAAAAAAAGACAAGATAGATAGGTAATCTAAAAGGTAATTCTAATTAGAGTGAATATTTTTATCTTTTTATTTCTCACTACAAAAAAATTATTTTAATTCTAATTATAGATCTATAACATTCCCACAACTTGAGAATGTTATATTCTCATCCCCTTACATAGGAATGAAAATTAAAAAAATTATTATATTCCAAAAAATGTGATATGCTCAGGAAAACTTTCACTCTAGGAATCAAATATGGGAATATCACATTCCTAACTTAACATTCCCAATGATGTGTAAGATTCTACGAACTAAAAGTCCCCTTCAAGTATATCTAACCTCTTACTAGGCTTTTGGTCTAATGGTATGATTCTTGCTTTGGGTGTGAGAAATTCCGGAATCAATTCTTAGAGTGTACAACATCTTAAGTGATGTACTATTGACTTAGACTCTGTTTATTTGCCGTAAAATAACTTGTGGTTGAAAATATTTCAAGAAAAAATAATTTCCTGGAAAATTGAATATTTTCTAGTGTTTAGTTGTCACACTTTGAATGTAATAGTGAAAAATTTATTACAATTATTATTTTAGTAATGTTTTAAAAATTATTAATACTTAATCACTATTAACTAATTAATTTAATAAAATTATAATTTCTTAATAAAAAATTAAAATAAGTTAAATATAATTAATTAATAAAAAATTTAAATAATACATAATAAATAAATAAATTAATTAATAATTTCATAAATTAATAATAATTATTCAATTAATTATTATTATTAATTCAAAACTAAGTTAGTTAAATAATTATTTAATATCTAATAAATAAATAAATATCTTGAATTAATTAATTAATATTAATTTATTAAATATAATTTTATTAATAATTAATTAATAATTAATTAATAATTAATTAATTAACATTAATTAATTTATAATTAAATTAATTAAATAATTTTATTAATAAAAATTTAAAATAAGTTAAAAATAATTAATTAATAAAAATTTAATTAACATATAATTAATTAATTAATAATTTTTACTTAATTCATAATTAATTAATTAATAATTTCATAAATTAATAATAATTAATTATTATTAATTCATGAAATTATTAATTCAAAATTAAGTTATTTGAATAATTAATTAATAGCTAATAAATAAATAAAACTTTAAAATAATTAATTAGTTAATTAATTAATAGTAATTTATTGAATATATTTTTATTAATATTAATTTAATTAATTAATTAGTCATTAAATTAAATTAATTAATTTTTTTATTATTGAATTAATTAATTTAATAGTAATTCATTAAAAATGTGACAGGAGGGGGTTGGGATGGGGTTGACATGAAAATATTTTCCACTCTTTTAAACTAAATATTTTTCTTTGACCGGAAAATATTTTTCGGTTAACCAATTTTCCAGTTTTACAGCAAACAAACAGATCGAGGCTTAGTCTTCCTTTGAATTAGAAAAAAAAAGTACTTCTAAGTTTTCTCAGCCTCACCATAGTTGAAATTTTGTGTGTCAGATTGTCCTAATAAAAACTGCTTTATCTTCTCTATTTGATAGTCAAACTAAGTAAGAGGATAATGTTAAGAATGTCTTGCTCATGAATGCAAACCCCCATGCATTCTTGGGAAAATATTTTAGAAAGAACGTGCTTGTCCTTGAAAATTTTTTAAATTCTTCCTTATTATACTTCGTGCAATGATTAAATATTTTTATTATATATGTAATATTTCTTCTTTGATAATAGGTTGGCCAAAGTGGTGCACTCGAGACATTGTGGTCAAGGATTTGGTGCGAAATTATATAGGATGTTGGGGATATATCTACAAGCATCTTGTATTTTATCATTTATTTTCTCCATTTTCTTATCCATCGTGTGGTGGTATTCATAAACAATTATGATTTCACTTCATCAAGATCCTCAAATAGCAAAACTTGTTGGTCTCTATTTGAAGTATCTCATCCCTGCATTATTGGCATATGGATTTTCGCAAAATCTGTTGAGATTTCATCAAATGCAATCAATTGTGAAGCCACTTGTTGTGTGCTCACTTCTACCATTAATGTTTCATGTGGTGATTTCCCATGCTTTGGTTCGTTGGACATGTCTTGGCTTCAAAGGATCAGCAGTGGCAGCTTCGATTTCAATGTGGATATATGTCTTCATGTTGACTGTACATGTGCTTTGTTGGGAAAAATTTGAGCACACTTGGGATGGATTTTCACTGAAATCTTGTTGTCACATTTTCACAAACCTGAGACTCGCCCTACCCTCAATTGATATGGTGTGGTTAGTGTGATGCCCGGGAATATCATCACATCATCTACGTAACTGCTGCATAAACTACTTATGTATTTTATGTGCATTTCTTGCATTCTTTAATTGTTTTACTATTAGACACTATTTATAAGATTTTTGACCGTCTCAAATGTTTGATTTAATATTTTTCCTAGGTCACATGACATTTAAAAGGAGTCGGGATATGGTAGTTATGAGCTTCGGGGGTCGTGAGTATGCATTTAAAAAATAGTTTTTGTCTCATTTGAATAGTGTTACGTAAGTGTAACTATGATTTTGCATTAGATATCAATTAATTGAAGACTTAAGATTGTTTGACCATGAATTTGCTAACATTTGACCTAATATATTAAAACCTACTCATCCATATATACATTATAATAACCATATGCACATTTTACTCAAGATATAAAACCCAAAATTGCAAAAATACCCCCCCCCCCCCCTTTCCTTAAACCCGTGAACCCTAGGAGAGGAAAATGAGAAAATTCTCCAACAAATCTTGCAAGCTTGACTTCTTGGATTGATCTTGCGGAGTTTTTGAGGCCTCTAGGACTTCTACAACGCGTCTCCATCTTCAAAATTGTGAGGGAGTTGCATTTTTCTTGAGTTTAAAGTTGTTGCACATATGTTGAATTTCTTGTATTGTTGAATATAGCTATATTGCTTGCTATGGATGCTTGATATATGTTATTTGGAGCCTATAGAACTATCTTTTATAGCTTGATAGCATAATCCATGGTTGAAAGCTTGATTGTTACGAAAGAAATGATGAATAGTGTCATAAGTTAGGGTTTTGTTAAAATTTGCTAATTAGATTGAATTGAGGCTTCAATTAGGTGCTTTAGACTTTGTTGGAACTAGATAGACACCTACACGTAGTTAGATTGCTCGAAAATGGGTTAAATGACAAAATTAGCTAACTTTAAAAAGGGATTTTTCATGTAATGTAATCTGGGCACATTTGAGCTTTGGATTAGGTATCCTTGGGGCATGGAAGCACTTTTGGTGCTTTCGTTGCATGAATTTGGGGTTCGGATAGGGTCGTTGTAGTTAAAACCCGCTCGAGGCCTTCCCGAGCTTTTGTTTCCAAATCAGGTTTTAAGGGCCTAGATAGGTGCCTTTTGACCTACTTAGGAATGTAGGATGGTTGGCTTGTTAATTTGGAATCTTAAACCTTGTGTGGGAGAAGAAATCGAAAGGTTGACAAAGGGGAAAAAGGTGTTTTTGGATGCCTTTGTGTTTATATGAAATTGTAAATACTTGATAGGTGTTTTATGTGCATGATAAGGGTTATTCAAGTTATCCATGGAGTTTTGTGGAAGAATATGATTTTTGTTTCTTTCGTGACTATATAACTATCTCGTGTATATGTTGGCTTATATTGTGTTTAAATGCGAGGACGGCCTATTTTGTCAACCCTCTTACATGTTATTGTTTCTCTTAAATCTTGTGGTTTGGTTCTCGGGGTTGCGCAACCTTTTTGGACATGGTAGCATCGAGAAACACGGGCGGCGTCGGGCTTGCCGTGCTCTCTCGACTACCATAGTGCCTATTCCCTTTATCTCGCTGAGTATACTCCACTACTCCAGATGCGTGGTTCACCTGCTGGGCATATGGACCTACCTCAGGAGAAAGGGTCGTAGGATCGGGGTATATTCGGAGTACCCCACTTGGGAGGAATAAGGGTTTGCTAGCACTTGTGTGAAGTTTGTGGTTCGTGGTACAAAATTGAAGACTTGAAGTGGAACCGTATCCTTTTTATATGTGGTTAATTATCTGTTTACTTGGTTGTGTTATTTGGTGTTGGAAATGCTATTATTCTATTGCATATCATGTTGTACGCCCCGGTATGCTGCATCACCTTCCTCGCTAGGCAACATTATTGCTCACTCCTCATTTAACATGTTTCAGGAGAAGCTGAGGTGAATCCCCAGCTAGTAGCAATAGAGGAAGAAGAAGAAGTACAAGTAGATCAGATCCCGTGATTCTTGTGTAAGGTTGTCTATTATGTGAAGCTTGCGTGGAGTTGTTAGTTGTTGTCTTTTTGTGGCCTTAGGGTCTTGTGTATATTTCGTAGTTGAATCAACTTGTAATCTTGTATGATGAATAGCAAAGTTAGATGTCATGTAATAATGTATTCTAGTTTACTCCTCTTATTGCATGCTTGTATGTTTAATAGTTGGACCGTAGAACTTGGCTATTATTGTATCTAACTACTTATAGTAATGTTAAAATTTACCTTGCATGCTTGTATGTTATATGTAGATTTTGTTGTTCCAAGGCTCGGATGGCCTTGTGATCTTGGGGTTGACAAAGAAAATCTTGGAAGATAGGTGTATGTGTTGTTGGTTGTGAATCAAATATCATATGTGGTTATTGCAGGTATCAATTTAGTCCACGGTACATAGGAGACTCTGTCCGAGTAACGGGTCCTGATTTAACCTATAGCGTGGGGTTGAGTTCGAGGCGTTACAGTTAGTACACTCCCCTTGTCAATCTTATTCTAAGTTAGGTTAAATCTTTAAAACATAAGTCCTTTTAAACAGTCGGTCCTCTTTATCATTTGCTATTTTAGAATTGACGCATAAATATAAAAAATATATAAGCCTATACACGTATAATGTTATTTTAGAGTCGACGCATAATATTAGTACCATATACAACCATTTTGAAACGGCTGCAATTTTGAAAAAGTTTAATTTCACTTTATACTATTAATTTTCACACATTTATAATGTGTTCAATAATGATGTATATCCAACTATTAGTTGCAATTCTATTGTTAACGACATGTACAAACTTATTTTTGTGTCAAGAATCACATAAGCGTGAACAGTAGAAAATTCTAAACATGTCAAAGGGTACAAAATAAAATATGTGGAACACTTCGTAAAGTACAACTGTAGAGGCAAGAAGAGTAAAGCAATTTGTTCTGTTTGGCCTAACTGTGAAATTTTAATTTTTAAATTGTAGAGTTTTCACCAATAAAACTTTTATTAAAAGTGTTGTTGAACAAAGACCTTTACTGTTTAGTTTATGTTGGACAATGTCGAGCTTTTAGAAATTTCAAGTGCAATGTTAGACTTTAAAAAATATAGAGGGGTATATTTGAGAAAGAAAAAAAAAATAGCTTCCTGCATTATGTAAAAACAGTTTTACAAAAACTTTTTTAAATAGCACTAATTTAGAACTTCTTATTTTTTAATTTTTTTCAACTTCAACTTTTACCTAATAACTCTTTCAAAAATAGGCTAAACAAATTAATTTCAGTTTCTAAATTTACAAAAACACTTTTAAGCTGTGAGGTGTAATAGTATAGTAAGTCGCATACTACTATCTAGATTGAAATTCTAGAATCTATTGTAGATGCTAGAGCGGGTGCAAAATAAAATATTAGAAACACTTCGTAAAGTTCAAAATAATAATGAAATTAACAAATAAAGAACCCAACTACGCAAAATTAATTACCTCATAATATATATTCACCCTCATTTTTTTCTATATGCACCAGTATAGAGAATAAATGCACAGGCAAAAAGCATATTTACTGTATTACAATTGTGGTGATTTATACACCAGTGTACACGTGAGGATAACAAGTAATATGGAAGTACATGCCTGAGATCTAGGAGCTAATACAACAAACTATATCAGCTAAGTTAGGATAACATAGATTGAAAAGAAGATTGAGCAAGACTGGAGTCTTCCCTGATATGCCCCCGTAAGATGGAGGGGTTTGCGACATCAATCTTAGCCCGAAGTAATTGAAAACGAGACTTAGCCAACGGTTTTGTAAGAAGATCAACCAGTTGATGGTGAGTTGAGACATGAGCCACACGAAGAGAACCACAGCTCATCTTTTCCCGGACAAAATGATAATCAAGCGCAAAGTGCTTCATCCGTGAGTGGAAGACTGCACAGATAAGTTTTGCCAATGTTATCACAGAAAAGTCGAGACGGCTGCGGTTGATCAATGTGAAGCTCACGAAGCAAGTTAGACAGCCAGCATAATTCTGCAATTGTCGAGGCGACAGAGCGATACTCAGCTTCGGTAGAGGATCGTGCTATCGTCCATTACTTTTCGGAGCACCATGAAATGGGATTACCACCTAGAAAAATGACGAACGCGGAGATAGATTTGTAATCATCACGATTGCCAGCCCAATCCGCATCCGTATATGCTGTAAGTGACAAGTGCAGCGAGCGGCGAAAGAAAAGACCAAAGGAAGTTGTATGCTTGAGAGAGCGAAGTAACCTCTTCGCAGCTGTCCAATGCGTTGACTTTGGAGAATGCATGTATTGAGCTAGTTTATTTGTGGTATAGGCAACATCTGGACATGTCAAAGCAATGTACTGCAGAGCACCCACTAGGTTGCGATAAGAGGAAGTATCAGCCAGTAAGGACCCTTCGTCCATAGATAGTCTACAAGTACTGGTCATGGGTATGGTGACTATATTTGCAGAATCCATGTTGAACCGAGCTAACAAATCACGAATATACTTGCCCTGTGATAGAAACAAGCCATCTGCAGTACGATGAGCTTCAACTCCAAGGAAATAAGAAATGGAACCAAGATCCTTAAGGGAGAATTTGCCAGCAATAGAAGCAATAGTTCTGCGTATCATAGATACTGAGCTGCCAGTTACTAGTAAGTCATCAACATATACCAAAATATAGAGGAGCACAGAACCCTTAGCATACATGAATAAAGATGGATCAGAACGAGAGCTAGCAAAGCCAAGAGACATAATGTATGACTTAAGTTCTGTGAACCAGGCCCGAGGCGTCTGTTTTAACCCATATAACGAGCGATGAAGCTGACACACAAAATCTTTTCTTTCTGGATCAACGAACCCTGGGGGCTGGGTCATGAACACGGCCTCTGTTAAGTGCCCATTAAGAAAGGCATTGTTGATGTCTAGTTGATAAATATGCCACCCACGAGAAACAGCAATAGAGAGAACCACTCGAATGGTCGATGGCTTGACGACGGGACTAAACGTCTCATTGTAATCCAGCCCGGGGTGTTGATGAAAGCCCTTAGCAACAAGACGAGCTTTGTACCTTGTTACCCGAACATCTGGATGTTGCTTTACCCGAAACACCCATTTATACCCGACAACGTTGTGATGAGCTTCACGACAGACCAATGACCAGGTGTGATTTTTATGAACTGCATCGAGCTCTGCCTGCATTGCGTCGCGCCACACAAAGTGACGAAGAGCTTACTTAGTGGAAGTGGGTTCAGTGTCTGGTGGTAGATCAAAGTGAGTTGCCGTAAGAGTAAATATATGTTTTGGCTTAGTGATATGATTTTTGGACCTAGTTTGCATAGCATGTGTGGACTGAGTTGGTGGGAAAGGGTCACGATGCGTGGGTGGGAGTGAGGGCATTAGACGAGGGACTAAGGCATCACCAGACATAGGGAACGGCTCAGTTGAATGAGATGGGGCAGAAGATTGAGTAACGGTAACAGAGGGATGCTCACAAGGAACCAAAGCATTTGAGGACTCAGGTGGTAACGCATTTGCAGGAGAGTAAGGGACAATATGCGAGTGGGTAGAGCTGGTACAAGGTAATGTATGCAAAGGAACACGAGTGATTAGAGGAGTAGATGCTTGGGATGGTGTTGGCGGAGTAGAGGACACCTGGCACAACAGTGACAGAGGATGGGGCAGAGAAGGATTTAACCATTTACTTAAGACCGATCCAGATGAGGGCAGCACCCCAGAGGACTGCGATATGGACGGAAAACAATCTTCAAAGAACCGAACATGACGAGATATGTAAAATTTGTGATTTAGCAGATTAAAGCAGTGATAAGCATTATGTGTGTTAAAGTACCCAAGGAATAAATAGGGTATAGACCTGGATTCAAGTTTATACACAGTATACGAACGGAGCCAGGGGTAGCATAAGCAGCCGAATATGCAGATTTTTGAGTAATTCGGAGTAGTACCAAACAGAGACTCAAACGGTATTTTCCCATTAAGGATGTGAGTGGGAAGCCGATTAATGAGGTATGTAACAGTCTCAAAAGCAAACGACCACATGGAAAGAGGTAAGGAGGCACGATGAAGAAGGGTTAGACCAGTTTCGACAATGTGACGATGTTGTCTCTCGACCGTGGCAATGTGCTGGGGAGTATATGGAGGAGATATGAGGTGCTGAATGCCACGGCTAGAAAAGACTGTACGGAGACCTTTGTACTCGGTTCCACCATCCGAGTATATAGTTTTGATAGAAGTATTGAAGTGTTGTTCCACCATAGTTTTAAAAGTGATAAACACGTCAAACACATCAAACTTAAAGCAGAGAGGGAACAACCAGAAATATTTTGTAAAATGATCAACAAATAAAATGTAATATGAATATCCATTAATAGAACGAACGGGAGAAGGTCCCCAAACATCCGTGAATATAATGTCAAGAGGCTTGCTACTAGACAACGTAGACTGACCAAAAGCTAGCCTATGACTTTTATTACACTGGCAAGAATCACACACAAAATCTTTAAACGAAGCGGAAGATTGAAGTTGATGGCTGGCAACAAGCTGAGGAAGAACCTTGGAGGATGGGTGTCCAAGCCTATCGTGCCACTTATTAATGGAAGTTTGACTCCAACATAGGCGTACAGGGGAAGAATAGAAGAGGAAGGAAATGCCCACTCATAAGTGTTGTTCATGCTCTTGCCCGTTGCGAGGCATGCCCCCGTTGAGAGATCCTTCACAGAAAAAGAGGTAGGATTAAAATCAACAGAGACGTTGTTTGTACGACACAACTGATTAACAGAAATGAGATTCTTTTGGATACAAGGAACACAGAGGACATTAAACAATAATAAGGAGCGAGGGGAAGAAGAAAGAGAAGAACTGCCTATGTGAAAAATTGGCAGACCTGTACCATCCCCAATGACGACGTCATCTGGACCATCATAAGGTTGGCGAAGAGAGAGATTCCCAATGTCAAAAGTTATGTGATATGACGCACTAGTGTCTAAGAGCTAGGAAGAAGAAGCACCAGACATAGTTGGATTGGAAGTAGGATTGTTGGAGGGGAAGAAGAGGCGCTTCGCGGTGTAACACTAGCGACCGGTGTAGCCCATCTTCTCACAGAACTGACAAAATATAGGTGGTTTGTTGGACTGGGAGAATGAATTATTAACATTGTTGTTGCATTTATGATTATTATTTGAGAAGTGGCGATTGTTCGAATTGTGCTTGGATGAGAAAGTATTGTTTTTGCCAGAGGAAGAGGAGCTGTGAGGAGTATTGAAACGAGCGGGATTGGCGGTGATGGAGCCTAAAAGGCCTGATGCATGCTGCTCCTCTCATTTGAGAAAGGAATCATATTCGATCAACTTTTCTTGCAACTCGTCAAAGCTGATTACGGAATGACGAGCACGGACAACTGCTGCAAGTTCCTTGAAGGCTAGTCCGACACCATTGAAGGTATGAGTGATCAGATATTGAAGAGGAACGGGTGCTCCCACAAGTGCAAATTCATCAACCAAATCACAAACCTGAGCAAGATAGTCTGCGATAGGCTGAGTACCACGAGAAATCAAGGTCAACTGTTCAGTGAGACCCATAATGCGTGAGGACGACGGATTGGCATAGTTCTTAGCGGGACCACGCTTCAGCAGCAGTAGAACAAGAACAGATCACCGGAACCACTGTGGGACTAAGGGAACCGATGATGCCAAGAAGAAGCAACTTGTCTTGACGAGTCCAGAACAAGAAGTCAAAATTAGGAGCCTCGCGGCCATTGACAGAAATGGTTTGAGGAGGAAAGGGATGAGACCCATCAATATAGCCTTGAAGGTTGTAGCCATAAAGCAGTGCGTCAAACTGCGATTTCCACGAGTAGTAGTTTGTCGGGGTAAGTTTGAGGGGTAGCTGATTAGCTGTATTAATGGAGATAAGATCGGGGAGAGATGTGGAGGAAGAAGAGGCAGGAATGGTTGCGGAAGATGCGGAGGTGGTAGAGGCAGTGGTGGATGTATTAGCCATGGGCTTGGAAAAAAAGAAAAAGGACCAATGACTCGTGTGAGCACAGGAGCTCTTGATACCATATAAAAAATAAATGCACAGGCAAAAAGCATATTTACTGTATTACAATTGTGGTGATTTATACACCAGTGTATACGTAAGGATAACAAGTAATATGGCAGCACATGCCTGAGATCAAGGAGCTAATACAACAAACTATATTAGCTAAGTTAGGATAACATAGATTGAAAAGAAGATTGAAGAAGACTGGAGTCTTCCCTGTAACCAGTTTGGAAGAATGGGCTTTTGAGCTTCTCGTGTTAGTAGCTGGACTGATGCCAAATTCACAATTTACAATTATATCAATTGCAATGAGGGAAAAAAAAATCCAATGCTTCCTATACTTGTTTGACATCAAAATGTATGGATTTAATTTTTGCATTTTATTAGATAGGTTTCACTAATTGTTTCGAATTTCATCTTCAGTGTGAACACATAGTCGATTGCTTACATGATTGCTTACAGTCTCAGTGCCACTACAAGGTAGTATGATACAAAAAACATGTTGTTTGAGGACATTCGGAAGTAGGAGTTTATGTCTCTTTTCTCCTCTCCAGTCACTTTTATTAATTTATTTAGACTTG
Source organism: Ehretia macrophylla (assembly GCA_037974665.1). NCBI lineage: Eukaryota > Viridiplantae > Streptophyta > Magnoliopsida > Boraginales > Ehretiaceae > Ehretia > Ehretia macrophylla. The sequence goes on along the minus strand of CM075768.1, from coordinate 18,184,592 downwards.
TCATACCTGGCTTGTCTAGTTTTTTCGTGGTTTAGACTTTAGCTAGTAACATTCCCCTTTCTCGTATTCTAACTAAAAACCAGTGGCATTTTGAAACAAAAGAAAGAATTGCTACAGATTTTCGCTATCATTTTACGAGTATTTTTACATATTCTGATAGCTATTAATGCAACACACTTCTACAGTACTAGAGTGTCAAATGAGCTAGAAGCTGGTAATCTAAATATGGCGAAGCATGCCATGGCTACTGCTATCAAGTTATGTGTTCTTGTGGCACTTGGTATTGATTTGGCTCTAGGTGTCTGTCACGGTATCTGGGCTGGTCTCTTCAACAATAGTTCAATGGTCAAAACATAATTCACTTCAATGATGCCCTTGCTAATAGTCTCCATAGCAATTGATTTTCTTCAAGGAGTCTTATCAGGTTGTAAGCATATACATGAAATTTCATGTCATGAATATCAAGGGATTCTCTTTTCATCTAAAAATAAGAATTTATTTTCAGGGGTCACCAGAGGATGCGGTTGGCAACACATAGTTGTATGTATTAACTTGGTATCATTCTACTTCATTGGAATGCCAATCTCACTCCTCCTTGTTTTGAAATTGGAACTATATGCCAAGGTAAACTAGAGATTATATGAGATTTCATATCCATGTTGGTTGGGATTGATCTATAATATAAGTTTTAGGGACTGCAATTCTGCTAAATGTCACAAAACTATTTTAAAATCTTATGATATATTTTTTTATATTTTTAGTGTGTAAAATTACGTAGTCGACCCTCACTAATTCTATAACAAATCGATTTAACCTCCACTTAACTCCCATTGATAAAATATTATATATAGATTTGCCCGACATGTAGAATGCATATCATTTAGTTACGTGTATAATAGATTTTGTATCCATGTAGGCAGGGGTGAATCTATAGTGTCGTCTAATACATGTTATATATATCGGTTTTTTTTTTTTTTGGTAATCTATAGTATAGTATTATCTAATCTATAGGTTTCATGTCGTCTAATCTATAAGGGACCGCAAACCTCATCAAATCCCACAAAACTATTAAAAAACTTTTGATATTTTCGGTACTATCAATATGTAAAACCACTTAGTGGCCCCCACTAATTTTGTACCAAATCGATTTAGTTCCCACTAGTTTTCACTGATAAAATATTAATTGTAGATCCGCCTTGTATATAGATTGCATAATGTCTAGTTATGTATATGGTAGATTTCATGTCTATGTAAGTACAAGTAGATCTATAATATCATCTGATACGTGTTATGTGTATCAATTTGTTAACTATCATTACACTTATTAACTATCATTCTTTTTTTCTTTTCTTTTGTTTTGGTGGAATAGGGATTATGGATGGGCTTAATTTGTGGTCTAACCATCCAAGTTTGTTGTTTATTGGTGCTCGCATGTCGAAACAGATGGGCTAGATTGGATTTCCTCACCAACAATGCAACAAAAGTCTAATTTTGGTGTAATCGGCACATCTCTAAGTTGATGCTGCTTAGGCTGAGAGGCTATATAGAAGTAAGTTTTTTATTTGTTGAATTTTTTGAATTTTTACCATACAAAAAATGTTAAAAAACAATCGAGGCACACTAACATGTGTGGCAAGAGGATTTTCACAGAGATTTTAAAATTTTCACTTTGAAAAAAATGCACAAAAGAAGAACTTTTCTTCTTGGTAAGTTTTATTATCATGTCAATTCTAAATTTTTTTCACTCCAAACAATGTCATTGTCCTAAATTTCAAGCCATTGTTTCAATATTTTGAACCCTCTCAATTTTAAAATAAACAAGTGATTTTTTTCATTTCCAAAACTATACAAGAAAAACATGTACAGAACTTCACAACTCTTGCCTAAGTAAGAATGCTATCATCGAAGTTCCAGGCAAGACAAGTAGTTGAATTAAAAGTGTTCATCCTATATTTTCTTCCCTACAAATACAGTTTCATCGTTGGTTTTCTTTATTCAATCCTAGGTCCCTTCTTTCTTTATTTTTGATTTTTTTTTTGTCAAAAAAAAGTTATATTAAACAAGTTAAAGTACTCACAATTGGGGAAAGGAGATTGATCTTGTGCATGTGGTTTGTGTGATGGTATGTGTTATAAAGGGTATAAATGAAATTTAGCATGATTTTAGCTATTAATGCAACACACTTCTACAGTACTAGAGTGTCAAATAAGCTAGGAGCTGGTAATCCAAATATGGCGAAGCATGCCATGGCTGTTGCTATCAAGTTATGTATTCTTGTAGCACTTGGTATTGATTTGGCTCTAGGTCTTGGTCACAGTATCTGGGCTGGCCTCTTCAGTAATAGTTCAATAGTCAAAACAGAATTCGCTTTGATGGTACCCCTGCTTATAGTCTCCATAGCAATTGATTTTCTTCAAGGAATCTTATCAGGTTGTGAGGTTATATATAAAATTTCATGTCATCATGAATATCAAAGGATTCTCTTTTTTCCTCTAAAAATATGAATTTATTTTCAGGGGTCGCTAGAGGATGCGGTTGGCAACACATAATTGTATGTATTAACTTGGTATCATTCCACTTCATTGGAATGCCAATTTTACTCCTTGGTTTGAAATTGGAACTACATGCCAAGGTAAACTAGAAATTGTATCAGATTTCGTATCCATGTAGGCTGGGATCGATCTATAATATAAGTTTTAGGGACTACAATTCCCCTAAATCTCCCAAAACTGTTTTAAAATCTTATGATATATTTTTTGTATTCTTAGTGCGTAAAATTACTTAGGCAACCCTCACAAGTTATGTAACCAAATCAATTTAGCCTCCATTTAGCTCCCACAATAAAATATTATAGATTTGCCTTGTAGAATGCATATTGTCTAGTTATGTGTATGATAGATTTCGCATCTATGTAGGCAGAGGTCAATCTATATTACCATCTAATACGTGTTATGTGTATCTTTTTTTATAAAAAAAAAAAAAAAAAATCTATAGTATAGCATCATCTAATCTATAGGTCTCATATTATCTAATCTATAGGGGACCACAAACCTCACCAAATCCCACAAAACTATTAAAAAACTTTTGATATTTTCTGTACTTTCAATATGTAAAACCACTTAGCGGCCCCCACTAATTTTGCACCAAATCGATTTAGTTCCCACTTAGTTTTCACTGATAAAATATTAATTGTAGATCCGCCTTGTATATAGATTGCATAACGTCTAGTTATATATATGGTAGATTTCATGTCTATGTAAGTACAAGTAAATCTATAATATCATCTAATACGTGTTATGTGTATCGATTTGTTAACTATCATTACACTTATTAACTATCATTCTTTTTTTCTTTTCTTTTGTTTTGGTGGAATAGGGATTATGGATGGGCTTAATTTGTGGTCTAACCAGCCAAGTTTGGTGCTCGCATGTCGAAACAAATGGGCTAGATTGGATCTCCTCACCAATAATGGCAACAAAAGTCTAATTTTGGTGTAATCAGCACATCTCCAAGTTGATGCTGCTCAGGCTTAAAGGCTACAGAAGTAAGTTTTTTTTAAAAAAAAAAAAAAAACAAATTTACCGTACAAAAAAGGTTCAAAAAGAATCGAGACACACTGACAGAGATGTGTGGCAAAAGGATTTTCAGAGACTTTAAAATTTTCATTTTGAAAAAATGCACACAAGAAGAATGTTTCTTCAAGGTAAGTTTTAGTATCATATCAATTCCAAATTTTTTTCACTGCAAACAATGTGGTTGTCTTAAATTGCAAGCCGTTGTTTCAATATTTTGGGTTGGATGCTCAAGCATGCTATCAAAACCCTCTCATAATGCATAACGACCCAATGAGATTTAATTGTACAATATAACAATGATGAATTAATGATGATAAAAACCAAGCTAGGCCGTGGGGATAAGAAGGGTTTTCTAAACAAAGTCCGTATTTCATTCTCACACACTGGTTGTTTCTACTAATTACATAAATGTAAAGGTAATGGATAATACCTATTTTGGTCTTCTATTTTTGACCTGATTGAAAAAGTGATTTTTTATCTTCAAAAATTATACATTTTAGTTTCTTATCTTTTGTTTGAGTGACACCATTAGTCTTTTTTAGTGATTTTGTTAAAAAATTGACGGAAACTCCACATGATTAGTACGTTTCTCTTATTTTTCTCAAATTACACATGATTAGCACGTGTATTTTCCGTCAATTTTTTAACGAAATCACTATAAAGGACTAACAGTGCTACTCAAAAAAATGATAAGGATTTGAAATGTATTACTTTTGAAGATAAGGGACCACTTTATCAATCTGGTCAAAAATAGAGGGTCAAAATGGATATTAACACTAAGGTTAATGTTAACATTGTTTCTAAGCATGAGCTAAACTTTGAATCTAAAAATACATAGGCCTCCTGTTTGGGCTGCCGAAACAGGCGTTTTAGAGGACAAAAGCTAAAAATGTCTTTTTGGTCACTCAAACCCTATTCATGTTTGTACGTGGGTCTATCTGTGTTTTATTTTATTTTTTATTTTTTAAAAAGTTAGGTATACTCAACTTTTAATTGTTCTCCATTTTTAAGTTTATACGCTTCGCGGTAGCTTTATCGACATTACCTATTAAATAAAAGCCATGTTCAAGAAGACCATCTAATTCTCTAGAAAGGATGCGGACAGCTAAAATAACATTGGTTAGGCACCTACGTAGACGACCACTAGGTCGGTTGAATTGTAATGCATATTCACACAATCGTGACAGTTATATCCCAAAAAAAAATCATTTTATTTTAATAAACAAGTGATTTTTTCATTTCCAAAACTATACAAGAAAAACATGTGCATAACATCATGACACTTACCTAAGTAAGAATGCTGTCATCGAAGTTCCAAGCAAGACAAGTAGTTGAATTAAAAGTGTTCATCCTATATTTTCTTCCCTATATATACAGTTTCATATTTGGTTTTCTTTATTCAAGCCTAGGTCCCTTCTTTCTTTATTTTTTATTGTTTATTTATTTTTGTCGGAGAACAAACTTATATTAAACAAGTTGAAGTACCCACAACTGGGTCCAGACCAATTAGATCTAATATAAAGGCTATTTAATAGATAATGGGTCAGGTCCATATAAAACGAAAATAGAAATGGGCAACATCCAAAGTTACAACAGTCCCAAATGGGTAAGCCCAAGTCCACGTCCAACAACCCAAAACCATGTTGGAAAGTGAGACCAAGAGTCGACAAAAAAAACTTCAGAACTTGTAAGACATTTTCTATAACAACACATACTTGAAGAACTAAAACAGCCCATTTGGTCGTCAATAAGCATAGCACGTAGGGCACATTAAGTGACCATTGATCTAGAAGTTTTTTTTTTTTTTTTTTTCTTTCTTTTGCTAATTTAACGACCAAAATGTTTTATTAATAATGAATATATACAAGGGGTAGGTCAAAGAACATTACATAGAACTGCCAATGGCAAATATGGTCCTAGAAAATGAGATCAATTCGAACACAAGCTAGAAGGTTCTTTAGTTTAAACTAGAAGTGATTGTATATTTAATTAGTTTAATATCTACGACATGATATTTTCTATTACGTGATAAAATATATCGAAGTTTATCCATTGTCTATTTATCTGAGTTTATCATAATGGAATTAATCGATTTTCCACAATGCAATCGTCAAGCCGAGATTGGGATTAGGAGAACTTTATCTTCGATCAATAGCTCAATTGAAATTGCCCCCAGGGGCACGGTACGGTCCAGCAGTAGGGGATGAAACTGCTTTTATAAGGTAACGAGTTTAATACGCCCTGCTTTGGAGTTCCGTCCTTGACTGACCTAATACATGTGTTGAGACACGTCGCTACACCAACTAGTTTACCAGTTGGTGGTCGGGCTCCGCCAACTGGGTTCCTAGGTCATTAAAAATAAATAAAGAAAAAATAGCTCAATTGAATTAAGGAGAATTTTAGAAAATTTAATTTTTAGACCTCACAAGAGTCTCAAGCTAATCAAAATAGAAGAAATGCAAGCTAGATGGCCTTTAATGCTACTGCTTGAATGGACTGTTAATGTTGTTTGATAGGTTCTGAATATTTGGCAGCGATACAAACGTATCAATTTAGCACCAGTCCGGAGATTTAACGTATCAATTTTGTTCGTGGGTAGCTTGGAGAGACAGACTTCTAACCCGGCAAATCTGGGGTATTTAATCTGATCCGTTATGTTTGTTCTGTCGTGATTGTACAGAATTGCATGAGCATTTATTCTTTGAATGTTGCTGGACAAGAAAATTTTGGCATAAAGGTATGAAGATGCTTCGAGGCCCTTCGTTCCTCTTTTAGTGCGATCATGCCACACCTCTTTGGCGCTTGTATTTACCACATCCGGAATGAAAATAACAGAAAAATTCACAAACACTTGGCGACGAGCGAGGAATTCTTATTTAGTCGCATTTCTTTTGATATTAAGTGCAAAATGTACATTGCTAAGAAATTTAGGACTAGCAAGCTTAAAAGATTTATTTGTAGAGGATGGGAACTGAATGATAGCATTTTGGCCTAGTTGGCACTCTGGTCTAGTCTCATTTTCTGTGCAAATATTTTTAGATTAATCAAATTGCTTGCTTACTTAGAAAAAAAAAAAATTAGCATCAATCAACAACAGTAAAATATGACGATGAAGCCTTAGGGTCTGTTTGGATTGAAGAGATTAGAAAGTTCTTTCCCTTGTTTGGTTTGGAAGTTTTCCAAGTGGAAAGAAAGTGGAGGGGTCAAAGTAACCCCTCCCAAACTTACTTTTTTTTTCCTCAAATTTGGGGTAAAATGGAGAGGTGGGAGAGTAAGTCTCTTTTATAAAAGTCATTTTACACATAAAATTTATCCCTTCATTCCATTTTCTTCTTAATCCAAACAAAAGACATTCATATTTTTTTTATAATAGTCTCATTTCCTCAAATTATCTAATCTGAACATGATTTAATCATTTCATCTCCTCTTCTTTATAATTCTCTCATTTCCTCTCCTTTATTAAATTTTTCCCCCACAATCCAAACACACTGTTAGTGTAACAACTAAAGTTGTGATTTTAAGATTATGAAGTTTGTATGTAATTTTCTCGTTTAATAGTGTAGATATTCGTCCAATCATAAATTAATGTTACTTCCACTATAGTCTATATATAGGTTTACTTCTAGATATTAGCATTTGTACTTTTATCAAGATTTAAACATATTTCTTCATGTTCAAAATTTAACATATTTTTTCTCTCGATCTCAAATTTATAATTACAAGTATAAATGAGAGGAGCCGAGTTTGATTATTTTCAATCTCGAAAATCTTGTTTAAGTACTGTTTTTTCATTGACACAATATGTTATGAGACAAATATTGTTGTATTTTCATTATCAGACTATTTGGAAGTATTTGTGGTGTGGAATTCATTTGATTTATAAATGAATTTCGTAAGGATTTGTATTTACAAATCAATTCCCTTATTTGGAACTATAAAACAGTATTTAGTCAATTATATGATTTGTAAATATATTTATTGTTGGTATTCCAAATCTATCCCTATATCTTGAAGCTTTGCTTTTGAAACTTTGATAAAAATATGTATTTCATTAACAACACTAATCAATTTAAAGTTAAACTTAATTAATTAATATTGATGAATAGATAAAAAAAATTATAATTTTAGATAGCTAAGTATGTTAAGGCTAGTTGAAAGATAATGGTAGATGATTTGCTTCTAATTAGAAGACTAAAAAAACTAACTACATTGGAATAAGAATGAAAAATAAGAGTAGTAAAAAGGGAAATAAATTTATAGGATAGTTTAGTTTTTAAAAGATAAGTTACTATTTTGGTGGTTTGGAATTACAAATTTCACTTTTTGAACAAGGATTTGGGTAAAGTTTAAGTAAATCCAGAATTTGTAAATCTTGGATTTCTATTTTTTTTTTAAAGGTGCTTCTAAACACAAAAAGTTGGATTTACAAATGAATTTCGTAAAGTTTTATGAAATTTATTTGCTGCAAATAATATGTAACACAATACGTTATGAGGCAATAAATAATGAGAGAGTAAATTTTGAATAGTTTCATTCTTTTTTATGCTTCATTCTGTCATTCATAAGGCCATCTTGACAACCTCTACGCAAAATAGAGAATGAATACTTTCTTTTTGCCTCAAACTAACTGTTGAAAGGGCCTCCCTCTAGTATCATACCAAAGTTTATCTTCTCTCTCGTGGTCTTCCACCGCCATCGCAAGAAACTCTTTTTCTTTCACTTACCGCACGGTTTTGCCGGAGCCCCCCTTCTCCCTTCCTCTCCTTTTACCCCTTATATATCCTCTTTTCTCTTTATTTCCATTCCTCTTATGTAAAAATTTGGACATAGTGTTTGGTTTTTCCTTTTTTCTGCTCCATCGACCATAGCAACTGCACTTTTGACCCTTCCTTTTCTTCCGGTGGTAGCACTTCCCAGCTCCGGCGCAGCGATGGTGTGTTTGTTGGTACATTAGTGTCTTGTTCATATAGTTTGATTTCTCTCCTACAACTAGTTTTGGCTGCTATTCGGGGTCTTCAAAATTATGATTGGAGTTTCTTCTCTATTGTTCACAATACTTATCAATGTCTATCTTCCTCATCTGGCCACACCCGGCTTCATTCTGTGCGAGCTACCTCTGTGACAACTTGGGTTACTTTACCATTTTTGATAGGTCTCCTTCCTCCTGTAAGGTGATTTTTACTTCTCTTAACATTATATGTATTGGTTGTATATTTTCTGTTTAGTATGAGTGTATTTCTCTTGAACTTTTGTATATTTTAAATTTGGTTAGTCCTTGTATATCCTATTTTTAATTAATAATATAGTTTTTTTGACAAAAAAAAAAGAAAAAAGAAAGGGCTTCCCTAATATTTGAAGCTCTTAAGCTTGCTATTTGGCTTCCTAGTTTGAGAAAGCTAAATCTGGCTCCCTATCCAAATGTAAAAGCTCCAAATCAATAAAAAGCAAAATTATATAATAATTGGAAAAACTTGAAATTAAAAAAATTAACAATTAAAAAACAAAAAGTAAAGAATATACTAAAATAATGTGTGAAATAAAATGAGACCATTATTGGGATATAACTAAAATAGGGAGTTTTAAAATAAACAGTGTTGTTTGAATAAAATTGAGATAGGGAGTCCCTAAAATAAGAAGAGTTGTTGAAGTGATATGAGATAGAAAATATCTAAAATAGGAAGTGGTATCAAAGTAAAACTGATAAAGAAAATTTTTAAAAATAGAGAGTCACTTATTCCAATCCTTTTTAGACCATTCCAAGTCAAAATAAACGGTGGAGACTTACCTTTTGTCTCCAAGAGACTCCTAAAGGGGCTCTCTGTTTTAGGGGGCTCTTAAATTTTTTGTTTCACATTCTAAATATAGGGAGTCAGATTTGGTTCCTTATTCATATTTAAAGCTTTAAATCAGCAAACAAATATAATTAAGAGAATATAATAAAATAAAAATAATACTTAAAAATTTTAAAAATGATATGATAATTAGAAAGATTCAAATAATCATTGTTAGAACATAACAATTTGTTAGCCGAAAGGCTATAAATACTTATTTTGATAATAACTAAATCTTTATTATACACTTATCTTGTGACAAAACTTGCATTGTATAAGTTCTCAATTTATGAAATTAGTCAAAGATTGAAGTATGCTCAAAAGGAAGCACATGAAGAATGGATGTTGATCAAGCTCAATAAATTCAATTATGAACATCAAATGAAGAGCTCAACACAATCAAGCTCAAGACTACACTGTCAAGATCCCTAAAGCTTCAAGATGTAAAGATTCAAGTAAAAAAGATCATGGAATATGAAGAGGGAGTCATAAGAGGAGAGTGGAGACATAAGGGGAACAAACTACTTATTTGTCGAATGACCTTGAGATGCTCGGTAAAGCTCAAAAATGTCTTTAAATCTTTCTTTAAGAGTTTTGAAAAGATTTCAAAAGGTTAAATAAGTTGGAATATCTTTTGAAGAAATGTTCTTAAAAGGTTTGAACATTCTATTTTCAAAAGATTGAATTTTCTATTGAAAATTTGTTTTAGTCTCTTGAAGTTGCAAGAATCGGTCTTAATCTTTCATTAAGAGTTTAGAAAATATTTTGATATGTTAAATGGCATGAAAAACTCTTTTGAAGAAGTATTTTAATTAGGTCTAAACTTTATATTATCAAAAGACTTGATAGCTAATATTTTGGACAAAGTTTTGCTTAAAATTGAGTGACCCCGGGGGTGATACCCGGGCTTGATAACAAGTCCGCCCATCAATTCCGCCCTCCCTGGGCAGAATGCTTGCAGTGTTACCGGGCTTGATACCCGGTCGTGTGACACGACTGGATCACTATGTTTGAAAAATATAGCCGTGTTATATCCATTGGGAACATTTTCTATATATTTTCAAACACCCCCATTGCCCAAAACACTTCTTCTAACTACAAGCAATTGTTTCAAAGCTTTCATATCATCAAAAACACATTGCTTATACAAATCATTGAGTTTTAACTTGCAAATCATTGAGCATTCAAGAGCTTTATTTGTACTATCCAACTCATAAATGAGTTATTGTTTTGTATCTTTCATATATACACATTCTTAGTTGTATTGCTCTCTAGATCTTAGATTGTGAGAATCATAGAAGATAAGAGAGTGTTATAAAATCCTTTGTGGATTCAAAGGAGGAGAGGTCATAGGTTTGAGCTTCACCTACTTGTAAAGAAGTTTGGTTGCTCTTGTGGTTTCAAAAGTGGGATTATATTGTTGGTTTGTGTTTCACCAACTTGTGAAGGAACACTACTAGTGGAGCTAGTGGAAATCCTAAGGGGAGGAAACCTTAGGTGGTGGAGTAGATTAGCAAACCACCCTAAAATCGACGACTTCATCTTTTTCTCTCTTATCTCATTACCTCTTTATATTTGTGCATATATTGTGTTTGATAAATTGCTTTAAAGAATCAGCTAGTTGCAATCATATCCAAAAAAGTAGTTGTATTGCCCCTTTATCCTAATTCACCCCGCCTCTTACGATAATTTGGCCTAACAAATGGTATCAAGAGATAGGACTCTATATATAGTCTAACAACTAGTAAAGAAAAGATCATGGAAAATGCTACTATGTGTCCTCTTATGGAAGGATATTCAATTGATTGACCTCCACTTTTTGTAGGTACAAATTTTATGTGTTGGAAGAATAATATGCAAGCATATATTCAATGTGGACTACACATTGTGGACAATTGTTGAGCATGGGCCATATGAAGTTGAAGATGAGACAACTAAGCAAAACATTGCCAAGCTAACCAAAAATATCCAAGCCATGCATCTCCTCTATTGTGCATTAAATGAAGAAGAGTTTAGCCAAATCTATGAATGCACATCCGCTCATGAGATATGGAAACTCCTTGAAGAACTATATCAAGAGAAAGAAGGAGATGATAGAGGAGAAGAAAAAAGAAGAAGAAAATGTTGCATGCTTTGTTGTATTGGATGAAGATGTAAGTCTATCTTATGAATCAAATTACTCCTCATGTAGTAACAATGATCTTAGAATGGATAAATTGGAAGAAGTCATTTCTAATATAAATAATGAATTAATGTATGCTATGTCTAGAAATGAGAGCCTTCTTGAAAAATTGGAATGTGTCATACTTGATTTAAACGAGTTTGAAGAGAAGAATGCTCTTGTTATAAAGCCTACTATGAGTTTGAAATGGAAAATATTTCCTTGTTTGACATAGTGTTAAAACATGAGATTTATTATTTGAAGAAGAAATATGATAAATTAAATGGAAAAATCATTAAATCTTGCAAAGAAAAAGAAAATTGGGATATTATGCATGATTCACAATACATGGTATGCAAATCAAATGTGATAGGACATAACCCATGTATCATTCAAAAGATGTTGAAAAAATGCTTTATCAAAAATTCAAATGAGCCATTTATCTCTAAAGTGGATCAACATGTTTGTACATATTGTGATAAAATAAAACAATTTGTTTTATGTCCTCATTATATGAAATTGTTTGATAAAGGATCAAGAATTCCGTGGTGGCTAAAACACAAGTAGAAAGTTAAAGCCATTACAAATTATACTAACCCCCAAGGACCCAATTAAAGTTGGGTACCTAAATCTTGTCACGCTTTGTTATAGAGATGTCAAAGCAACACCAAAGAAGTTGGTGTGCAACTCATGTGAAAGGCAAGATCATTGAAATAGGGAAGCAAGGGTAATATTTAGAATATTTATATTATATATTTTTATAGAATGAATTCTTTTTGTAATTTATAATTTGATCCAAATGTGTCTCAATTATGTGCTTAAGTACTTGATTAGTCTATGTGTGAAATGGTATATGCATTCTTATGTCTTCTAGAAATTATATACCTCATTTGTACATCATTATCTTGACAATGTGGATACTTATAACGTGAGGTGTACAAATATAAATGAATCTTACGTGAGGTTTGTTTTCATTAAAAGACAAAAGTAAAATTAGTACAACTATGAGATGAATAGTTGAAATGCATGATATCACATGATGTCTTGAAAAGAAAATAAAATGTCTTAACATGATGGTGATATCTTCAAGAAGAAATGATGTTGTTATATAATTGAAATGTTAAAAGTCAAGAATGAGGAATATATTGTGATTCAAAGTTTGTTACTTGGCTTCCAATAATTGATGAGATATTGTGATAGCATGAGGATAGTATATGACAAAGTGAAAATCTTTGATTGATCCTATATGATTGAATGAAATGTGAAACTTCTTGATGATTTGATAAATGGCATACACTACAAGAAATTTCGTCTACGGAGACAGCGAATTTCCGTCTCCTTTTCATCTCTATTCTGGAAAGGAAACGGAAATGAGACGAAAACATGCCGTCACCTTTCGAATCGTCTCCAATTTTGAATTTCGTCTTCATTTCGTGTCTCCATTTCGTCTCAAATGAAGACAAAATTCAAAATCGTCTCCTTTTCGTCGCAAATTATATTCGTCTCCATTCTGTTTCCATAATAATCATCTCTGAATCGTCTCCTTTTCAGTTCGTCTCAAATTCGTCTCCCCTTGGTCTCCGACTACAAGTCATCTCATTTTCGTCTCAGTTTCACGTCGTCTCCTTTTCATCGCCTTTTCAGTGTCGTCTACATTTCATCTCCTTTTTCACATCGTCTCTGTTTCTATGTCGTCTCATTTTTCACGTAGTCTCCTTTTCGTCTTCTTTTCCACGTCGTCTCCTTTTCGTCTTCGTTTCCGCATCGTCTCATTTTCGTCTCCGTTTCCATGTCGTCTCCTTTTTCACGTCGTCTCCTTTTCGTCTCCTTTTACACGTCGTCTCTTTTTCGTCTCCTTTTCCACGCCATCTCCTTTTCGTCTCTTTTTTGATTTTTACAAGTCATCTCCTTTTTGTCGCAGTTTATGTATTTTTTTGAATTTTTTTTTTTATACAACAATTTCAAAATCAACCTGTTATACATTCCCAATTTTTTTACAAGTTGACATACTTATTAAACAAACATTAAATTAATGTAATTAGATTGTAATGTCCACATTTTATATTCGGAAGTTAAAGTAAATACATCATAAAACATACTTTATGTTACATAATACGTTAATATAAAGTTTGGACAATTATTAATCGGGTTGATCATCTCTTCGATTACCAAGATCAGGTTGTTGTGGGGGAGTATTGAACTGTTTCACGAGTAGTGCAATCTTGTCTTCAAGTCGTCGGAGATGTACATTATTGTATCTCCTCTGCTTGTTCTTCTTTTAGTTTACGCACCACCTTGCATGTCGCCTCCGCCTGGTCTTCTTTTAGTTTACACACCACCTTGTCTATTGCTTTGGCAACAGCTACTTGGATATCTATCTCTGTGCTATGGCATCTTGAAGACGGGACGCTATGTGCGAACCCCACAGAAGCTTGAGAACCTATCCCGTATACACGGCCTTTGCTGTTCCCTCCAACAGCCTGAAGAAATAGGGCATCATGATCAACAGGCGTGCCCGTTGAACCTTCCTCTGACTGCTGATTTGCCTGTTCCACCAACTCAATATACTTAGCCTGCAGTTTATCACAAAAAGGGAAAGAACATCAATTGTTTTGATTTAGTTTAGAGGAATAAGGCAATGTCAAGCCCCAACTCATGCCCTCCTATAATCAAGTTAATACGCGAAGGAATTTCAGCATTATAACGGTTGTAATATGGTTTTCCCAAAAAAATTAAACCTGCACAACATTACGAGAGAAATATGGATATACAACCAAATCATCATTCAAAAACCAACCAACCACAGTTTAATCCGTTCGCCACAACACAACTACATACTTGAAAACTTTTATACGCATAATATAAATGAATTCATAAGCCTAACCGACTATACAAAATAAAAAAGGCTTATGATATTATATGGAAAGACAAGCAACTTCAACTAAAACCTTAAATTTCATATACTTACATAAAACCCACCCAAAAGGCTTCAAAATCCAATTATTTGGAAATTCCAGCCAACACCACCCGCTAAATTAAGCATTCCAATTGCAATTCTAAGCTACTACGTGATGGTAGCACGACATAATAATGATTATGAACCTCTTAATTGAGCTAGGATACAAGGTTTTGCATAACTTCAACCAAATAAGCCTTTAAACAACCTACAATTTTCAACTATGATAAAATATGATATAAACTAATTACGAATCGCTAAAAAGGTTCACTATGGCCTAATTACCGAGTTTTAGAAGCAATAATATAAAAAAACAACAACAATATATATCCATTTTTACTAATGAACTAATTAACTTCTAATTATGTATCAAAATTGCATACCGCGGTCTGTTCCGCCTGGGGTCTAAAAATGGACCTTCGGGACCCTTGCGATGAGCTTTTACGAACACATCAAAACGGGTCACAAGTTGCCCACATTCCTTTTCCTGAATTAGTGGGGCACAAAAACATATAATTGATAATTGAAAAAAAAGTGTTATGTACTTTTCTAATAATTAGAATGTATTTTGATGCATAAAGAAAAATTCAATACATACCAATCTCCTCTTAGCCTCCGGATATAGGATACAACCTAAAAAGTGCAGTGACAGAGAATTGAGAAGATTTTTTGAATTTTGCTCAGAAATCGCAATCCATTCCGAAGTACCCTATTTCTCAATTAGTGATTGCCATACAGTATCGCCGGTCCATTTTGGCTTCTTATCTTTGGCACGACCCTTGTTCAAAAGATTTTGAATTCAGTGTTGGGCTCTAGCGTTGAACACGCGTCGAATGGCAGGTTCATCATAAGGGAACCATTTGTACACTTTCTGTAATACAATAATATAAAGCTAATACATAGATAAAACTTCATTATTAAAGAGTTGTGCTATAATAATATGTACAAGATACCTTAAATATAGAGAACCATCTGTCTCGGACATCGTTTGGAACATGTTTCCAACTGGGCCAAGCCTCAGTATACGCGACAGTTACAACATTTTTTACCTCTTTAGAGGCTCCATAAGGAATCCATCTACAATGTTAAAAACAAATATATGTATAAGTCATGGATTCGTGAATAAAGCAAAATGGCAATATATAATGGTATTAAGTAGATACTTACGCAGCACCATCGACCTGCAAATACGTGCGCCGATCAAACTGCCACGCAATATAGGCATCTGAACAATCAAATCCATATATCTGCCAATCTTCAAGTCGTTCATCCATCCTCTCAGGTGTGCATGATGACTCTGGTTGCTCAGGAGATGGCCTAGGGTGGGCCCTAGGATTGCTAGCGGTGTCTTCTACTAGAGTATCCTGTAATCCATTTCGCAAAACAGATGTGGAGGCGGCGGCAGGGGATCCATCTTGTGTTGGCATCGGCAACTGAGGCATCCCCTAGCTCGGTCCCAAGGAAGTTGAGAATGATCCACAACCAGCAGACGTGTTTGTTCCCATGGATCCACAGCCAGCTGATTGATGTCCTCCAATTGCTCCATGGCCAGTCGGTGCGGCTCCTACAGTTGAACCCCCTCCAGTCGATTGTTGCCCTCCTAACTGGCTATGACCAGCCGACATGCTTTGTCCTCCTGAATTCCCACCACCCCGTAACGTCCCAAGAGTAATAAATCGTTTAAGCATGTTCCGATCTTTTCCACCTGACATGATTGTGTTTGGCAAAAGACATATTCAATTTAACATATAGACTAATAAAGATACATGTAATTTGGAAAAATCATTCGTCTAGTACATAACACATATATATCTAAAAAAACAAAATAACTAAACATCATATGCAGCATTATCGTCGGCGTCGGCATCATCATCATCATCATCAACATCGTCATCACCATCATCATCATCATCATCATCATCATCATCATCATCTTCTTGTATTTCTTCTTCTACTTCTTCTTCTTGTTGTTCTTCATTGTCGTCTTCTAACTCGTCTTTCTCCAGTTCATTGCCTCCCGAATTATGAAAAAGTGAAGGTAAGATCGTATCAGTAGGTTGTACTTCAGGTACATTCAATTCGTCTGTCTGGAAAGCTGATTGGTCATCTACTTCTCTTTCTAGTCTTGACACGTCTGAGAAATTATTACCTCGTATTTTAACCATACAATACCAATCCACTCGATCCCTCCTAGCCCTTGGATACTTACAATAGTAGACTTGAAATGTTTGCTCTACCAACATAAATGGTTCATATTTGTGATATTTTCTTTTCATGTTGACATCAACCAGTTAGAACTTATTATGGTAATTTACACCTCTATCCTTTGTAGAATCATACCAGTCACATTTGAAAAGAACTACTATAGTATGGTGCACCGTTAGATTATGATATTTCAGTTCAATAATGTCATTTAGCATTCTATAGTACCCAATATCCTCATTACTACCAGCCGCAATTATAATGCCCCAACTCGTATACCTACAAAGGCTAAGGCCGGAACGCAACATTCATAACCAGTAAATCTGTAAATTAAAAGCTTAACAACCTGTACATCCATTTTTATATTACATCAGTGTTCAAAAATCAACCAAGTCATCGGCCTTAGAAATTTATCCATAACCTGTTACATATGTACAAGACCTCAACCCTCCTGTTCAAGCATAATGTCTAACCAACATTTAGGTTTTTGGGCCTCAAAAGAATATAAATATTTAGTTACATTAGAGTTGTCCAAAAGAATAAGTTATACATCATTTATATATCTAGCACATCAACAAATAGTGATCACATAAAGCAAAAGTCCTCGAGATCACATCAAGGAGTTCCGTCATCAGTTTGAGTGGCCTGCTCAGGCTCAACCTCATCTGAAATATTAAAAAAGGAGTGAGCTAGATCCTCATGTATAGCTCAATGAGGATGAACAAGAAAAGTTTTCATAAAAGTTTTATCTTTTCGCAAACGGTTGATAAAATATGTCATGCACATAACCACGCAAAGATATCCTTAACACAAGCCTTCAATTAATAATGAGAGGGTCGAGATATACCGGCAAACTTGGATGTCCTGTCACTTCCTCTATTAGTAATGGGAGGGTCGAGACATACCGGTAAATCCGAAGGTCCCGTCACTTCCTCCCTTAACAATGGTTATAACCACCGTACATATACAACTTGAATGCGTTTATAATTATCAATGGATGTCAAACAATCAAATAATAATTATGCATATATAGTACTTGTGGAGCTTCAAGTAATGCCAAGTATCATGAGATAGTGAAAAAACATCAATAGACTACTTAAAACGGAAAAAAATACAAACATGAGTGAAACTATGAAGCAACTTTAATATTTTTTGCAATATCCTAACTTAAATAGTTCGTTTCCCTACTCTCATGAAGTCCAATTAATCTGATTTTGGTATATAATCGAAGCTTATCGAATTTAGATAGTTCTAGAATCAAACAGAACTCAATTCGGAGTTGAATTGAGTGAGATATGGCCTCCGGAAAATCACTACGCAAATCTGTCAAAACTCCGGTCGAGTAAATCCGGTCGAGTAACTCAACCTGATCCACTCTTCCGGATGAGTGCAGTGAGCTTCCGGACAAGTAAATCCGTTTGAGTAACTTGACTGGATCCGTGGCATTTTTGCTCTTTTGCTTGCTATCTTGCATCCAACTCATCCAAACCTTTTGTACACTCAAAGAGGTCTTCTAGGCAACATTCTTAAGCTTAAGAACAACACCGTAACATTCTCAAATCAAACAACAACCCAAGAACAAGAACTCTCAAAAACCTCAAGAACACCAAGAACACTTACTAAGCATCAATGTGCTTGGCTTCCAATTCCTACCTTACCCACAAGTTAAACTAGCTCTATTCAAGCAAGAATCACCACACAACTCATAAATTCCAACTCGTTAGATCAAGCCCTAGCTCAATATACAAGATAAGCCTTAAATCTTGCAATAAATCCATACATGTTCATTATCAAACATATTCATAACCAATATCATGTTCAATACACAATTAAAACTCATCAATCAAGCATAATATGCCTTTGTAAAACATTTATAAAACTTCCCTCACCTTTGTAAGAGTTAGAAATGGAAGAAAATTGATTGAAAATGGTTGAAGAGCTTGAAAATGGCTTGCTTCTACTTTTCTCCTCCTTCCTCTCTTTTTCTTCTTCTTCCTTCTCCCTTCTCCTTGGCAAAATCGTGTAGTGTGTGTATGTATGGGCTGATTGTGGGTGTGTATGTGTTGTAGAGATTTGGTATGTGTTGTGTGTGAAATATGTATGTAATGTGTTGTAGATAATATCCAAATTCCAAAAGACCACATTGCCCCTCTAACTTAAAGCTATTTATTCCATGCCATTCTAGTGGTATACTAATTAGTTAGTTGCTAAACTTATTCCAATAATATTTAATTAACTCCCTACGACATCTAAAATACTTAATGCCACGTTAAACAATGAAATGCATGTAAATCGAGATAAATGCATATTAACCCGTATAAAAGTATGTAAAACAAGGAAAATGCATATAAAATGATCTATTTATGTATGATATGACATATATGCACGTGAGGTCTCGTGCTAGGCCTTATAGCAACCCCTTTCACGAATACCCCGCTATTCATTATGGACTTGAATTTCCCAAATTTGAAGGTGTGAAATCTATATCGGTTGATCAAGTATCTTGACCATGTGCGTACCTTACAACTTGGCCACATAAAAAGGTATTTTACACGGTCGTCTATTCCATTAGTGCCGATTAGTTGGAAAAATCACAAGTCGTTAATGGTATAATCCAAATTAAGAGGATTATATTCATTAGTTGCATAAGTACTTACATGGTCATATAACCATTTCGGGAACCAACTCTCAATTTGATTTTGAATCTGTGTGGGTGTCAATGGGGGAAAGTTTCGTACAAGATTTTCCTCAAACAATCTGCAATCAAGATGAATTTATTTGTATTGGGTTTTTCCGTATGACTACTAACAAATTATAATAGACAGACCAAAGTATCAACACCTTACCTGATATATGGGTAAACCTCTAGGCAATTCATCAATACATATAAGTATGCTGCATGCAGTTCTTCATCCTCCAATGTTCGTACTGTTTCCTTTCCAATTGGACAACCCGGGTAAGTAAATATAGACAAACATCCTTCAAGGTAGTTCACCTTGTTATATTGGTCATTCCTACTAACCCTGCGAGTTTTAGTTACCACGTGGGGTTCGAAATAATATAAACAAAAAGTGGACGTTTCTAGGATGTGATATGCTTCATATATAGATCCCTTAACACGTGCCTTATTTTTTTCTTTCCTTGTCAAGCACTGGAAGAACCTCTCGAATGGATACATCCATCGATATTATACAGGACCACAACATATTGCCCCATACACCAAATAGATTGGCAAATGCTCCATTGAATCGAATAAGGGATAAGGTAAGATCTTTTCCAAGTTATAAATAATCACAACTATATTTTCTTGCATCCTTTCCAATTTGTGTCTTTGAAGAGTTGTGCAACATATGTTGGTGAAGAATAAGCTTAGTTGGGCAAAGGCATCCCAAACGTATTTCGGCATTAGCTCACGTAATGCAATAGGAAGCAATCTCTTCATAAACACATGACAATCGTGACTCTTCATTCTATGTATTAACAAGCGAAAATCGCCGAGGTATTTGTGTAAATAGGTATAATCCATGTAATCACAGAAACTATCAAAATCAAAGAAGGTTTGGTACCTCGATGTCGGCTCTTCGCTACCTGGGGCTGTAGTATGTTCCAAGGGTTGGGCTGTTCGCCCATTAAAGCGGTACGCGAGCTAGGCCGATCCCGGGGATGGGAACAGTCAGATGAGACCTGCTAGTTAGGTTCAATCCCGATGAAAGGGGGATCTTTAGGAACAAAGTGTGACATCTTCAACTGTTTCATATTCACACACCTTGACAAATTGGAAGAATACCCATCAGGGACTTGTAGGTCTTTAACCCATTCAAGAAGTTTTCTTCTGCTTGCCACAAGGAGTGTGTAAACACCCATATTCAGTTGGTTCACACCACATAATTCTGGACGGTCGCAAAATTCATAAATATCAATTCTCGCTTTGAGGTTGTCCTTTGTCTTCCCCTTGATATCCATCACGGTGTTGAAAATGTTATCAAAAACATTCTTCTCAATATGCATGACGTCCAAATTGTGTCTCACAAGATTTGTTTTCCAGTAAGGCAAATCCCAGAAAATACTTCTCTTGGTCCAATTGTGCCTAACCCCAAAACCAGGGAGCTTATCTTCTTCTATTTCATTGATTTTAGGGTAACGTTTCACACTATCCTACAATTCACCACCATCTAGTCTTGACAGAGGTGTAGCCATTTCAACTCTTCCCTTAAGAAAATTCTTCTTGTCATGCCGTAGAGCACTATGTCGTGGTAAGAATTGACGATGACAATCGAAGAAATAAGTCTTCCTACTCGCTGGCAATTGGAAAGGTTTTGTCTTTTCAATATAATACGGACATGCTAGCTTACCATGGGTACTCCACCCAGACAACATACCATATGCTGGAAAGTCATTAATTATCCACATTAAAGTTGTCATCAACTGAAAATTCTATTGCGTAGCCACATCATAGGAAGGTATCTCTTCTAACCATAACTTCTTCAATTCATCGATTAGAGGCTCTAAATACACATCAATGTACTTACCAAGACTTTTCGAACCAGGTATAATAAGTGTCAAGAACATGACAAGGTCTTTCATACACATCCACAGTGGAAGGTTGTAAGGTGTGATTATCACAGGCCATTAAGAATAAAGTATAACATTTGAACTGTGAGGGTTAAAATCATCTGAGCACAAACCAAGCCAAACATTTCTTGGTTCAGATGCAAAATCAGGATAAGAGCTATCAAAGTGTTTTCATGCCTCACCGTCATATGGATGACATAGTTTACCATCTTCAACTAAATGTTTCTTGTGCCACTGCATATATTCCGTTGTAGCCTTCAACATGTATAATCTTTGCAACCTAAGGATCAATGGAAAAAACCTCAATTGTTGGTAGGCTATAAGTTTACCCCATTTATTACCATGTGTTGATGGCTTGAATCGGCGGTGACCACAACAGGGACAATTTTCCAAGCGACTTTTGTCCTTGTAGAATAACGTACATCCATTTATACAAACATCTATATTTTCATATCCCAACCCTAAAGGCTTTATTACCTTCTTGAATTGGTGCAAATTTTATGGCATCTTATTAGTATCGGCAACGTATCCCTGATTTCAGCAATGAGTCTGTTAAAGCATTTTTCACTTATATTCTCTTCAGATTTGATATTTATATAACGACACACAGTAGATAACACAGTGCGATGATCACATCCATCCCACAATGGCTCATTAGCAACCTCAACCATATCAAAAAACTTTTGTGCATCAGAATTAGGTATTTCACATGTTTCGTTATTATCCATGAAGAAATCCGGTCCAGCAGCATCAATTACCATTCTCATATAATTATTTAGTTCTGTTACCCCTGGACAATTCTCATCTACAACATTATGTTGAGACGGACCATGATAATTGAACACATGTTCCCCGTGTGCAATCCATTCATAATAATCTAGCATAAACCTCTTCTTACAAAGATGGATCTTAACATCATCAGGTAGGTCAAATATGTGATTTTTGCATTTGGCACATGGGCATCTTATTTTTTGACCATCCATGTAATACCTTTGACTACATGCGAATGCAACAAATCCATTTACACCGTTGATAAATTTATCTTTAAGCTATTTGTCGGGTGTTAGTCTGTGGTCCATCCATGTACGAGATGACTCCATATTATATTTTATTGTAGTGAACCTAAGTTTTGGATAAGATTTTGGAGCATTGAAGGTGAAACAATATTAGGGTATTATTAGGTCGCAATAAAACGATGCCAATGGACAATATAATTAATAATGACCCATATTACAAGATGAGCTTGGACTTGGGACTTGAACAATGCCAATCAAATTCCATTTAAAACAATAATTGTGAAGTATCTTTACAAGAACTAGCGAATTTATCTTGACCAAGAACTTCCTATGTAATATACAAAATGTTGTTGATATAAATAAATATATGTTCTATCAAAGTTAGAGGTTTGGCAAAGTTATAGATTTCTTTGACGACCCTATTAACAGTTAGGACGTATGTGCATGGATTATACGGGACCTTCGTATTGATAACTCATATCATTTCTCGTATACTCTATAATATATTTGTTAGAATATCATTACTTCTTCAATTAATGGCACGTGTCACCAACATAATACACAACAGTAATAGTAATTTGTATATTAAATATCAAAATATCAACTAACTCAAAATTTTCAATTATTAAAATTAAACCATATTTTATAAAACTAAACATTTATAAAAAGGAAGTGCCATAAATGAAAACAAATTCCCAAACATAGGATTAACATCATTTATATAGAATAAGCAGCATGAGAATGGTATTAAACACATTAGAATACTAACCTGAGATGTATTACGGTGTCTCCAATAGTGAAAACCTGAAATTAATAAATATTAAAATAATTAATAAACAAACAAAAAATGAAAAAATAAAAAAAAAAAAAATAAAAAACAGAAAAAATATATAAACTCAATCATCAATAAAGAACCTTGCAATTATACCAAAAAAAGCAAAAATTAAATAAATAAATAAAAACAGGAAAAAAATTAAAATAAACTAAAACGTAAATTAAAAAATTAAAAAATATATAAATAACGAAAAATTGATAACATTCAAACTAAAACAAGAAAAATAAATAAACTAAAACATAAAAAAATAAAAAAAACAACAAATTATTTTTTTTTTAAAGTACAAAAAAAATAAAAAATAAAGCAAAAGATATAAACTGAAAAAAAATAAACAAAAACCCCCAAAAAAAAAAATAAAAAAACATGTCTACCATCAAAATTTGGGAGTATATGTATATATATATATACATATATAAACTCATATACATACACATACATATATGCATATACATATATATCTATATCTACATCTACATCTACATCTACATATACATATACATATACATATACATCTACATCTACATATACATATATATCTACATATACATATACATTTCATATACATATATATAACCTTAATGTGGTTTGAAAAATGGAAAGGTTGGGGGTAGAGAAGAAAATTTTAGAGATAGAAGGTGGTGTTGAGGGGTGGGGGTAGGGTATTATGGCATGGGGTAGGGTGTTGGGGGGGAAGCGTGTTGTGGTTGAAAAAAAAAGAAAAAAAAAAGGAGAGATTTAAGTGTTGAGGGCAGAAGGAGACAGACCAAATGGTCTGTCTCCCATTCGAGTTTAAAAATAAAAAACAGCACAACACTTTAGGTAGGGTATTATGGTTTGGGGTAGGGTGTTGGGGGAGGGGGGAAGGGGTATACTGTGGCTGTAAATAAATTTAAAAAAAAAGATTTAAGTGCTGAGGGCAGAAGGAGACAGACCAAATGGTCTATCTCCCATTCGAGTTTAAAAATAAAAAACATCACAGCACTTTAAAGTGCTGTGCTATTTTTTTAGGAGACGGACCGTCTCCCTTGGCCATTTAAAAAAAAAAACCAGCACAGTACTTTAAAGTGTTGTGCTGGCCCTTTAGGAGACGGACTTTGGGCTTTAAAAACAAATAAGAAGTCCGTCTCCCATGGGCAAAAAAAAAAAAAAGACCAGAAATTTCAGAGAAGGACCAAATGGTCCACCTCCTTTTGGGGGGCTTAAAAAATAGCTCAGAAATTTGGGAGACGGATTAAAATGGTTTGTCTCCCAAAAGGAGATGGACCAAATGGTCCGTTTCCATTGGGGAAAAAATAAGAGAGACATACCTAATAGTCCGTATCCCTTTGCCTATTTTTCAAAAAATTTAGGAGATAGACCAAATGGTCCATCTTCTATGGGCTTAAAAAAAGCCCAGAAATCCCAAAAGGAGACGGACCATTGGGCAAAAAATAAGGGAGACAGACCTAATAGTCCGTCTCCCTTTGCCTAATTTTTTAAAAATTTGGGAGACGGACCAAAATGGTCAATCTCTTTTTGGAGACGGACCAAATGGTCCATCTCCTTTGGGCAAACAAATAAGGTAGTCCATCTCCTTTTGCTTATTTATCAAAAAGTTTGGGAGACAGACCAAATCTTTTTTGGAGACGGACCAAACGGTCCGTCTCCCTTTGCCTTTTTTTAAGCCATTTGGAGATGGACCAAATGGTCCGTCTCCTTTTGGGCCTAAAAAATAACGGAGACGGACCAATTGTGTTCGTCTCCTTTTGCCATGCATGTTATTTTTTTCTACATTTATGTTCCTTTTAAAAAATTTATGAAATAATTAAAGTAATTAAGATAACTAGTAATTTAATTTTTTTTATCTCTTATTTAGTATTTAATTAATACTGTAATTACAAGTTAATGAACAAAGTTGTAATAATAATTTAATTATTAATATTAACTTAAATTCTTGGTACAAATAAATTATTTGGCGCGTAAATATACCTTGAAGCATGTAGTCTCATTTTCGTCTCTTATCAGTGACAAATTGGAGATGACAATCATGATTCGTCACAAATTTGTCACCGTATGGAGACGAAAAGGAGACCAAAGACGACATGTTCAGCCCTCACACTGACAAAAACTCTCGTGCATGCCATCTCCAACTGATTGTACAAATCCATAGACCATTTGGAGACGAATTGAAGACGGCAATCATTTTCCGTCACTAAATCGTCTCTGATTATAGACGAAAAGGATACGGAAAACAAAAGGTTCTCAGCCCCTCAGACTGATAAGTAGTGGCGTGCACACCATCTTCAACTAATTAGACAAATCAATAGACCATTTGGAGACAAATTGGAGACCACAATCATGTTCCGTCACTAAATCGTCTCCGATTAGAGACGAAAAGGAGACAGAAAATGAAAGGTTGCCAATGTGTTGCTGTCTATATAAAGAGCTTTCATTTGGGTTGAATGAGTCACATTCATCTTGTAGCTATCAACCTTTGTTTTATCAATCATGAGTGAGGAGAAACAACAACAGTCACAATATCTTTGTCTTACAGAAGAAAAGGACAACATGGAAGAAAAAACTGAACGGAGTTTGAAGAAATGTGTGAAACGGAATATTGATCTTAATGCTCCACCAAAGGAAGACGGCTATATTTCAGAAGCTCAAGTTCCTCAACTTGTTTTTGATGATATGCTGAAGATTTATTTCCCCAAGGCCTTGGTCTAATAATTCTGTTAAGTTTAGCATATTAAGGTTAGTAGTATGAATTTAGTTTTCGTTAAGTAGATGATGCAAAGAAATCATTAATGTGAGAATACCATTTCTTGGTATTCTTCATGTATGATTATGTACATTGGTAGGTGTTATGTACTTGATATGACGTATTTTGTTACGATTCAGATGTAATCCTTAATTATCAATATATGGGTTGAAAATTATTGTTGTCTTTTCTAAGCTCATTTATAATCCTCCTTTAATAGGGTGTCATTTGTTTTTGTGAATGGTTTTTAAGGACCAATTGTTTATATTGTCATTATGTAATTAGATACTATATGTTAGACGTTCTGGATGATTTAATTTCTTGAATTTTTAATGCAGTACATAGTGTTTTTAGGTAATGAAAAAGCTATGAATAATATGTTTTAGACAATAGGACTGGGGGTGTTGGTGACTATTTGGAGACGAATTGTAAAATCGTCACTAAATTGTCGCAATTAGGAGACGGTTTGGTGACGATGTAGATAAAGCGTCTCAAAACCGTCTCGGGTTGGTGACGGTTTAGAGAGGACTCTCCAAACCGCCTCCTAATAGTCGCCTTTGGAGACGACATACCTAAGTAGTCTCCAAACCGTCTCCAAATGGTCACTATTCATGTAACGAAAATTTCGTCTCTTTTTTGTTGCTTTTTTGGTGACGAAAAGGAGACGAACCGTCACATTTGACAATTTTTCTTGTAGTGATATTCATTCAACAAAGGCACTACATCTATAATTAAGATCATTATACTATGACTTTGTTTAATATTTGATTGTTGATTTATGGAACTAATACATCTTCTTGAGAAATTCTCTCTAAGAGCTTGCAAAGAATACTTAAATTGAGCAAATGAAAGGAGAATCAAAGTTCTTCCTCGAACTCTAAATCAAGAAAACTAAGAAGGATTGTTCACAAGTCAAACAAAGTTCACAAAGGAATCAAACTAAGAAGTTTGCACTTTTTCTAGTCAAGAGCAATCAAGAACTTAAATGTGAATGTCAATCTAGCTCTACAAGGAAGAGAAAAGGTAAAAATCGGTCGGCAAAAGAAATCTTAGAGGTATGCTCAATAATGTTTTCATTCAATTGCCTCTAATATGATGACAACAATGCTCTTGTGTACTTGATTGAGATATTGCTTAGAGTATTGTAAAAAGAAACTTGAATTACATTTCCATCTCTTTATTAAAAAGTTATCATCAATTCTTGATGGATTGTGCTCGTGATCATATTTGACTTCCACTACAACATTTTTGGCTTCTTGCAACCCTTAAATTGAACATGTAAGAAAACCGTTGCTAGAAATGTCATTTTGCAACCATTTTATAGATGTTGTCTAAAAGTAAAACCTTTTGCAATGATTTTAATTAACTGTTGCAATATCTATAACCTTTTGCAACGATTTTAATTAACTGTTGTAATATCTATAACCTTTTGCAATGGTTTTAATTAACTGTTGCAATATCTATAACCTTTTGCAACGCTTTGCATCAGACTATTGTAATATCTATAATATGCAACACTTTTTTTTATGAAGTGTTGCTTATTTCATTCATTTTTTGCAACGGTTTGTAAAATTATGGATTAGTTGTAACTTATAAAATAAATTCTTTTGCAACAGTTTTATTAGTATTGAGTCTTACAGTTGCAAAATCTATGATATACTGCCATTTTTGTTAAGTGTTGCGTATCGTATTTGGTTGTAGGCAATGGTATGTAAAAGTATTGGGTTAAATGCAACGCAAGAAAACTATTGCTTATTTTATATTTATTTGGTGAGATATCTTGAGATATTTTGTTCATAAAAAAATTTGAGTTTTAGTTATTGAAAATGAGAAAATATCACAACTAATTATTTGAAACAAAGAGAAAAAAAAAAGTTGATTAATTAGGTTTCATTTTTTACCCCTTTATTTCTACAATTTTGTTTGTCAAAATTTAGATTTTCATTGTTTCTTAATTCTAAACTACTGTTGTCTAGTTAAAAATCTAAGGCAAGTTTATGAAAAAGAGCATTGCAGTTGTAAACGATTATATTTATATTTCTAAAAATTATTAGAAAAGTGTTGACTATTAGAGATATAAATTAATATAATAAACTTTTATGTAAGAACTTAACTATTAGATGAGATGGTTAGTTTGACATAGTTATAGAGCTCATTATCAAAAAGGTATTGAGTTCGAGTCTCATCACTAGCTATGTAGAATAAATTATCTAAGTGCAACTCAATAAAGAAAAAAGAAAGAGAATCTCTCATATATATATATATATATATATATATATATATATATATTTTTTTTTTAAGAATAGTGAACTTACAACTGTAAGATAACCGTTGCTTATACTTTTGAAAACCGTTGCAAATAGAAAAATATTTATCATGTAGTCTTTAAAAAAAAAACGGTTGCAAAAAGAATCAGTTGCAATGGTTTTTTAACCGTTACTATTTATTTATAAAAAAACCGTTGCAGTAGAGATTAGACAACGATAGCGGATTCAACGGTAAGAAAACCATTGCCTAAAGCCATTTGCAAAGGGTTTTAGTTCTTTTGCAACGATTTTCAAATGTTGCAAGAGTTAAAAAATGTGGTAGTGTTCATATGAAATTCTTGAGAACTTTTGATGATTCTCACCGCTTTACATCGAGAAAAAAATGATGTTGATATAGGTACTCAAGGAGTTGGAACTCAAGATGAACCTACCACATCAAAATGTCAAGAAAATGGGTCTCCTTATGTTTCAAAGGATTTATCAATTCACAAAGGAGGGGAACCAACAACAAATTAAGAAGAACTACCAACATCAAATGGCAAAGCATTGAGCAAAATCTACCAAGATGTTGGAGTTTGAGAAAATTCATCCTCATGGTAACATCATAGGTGATTCATGAAGATGATGGTAAACAAAACAAGAAGTACTCTTCAATCAAGCCAAGTAGACAAAAATGAAAAACAATAAGTTTGGACTTGACCTTGCCAAAGAGATTGAGAATCAAATAGATACATTAACCATGCCCCACAAAGTTGAGATAAGGTAAATCGGTTGATGAAAAATAAGTGTAGAGGTATGACCTATAATCTTCTATATCCAAATTGCCTCTAAAACCAATGTAATAATTGTTATGCTCTTATGTGCTTACTTGCAATATTGTTCCAATCGTCTTATTAAGAGTATTACAAAAAGAAATGTTAAGCATCTCTCTATCACAATACAAAATATTATCATAACATTTGATGGAGTGTCCTATTGACCATACTTGTCTTTATCTCAATATGAAATGACTATTGTGCTTAACAATTATTATAATACATTAAGATATTTGGTTTTAACATGTATTTTATACTTATATGAGAATAACATAGACATGCTTGAGATGAATATTTTGAAGAGAAGAATTTATAAGAATATCTTGATTATATAAAAATATGACATGTGCTTGTATAGAGATGTGTACCTTGGCATGTTAGATATTGATGAACATACATCTTTCATGTTTTTTATTTCTTTTTTGAACCAAAACTTTTGATCTTTATGTAATTGGCTTCTATCATATCCTCATTTATGAGTGCTCTTATCCCTTGCTCATTAAGTTTGTCTATTGTTTATTGATAATGAAGAATACCAGGTGGTAACAGTGGTATCTAATCAAGTGATGCTTTGCATATGATTTCAAAAAGGGGAGATTTTATTTTAAATGACATCTATTCATGTAGTATCTCATGCGGAAAGAATATGCTCATATATGAAATACTTTGTAAGCTATGATTTGTGTTAAATGTAAATGATCTCAATGTCCATAGCGTGAAATGATAATATGATTGAGATATGCCTACAAAAAAGGAAAAACTTATTTGTTTGAATGAAATCATCCTTATGCATTACTCTTGTGAACAAGAAAATAGATTGTTTTTGCTAAAAGTGTCATATGCCTTGGTTGAGTACCAAAGGGGGAGAAACAATAATGAAATGATAACAATGCATCAAAGAATAAGAGTTTTGGAGAAAGCACATGCATGCTTCAAGAAAGGTAATCTCATGCACCTAAATGCTTTCGTGCTATCTATGTGAGTTTAACCAATTCGATGCTCGAGTCTTGACTAAGATCTCATTGAAATGCTATCTTACAAGCATATATATTTTATCTTACACCCACTTAGTGTGGAAATTTGTTTCTTTGTTGATTACAAAGGGGGAGAGAGATGTATGATTGATACATGATTTAAAGGAGAAGTCTTTGTTCTTATTATGCACTTAGTATGGGGAAGATTTGGTGAAAATGACCATTGTGATGCTATTTTTATGAAAAATTCATTATTATGTTATTTCCCATAGATCCCCTTGTAGTGCTATTTTTCAAAAAAAAGAGATGCTCAAAATCCCATTGAGATGATATTTTATAAAAGATCTCATTGTAGTGATATCCTATCTCTCCCTGTTCTTTATAAATTGTTTGATTATTGTTTGATGTTGTCAAAAAAGGGAAACAAACTTGATATGCACTTAGCAAGGGGGAGCTTTGTGTATGTTCAAAATCCTATTTAGATGATATTTTGATGAAATCCCATTGAGCTTATCTATGCATTGTCCCATTAGGATGCTATTTTGCCCCTTCTATGTTTAATTCTCTTTAATGATGCCAAAGGTGGAGAAGAATGAGAGAACATAAGAATGGGAAGAAAAATGGGGAGAATATGGGAGAAACCTCGAACATGAAAATTTGATATGCATATAGTAAGGGGGAGTTTTGCTTTTGTCTACTTGAAAATCTTACTTATGCCTTGATATCAAATTATGGTGCTTTATTGTGCTTAATTGTATAAGATTTTGTCATCATAAAAAATGGAGAGATTGTTAGCCTAAAGGCTTTAAGTACTTATTTTGATGGCAATTAAATCTTGATTATTTACTTATCTTGTGACTAATCTTGCATTATATAAGTTCTCAATTTATGAGATTAGTCAAAGATTGAAAGATGCTCCAAAGCAAACACATGAAGAATGGATGTTGATCAAGCTCAAGAAATTCAATTATGAATATCAATTGAAGAGCTCAACACGATCAAGCTCAAGACTACACTGTCAAGATCTCTAAAGCTTCAAGATGTAAAGATTCAAGTCAAGAAGATTATGGAAGATGAAGAGGGAGTCATAAGAGGAGACATGGCGACATAAGAGAAACCGACTACTTATTTGTCAAATGATAACAAATTTTGAAACAATGTGTTAGCTAAAATAAAAATTACGTTAAAGTAAAAGAGCAACAGAGAGTCGAAAAACAAGAAGTGATGTTGGGGGTGAAACTAGTCTAGGGAGCCCCAAAAAAAGGGATAAACATGTTTCACTCCCTATTAGAAGGAAAAAAAAAAAGGGAGACAATTGGAGATGACCTTAAAGTTAAAAAATAGAGAAATTGTTGAAGCTAACCTAATGACACAAGATCAAAATCTTCTTCTTCTTTTTTTTCATTTTCTTTGACTTTTCTTTTGCCAAAAGGGTTTATTTTTTGCATAAACTTGATCTAATATGAAATTTAGTCCTGAACTTTAGAACGTTTAATGAAAAGTTCAAAAGATATTTTATATACCATTAACTAACCATGAAACTATTTATCTTACGCGTGGCTCTTTTTTCTTTAACTTCTACTTGGACTTTTCTTTATTTTTTCAACTCCTAATTAATGGCATTTATTTTCCTTGATCATACAAGAACAATTCTTAAATATCTTCATTTCATCATCCACATAACAAATTTTGGCCCTATTAAAATCCAAAAGGAAAAGAATACCTACACAACACAAAAATATAAACATAGACATATGTCACAACACACAAATATATACATAGAATAACATAGACATACACACACTTGCACATATATACGCATATTCTAGATAAATGCATCTGTGTGTATATGCCTATGTATATATGCACGCGTACATATATATTGGTATTCTTTTCTCTTTTGTCTTTAAAGACAGTAAAATTTATTATGTGATTAATGAATGAAGATATTTAGAGATTGATTTTGTGGTGTTTGAAAAAAAAAATGTTACGTGAGATAGTGTATAAGTATCGTAAAAAAAAAAAGTAAAAAGAATCCTATTTAAATAGTAATAAAAAACTTGAGATTCGATGTCAACAATATCAAGAAAATAACCCATAAGATAAATACTATTACTATTAGTTGATGGTATCTAAAGTACCTCTTTTTTTATAAATTCGAGTCTCTGTTAAATATTTTGAAATGACTAAATTGAGATTTGTTATATATTTTGAAATTACTAAATTCTGACCTCAAATTCCATTTGTTTCCTTCCCTTTTTTTTGGTGAGGGAGGGGTGTGTTGCCGTGTTGGGGAGGTGTGAGGAACGTGTTAACCTCTTTAAAACTGTCCTATTGCAGTAATGAAGAAGACCGTTGACAAGTTCCGGCCCCCACCCTGGTCACAGTCCCAACCAATTGGCCGCGGCCTTATGTCGTCTGCATATTTTGAATTCACTGGAATTTATGATGGTTTATGGCTAGGAATGGCCCTAAATTTGTGAGTTCACTTGTCTTAGCAAATGCAATGACAAATCTTCAAGTTGGACAGCCAGTTGTCTGAAATGAGAAAAGATATGAATCTCACATACAGTGGCGGAGTCAAACACCGAGTATTAGAGTATACACTACAATATTAAAATCAGTAATCGGGATTACAGGACAATTATTTATGCATATATTTTTATATAAACTATAAAAAAATTGAAGGTTTTATGTCTAAAATCATATTTTTATACTATAATTAAACTAATACTTAATTTAAACACTTTATAACACAAATATAAGGGTGTTTCACTGTAAAAAATGTTGTGTTCATGACAATGAACCATAATTTCAGAGTATTCCACTTCAAATATATTGTTTTCATGAAAAGAGAAAAAAAAAAAAAAGACTACACACCCAAAATTTTAAGGTGTTCCATTACACACCCAATACCAAAAGTAGCTCCGCCCCTGCTCACATATACATAAAGTCGACGCTCAATTACGTAAAGTTATAATAGTTTGAACTCAAAAGGGACTCCAAATGAAAATCAACAAATTCTTCTAAGTTTTCCTTTCTATGTTGTAAATCTAATTTCTTCCCTCTTATCTTTTCATGCACTACGATGTCCAAAATAATCATCAAAACACAACACCGTATCATGTTTTTAAGTCTAAAATCTATGCCGACTTTACTAAAAGGTCAGGATTCCTACTATTGTTTTGTCAACAAATGTGTCTCGGGCTAAGTTGACTAACTTAACCCACCTTTAACGAGACTTTTTTAGGGGAAAGATAGTGTCATTTGATCAAAAAGCAACTGACTTAAAACTAAGGAGCCAAAAGACAATTATTGAGCTATTACATAAACCCGTGGTATTGACTCGTAAAAATACTATAAAACAATATATAAGTGTTATTTCGTTCAAAAAATATATATATAGGTGTTATACAAAACCCACACGACAAACTCTACAACTAACTACAAGTCCACTATGCTCGAGTAGCAGAGTAGGATATAGATTGGCAGCTCCCTATCTCAATAGGAAATTCAGAAGTAACATAGTAGTTATTTTTTTTTGCAGATAAGACATCATTGAATAGGGGTTGAGGATTTAAAAAAAAAAAAATTCCCTACCTCAATAGTATACTTGGACTAAATACACTCTTTATCGATAATTTAAATTTTCACATAACGTTATACTCATCATCAATAAAATCCAAAAACCTTATTAAATACAATGATCCTCCAACATATCTATTCACACGGGCTCCTTTAATTTGATTTAATTCACTAACCGTTATGTCCCTAAATTGTGGCCACGTCTATATAATGTCCAAATTAGCAAAAGAATAGGATGCACAAGAAATTACTAATACAAATACTTAATTAGACGACACTTTTCCAAAATTGCTTCTCTTTTACAACGGTAACCTCAACTTCAAGCCCCCTATATAATATCTCCTTTCTTCCTTCAACAATTCATTACATTTTTCTCTAGACCTTTCTCTTAGCTTTCTGTCCATTTCAGAATCTGCTTTTAAATTTGCTAGACTTATCTTTTCCATTGAAGCTTTTTCTCTCTTTGTGTATATAATAAATTCATAAGCCATAAAAATTCTCAAAACTAAACATCCTCATGGCTCTTAAGGCATGCCCATCACTTCTCTTGGTATTCTTTGCTTGTTTGATGTGTTCTTGCTATGCTTATCAATTCAACGTTGGTGGTAAAGATGGATGGGTCACGAACCCTTCTGAAAACTACAATCAATGGTCTGGACGTTTGAGATTTCAAGTTGGTGATTCTCTTTGTAAGTTTCTATAACCATATCCTTTTCTTTCTGATAACCGAAAAATTTTCCGTCAAAAGTTCTTTAAATTCACACTAAGATAATCATACCCTCATGTGAGGGATGGTTCTATAACCATTTTCACATCCTTTTGATGAACAAAAACTTCATATATTTTTGTACCACTTCATATATATAATCATACCCTCATGTGAGGGATGGTTCTATAACCATTTTCACATCCTTTTGATGAATTCACTAGGGGATGGTTATTCTATAACCACATCCTTATCTAGGCACTTTAAACATATTTTTGTACCACTTTATATTTATGCCTTTTTATGTGTGTGATTTTGTTTGTTTAACATGCAAAATTCTTCTTATTGACTAAGTTGTTAATTTTTTTTTTTTTTTTTTTCATTTCTTAGTGTTCAAGTATAATAAAGGCTCAGACTCGGTTTTGGTGGTGAATAAAGATGACTATGACAAGTGCAACACAGACAAGCCAATATTGAAGTTGGAAGATGGAAATTCAATATTCAAATTTGATCGATCAGGTCCATTTTATTTCATTAGTGGTAATAAAGAACATTGTCAAAAAGGACAGAAAATGAAAATTGTTGTTCTTGCTATAAGAAACAACAAAAAACCTCCTCCTATTATTCCTTCACCACCAAAGGCTCCGGCACCGGGAGGGCAAGCTCCGGTGGCTGCTCCACCAAAAGGGTCCACACCCAGTTCATCACCACCGTCGGTGACGCCAGGGTCACCGGCTCCGGGAGCTAAAACTCCAGGTTCTCATCCACCAGCTGTAGCACCCAAAGCACCATCTCCGTCCGGCCATGGACATGGGTCATCGCCGGTAGGGACACCTGCATCGTCTCCGGCAGCTAAAACTCCAGGTTCATCATTTCCTATGCCGCCATCTGTGTCACCTTTGCCTTCATCTCCAGGTTCTCATCCACCAGCTGTAGCACCCAAAGCACCATCTCCGTCCGGCCATGGACATGGGTCATCGCCGGTAGGGACACCTGCATCGTCTCCGGAAGCTAAAACTCCAGGTTCATCATTGCCTATGCCGCCATCTGTGTCACCTTTCCCTTCATCTCCAGGTTCTTATCCACCAGCTGTAGCACCCAAAGCACCATCTCCGTCCGGCCATGCACACGGATCATCGCCGGTTGGGACACCTGCTTCGTCTCCAACTGCCTACCCAACCCCTTCTCTGTCACCCATGGCACCATCTCCAGCAGGCCTTGCTCCCGGGGCGTCTCCGGTAGGATCACCGACACCGGTAGCCACCCATGAAGGCCCCTCTCCATCACCTTCTTCAGCAACTGTATCACCAGCTTCATCGCCAACAACGCCAGGCTCACCGGGGTCATCACCGGGGGGAAGCGGTGCTCCGGCGTCCAGCAACACTCCGGCGGATATTAATTCACCTAATGGTTCACCACCTCGGTCATCTGCAGTATCAGCATTTACTACTCCAACTGTTACGTTGGTGTCAACAGTTTCACTTGTCATAAGTGTGGCTTTGAGTGGTTTTATTATTTCTTTTTAGACTGTATAGACTGTATGTTTTATGAGTGGTTATTTTATTCTGCATTTTTTTTCTTTTTCATTTTTCTTGTCCTTTTTATTTCGTTTTCTTTTAATTTATTTTATACAATAGAAATAGAGCCTTGATTCAGGATTAGGTTTCCTATTTGGTGATTAATTTCAAATTTATGAGTATATATAATCCTAATAAAATGTTTGTGCTTTTTTTGGACT
Organism: Ehretia macrophylla; assembly: GCA_037974665.1. Lineage (NCBI taxonomy): Eukaryota > Viridiplantae > Streptophyta > Magnoliopsida > Boraginales > Ehretiaceae > Ehretia > Ehretia macrophylla. Next base: position 18,148,619 of record CM075768.1, on the reverse strand, counting down.
GGATTTATTAAAATCGAAACGTAATTACATTTTAAAGTGCAAGTTATTTTTTTTTTAATTTAGGGAAGTTGAAAGCTGTATTATGTGATTAGTGAGATTAGTTCGTAACTTTTTATATACATAACAAGTTATATCATTTGACCAAAGTTCTGCGTATTCATAATTGTATATCATATAATTAATGTTTCACAAAACATACGTAAGACAAAGGGAAAAATGCAGCAATAGTCCCCATTGTTTACTCAAAAGTCAATATAATCCCCATTGTTTTAAAATGCTCAAAAAGGTCCCCAATGTTTACAAATATGCTCATTGTGGTCCCCACCGTTAAAAGTTTAGTTAGTTTTAACACATATAAACAGTGTTTCAAGGGTATAATTGGAAATTCAGTAAAAAACATACAATCTCACACAAACACACCAAAAAATACACACTAATACACCCTAAAACACACACACACACGAACACACACAAGAACACACACGAACACACACACAGAAACACACACACACGAACACACACACAGAAACACACACACAAGAACACACACACACGAACACACACACAGAAACACACACACACGAACACACAGACAAGAACACACACACACGAACACACACCCGAAAACACACACACCAGAACACACACACACCAGAACACACACACACGAACACACACCAGAACACACACACACGAACACACACCAGAACACACACACAAACTCGCGAGGGTGGGGGTGGGGTTTGCGGTGGGTTCACGTGGGTGTGGGTTTAGGTGGGGGTGGTGATGGAGTGGCTGGTGGCTTGCGCTCGCGTGGGTGGGGGGTGCTGTTCGCGGTGGGCTTGCGTGGGTGGTGGGTGCTGTTCGCGGTGGGCTCGCATGGGTGGGGGGTGGTGTTCGTCGTGGGTTCGCGTGGTGGGGTTAGTGTTCGCGTGGTGGGGGGTGGTGTTCGTCGTGGGCTCGCGTGTTGATGGTGGTGACTGGAGGTGTGGGTGGTGGTGACTGGCGGTGTGGGTGGCGGCTGGTGGCTGGTGGTGGTGTTGACACAAAGCCAAAAACACGGGTGGTGGTGACTGGCGGTGTGGTTGGCTGGACGTGGTGGTGACTGGTGGTGTGGGTGGTCGCTGGTGGCTGGTGGTGGTGTTGACCGGCGGCTGTGAATTGGGTGGTGGTGGTGGTGGTGGTGGTGGTGGGTGGGGTGGAAGAGGAAGAAGAAAGGAAGGATAAGCTTGTAATTTTTTGATTTAATTAGGGGTAGTTTAGTCATTTTATGTATTTTCTGTTAGATTTTTAACGGTGAGGACCACAATGAGCATGTTTGTAAACATTGGGGACCTCTTTGAGCATTTTGAAACAATGGGGACGATATTGACTTTTGAGTAAACAATAGGGACTATTGCTGCATTTTTCCCTAAGACAAATATTGTTCTTAATTTTTATCGTATGAAGCAAATGCTAAGACACGAGTCATGCAATATCATGACAATGTCGACTGTGTTCAATTTAATGGGAAAACGTCATACATGCACAATAGTTTGATCCATTTTGAATGAGCATATAAAGTTTTTAGTTAGTGATGATGGCAAATTTGTTTTGTTTCTAATAATTTTTCTGCAATTGACGCCATTAGCTAGCTAGAGAATTTCATTTTCTTTTTAATTTTATCTTTATCAAAGCCAGGTTTGAACGAACGATTTGCTGCATGTTTCCATCATAATGAATCAAAAACAAAGAAGACATCCTTAAAATTTGAAGTGACATTTTGATTTTTATCTTCTCGTTGGATTTATATAGTCGAATTCACTTAATATAAAATATGGTTTAGTTTGATTATACAGTGAAAAGAAAAAGCAATAAAAACTACTAGATTTTAGTAAAATTTACAACAATAAAAATGTTATTTTATTTTTTATGACTTTTATTCGCTTTTACTTTTCTAGAAGCGTCATAGGTAAATTACAATAATCCTCATAAGATGCAAATGTAGTAAGACATTTTGGATCATGATTGTTTTCTTTTTTTGAAATTATTGCACGTAATTATCATCTTATAAACAAAATCTTCATAAAAAAAATAGAAGTTAAAAAACCTACGATGTCAACATTTACAGAGCAAAAGTCCCTATATGCCATCTCAACCTTTCTTTACAATTGTCTTCACATGGTTGTAATTTTTGTGTAATCGTTAATTATCAGGAACAGTTAATCCGTGAAAGAAAATAATAAAGAAAGGAAAAGGTAGCAATGAACCACTTGTCATTCTTATTATTCTTATTTTAAAATGTAAGAGATTTGAAAATCTATTTTTTTGTATAACATTTTAAATAATATAAAATATGTTAAAATTCCCTTGAATAAGAAAAGAAAGAGGTGGCACTGATGAAGATAATGGGAATCTAGAATAAACAAATTTGGCAAAGTTACATCAGAGAATAAACATAAAAAAAAGGCGCTCAGGATCCTTTATGCTAAATAATTTTGATTGAAATTTTTGTCAATAATTGAATATTGGGAATCTAATTCTCTGCAATTTCTCTTTTTCAAAAGCTTTGAATATTAAAATGAGCCACTAAAATAATGCTTAATAATAGTTGAAACATTTGGTCAGCAAAAAGATGAAAAGGTGTTCGCAATGGCGAAGCCACTATTATGTCTATGGCGACTATAACCCCACTCAATTATTTGGTCTAAAATGTATGTAATTTTACAAACTGTTTAAAATAAATAAATTTTATAAAATTTTGTAGAATTTATTTGTAAATTTAATTTTTGGTGTTTAGAAGCACCCTTTTCAAAAATTAGAAATTCAAAATTTGTAAATTCTGAATTTTCTTATACTTTGTCCAAATCCTTACTCAAAAAGTAGAATTTGTAAATTCATATTTTTCAATTCTGTTGCTCATATCTTCTAAGGATAAAATTGTCTCTAGATTTAAGAGATGAACTTTAATTAAAGTACAAAGATAAAATATAAATAAATAAATATTGTCTCTCTCCCTGTTTCTCTTTCAAAAAAAAAAAAAAAAAAGTTCTCTCTCACCCTTTCTCTTAAAATTATTTTTTCGTGCTAAATGTATGGTTGAATTTAAGGTTATTTTGTCATGTGGAATGTAGGTTTATTTTATAATTTTGAATTGATGGTTAAAATTATGATTATTTTGTTTTTTGGCTTTTTTGGATAATTTTATGATAATAGTAATAATCAATAATGAGATGAGATGATAACCTATAACAAGCTTAATTTTAAAATAATAAAGGGCATTTAAGTAAAATAGAAGTATTAATTCTAATTCTACATGTATTTCAAATACAATTTGTATTTGTAAATAATAGAATTGACTTGATACTATTTTACAATTCCAAACAAGAAAATTTATTTTTAAATACAAATTCTCGTGGAATTCATTTATAACTCAAATGAATTTCGCACCTCAATTTCTTCTAGACACTATGTTAATGTATTTTTAGATTGATAAATCAATTCAGTTTTTACTAAAAAATTATCTATATATAAATATTAAATTATGTAATTTTAACTTTTATTAAAAATAAATTATGAATCCGTCCCAGAGTTGAGTTCGTCCAAGGGAGTAAGGACATAAAGCTTCTACATGACCAATCGAAACATTAGATGACATTATGGATGCAAGCAACTCTTTGAATGCTTTGTTACACCACAAAATTTATACTTTTAGGATGTATATATTCTAGTACTATTTAAAGTGAATTTTTCATTATCCAAAAAATTATTGATAAAAATATCTACATGACTAAACAACTTTCTATTTTTTCTCCAAATCTCGCCTAATTCAAAATTTTCCTACAATTTTACCTCCATCCATTTCCGCGAGAAACCCAGAGATAATAAATAAAGTTGTTGTTTGGATCGTTGCTGTTAATAAAAAAATAAAAAAATAGAAATGGAATATATCACAAATGGTCCCTATTATTTTTTCAAAATTTTAATTTTATCACTATTATTTAAATTTAGTTAATTTAATTTTTACTATTAAAAATTAGCTAATTTAGTACTTATTGATTTTCAAAAAATTTCAATTTAGTCTCCAAACTAAGGTCACGTGCAGGGACTAAACTAATTTTTTTTCCTAAAAAATATGGACGAAATTATTATTTTAAAAAAAATAATAAGGACTAAATTTACTAACTTTGAACAACAAAAACGAATTTAAATTTTTTGAAAAAAATAGGTACTAAATTGATTAATTTTATAGGGACTAAATTAATTAATTTTAAGCAATAGATACTTAGTCTTTATTGTTCAAAATTAGTCAATTTAATCATTTTTTTTTCTAAAAAAAATAATTTAGTCTCTATTTTTAAAAAAAATTTAATTTAGTCCCTGCACGTGACTCTAATTTATTAAGATTAAATTGATTATTTTGAACAATAAAAATAAAATTAATTAATTTTAAATAATAAAAATAAATTTAAAATTTTAGTAAAATAATAGGGACTATCTATGTAATTTTTCCAAACAAAAACATGAAAATGGATCCATCATCCTATAGGACCAGGTAGGTCCTTGTTTAGAAATGTGGTTCACTTGGGCTACGTCGGACCACCACGTTGATCTCTTGTACAATCTTCTTTAATGACAAAAGATCAAATGATTTCATGAATGCGTACAGCCTTTTGGCACGTGTAGGCCTCATAATGAAAACAATGAAGACATTCATTGAGAAGGGGACCAATCAGATGCCTCACATCATCGTCAAAAGATCAAACTCTTTATATGGCCTTCCCAGGCCATAGCTTTTTCTATATATGATATTATTGTCTAAGGGTTTTTACTAGAATATTCTGCAACATCTTCTTATCAATAATTAAAAAGGGCTATGAAAAAGCAGCAAGAAAAAATTGTATGCTAATGGATGCCAACTAAGTGATTTTATCACTAAGATTCAGGAATAATTTAAAACGTAGATTACTCCTTTAATAATTACAAGATCACGGTTCAAATTTTATTAGAACCGGATAAAAATAAAAAATAAAACTGATTTTTATCATTTGTTTAATTATATAAGTACTTTGAATTAATAATGAAGCATAAGGTCACGGTTAGCAATTTTCCATGCCTAACGGCTTTGTAGAAAAGTGTCAAAAGTGTGAGTCGCATTAATTTGTTGGTACTAACCGACAAAAACTCTTCGATCGGTCAAGATTGATATTAATTTTTTACATATAATTAGAATTCTTATGTATAAGTTTTATTTTATATGACATATTAACTCATCAATTCGAACTGATAAATAATTTTCACTAACCGATATACTTGTATGTATATAGGACCCATCTCTTTGGACCGTGTATGTGACTCATTATGCTTGTTAATCAAGTGAGATAAGATTTGTCTAGTTCTTGGTCTTTACAAATTAGATGTTGTAAAAGTAATTTGCGCTCATCTCATAACAATAAACTGTTTATGAATTAAAAAAAAGAAAAAAAAATTGTTCATGGAAAATGAAATGAAAGGGCTTTAGGAGCTTTAGAAATAGAAATCTCTGTTAACATTATGCTCTTTGTGGGGCGTACTGTTGCACCTGATAGTTTATTAGTTGATGGTCAGATTTTGTTAGTTGGTTTTTACATCATTCAAAAAAAAAAAAAAAAAACATTTTGCTCCCTATGTATTTTTCAGTATATAATTTGGCACAGAGGATATGATTAATTTCAATATATGTTTTAAGTGAAGTAATTTTACTCGCATTATTTTGCACTTCTATGGACTTAACAGCCAAACAAACAAAACAAATGAAAAGAAACTCCTAGAACATATGTCGTGATAAACTAAACCTTGTTAAAGTAAAAATTGACTTTATTCTGATCAATATGATTTTTTCGAGGTTCAATTTTGAAATTCTACGTTCATATAGATTAACACAAAGTTAATCTAACTATTCTAAATGTAACTATCCTTAAGCATTATTTATTTCTCTTTTTTTTTTTTTCCACATTCGTAACTTCCACTCAAATAAGGAATTAACACCTCAGCATCACAAGTATTTTATCAATCAAAAATATGACAATGGTTCTCTCTCGATGATGGATATTGTTTTATGACAAAAAATTCTCACTAAATAGTATATCAAACGCGTAACAGTGGACGACTATTCTTTAAGGGTTAAAACCATTTTAATCCTTGAAGTTTGCATTAAAGACTAAATTAGTCTCTAAAGTATGCAAAAAGTCCAATTCAGTCCCTACTGTTAGTTTTTTATTAACGGTCAACTTATTGACCGTGTAAAATGACGCTCATACCCCTGTCTTTTAAATTTTTGCTAATGTGTTAAACAAAAAAAAAAAAAAAAAGACATGATAGTCGTTGGGTTTTAGCCGTTAGAATATAACGTCCATGAGATTGTTTTTTTTTTTTTTGGTTGGCCATGCATTACAGGCATGATAGGAAGAATAACGTAAAATAGTCATTGGATTTTCAACAGCTATCATGCTTTTTTTTTTTGTTTAACACATTAGTAAAAATTTAAAAAACAGAGGGATAAACGTTATTTTACACGGTCAATTAGTTGACCGTTAATAAAAAACTAACAGCAATGATTGAATTGAATTTTTTATATATTTTAAAAACTAATTTAATCTTTAATACAAATCTCAAGGACTAAAATAATTTTAATCCTATTCTTTAAGCACTTGGCTAGAGCATAATGCAAAATGTCCACATCAATTTCACATGGTGATAAGCTTTTAACGTCGGGTTTGAGCCTCTCAGCACAACGTGTCCCTCTTCACCTCTCTCATTGGTGAGTTATCTATCAGAGTCTGACATGAAAGAAAGGACGAAGAAAGCAGAAATGCATTAATATCACCACTCAATCTTACTACACGTAGTCATAGGACAAAGATGTTTGGCTGTTCAAACAGCTATCCCTCACCAGAAAAATATAAATTAGTCAACCTTAATTCTTGCTTGCTGTATATTGGTGTCGGCAGAGATATTTGTAGTGTTGCCAGTCGTGTTTTTCCCTCCTAGACGTAATTTAATTTTATAAAAACAGCAGAGTAACCAATTTGATGGAAAATAGATGAAAGAAAATATGTTAAAGGCTACGTTTGTTTGTCATAAAATAACTTAATTATAAAAAAATATTTATTTGTAGTAAAATAATTTATTTATAAAAAATATTTTTTGACATTTAGGTATCACACTAAAAAATATTTTTTGATATTTAGTTATAATAATAAAAAATTAATTAAAACTATTAATTTTTTATTTTTTTAAAAAATATTAATAATTAATAATTAATTAATTAAAATTATTAATTGAGTAATAATTTAAAAAGAATTTTAAAGAAATTAATAAATAAAAATTTTAATTCATACATAATAAACAAATTAACTAATTAAGAATTTAATAAATTAATAATAATTGATTGATTAATTATTATGAATAGATAAATAAATAATAATTGTTAATAAATAAATAAAAATATTAAATTAATTAATTAATTAATTAATATTTAATATTAAGTAGAACTTTATTATTAATTAAATATTTTTTATTATAAAAAATTTTTTTTTATTATTTAATGACCTACTTTTTATTATTAAATTAACTAATTTTTAAATTTACTATTATTTATAATTATAGTTATTAAATGTATAAAATCTTAAATTAATCAAATAATTAGTTAGTTAGTTAATTAATTATTATTAAATATAATTTTATTAATTATTAATTTAATTAATTTATTAGTCTTTAAATTAAAATTAATCACTTTTTTATTATGAAATAAATAATTTTTATGATTTAATTAATTAATTTAATTAAATTAATTAATTTTTATTTCATACTAATTAATTAAAAAACTAAAGGGATGGGGCGGGGCGGGGCGGGGCGGGGCGGGGCGGGGCGGGTAAAGTAGGATATAATGAGTGAAAAGTATTTTATTCTTTTAAAGGACATGAAAATATTTTCTTTTGATCAAAAAATATTTTTTAATTAATTAATTTTTTAGAATTATTAAACACTAAATAATCAAAAAAATAATTTTCACGAAAATATATTACGGAAAACAAACGGAGCCTAAGCCACAAAGCAAGAAACATTTTTGTACACAATGAAAGAATCAGGATTTTATAGTTAACGGAGAACTCATATATTTAAGATTAATGGTTACCGATAAGTCTAGTACAAGTCTAGTCTATTGAGACATGCAACAGTTTATGACCAAAAAAAAAAAAGTGACATGCAACAGTCGTAAAAGAGGGGACAAAAAAAACATCATTACCGACAATCTATGTATAAATGATCTGTCTATCCGAAGAGGACTGGTTATTAAATCACTTGATAAAATCGAACCTGTATAAAGACTTATTTTTTCATATTTTTATGATATGGGAGACAACGTACTCAAAACCACTTCCTTGAGTGATTCATTGGTTGTCGAAATTCATTCATCTCTTAAAAATTTTGAGTAAATTATAGCACTTTGTTAATAAGTGAGTTTTAAGCCCTACTAATATCCATATGTAAGACTCATTCATTGCTAATTCAACTTTAGACAAAATCCTAAATTTACTAACAATTTCTAACCCTACTGACTGTTACACGCACCACATAAATTATATTGGTGGTACCCAACTCTCAATCTCTCTAGTCCCCAGGGACATAGTCAGTAGTGAGAGTGAAATTACTCTTACAAAATCATGAGTTTGATACTTTTTATTATTATGAAATTTCATGTTAATTAATTTAGTACATGTGTGGAAGCACACCATTGCACTAGATATTTATTAGTTGATGGCGTGCTACACCAAATAATTCGGTAATTGAACTATGTCAGTTAAGTTCTTACGTCATCCAAAAAAAACTTTCAATCTCTCCACCCGTCATTCAGGCCGGGTTTCTTTGAGCTCACCTAAAAAAATTCTAGTTCCTTTTTTCTAATTCATTGCTCAAGCCAAGCTACATTATAATTACTTGATCTTTGGCTTGAAATATTAATAAACTCAAATTCAAATTTGTGACCGGGCTCAAAGTATTTATTACATGAATTATTATGTGTTTAAATTCATTATTTAGTTACCACATATAAATATGTATTGAACCATATTGGTTGCCTATATGAATCTATTGACGCCACTCATTTATGTTAAGAGTCATCTCCTCTATTAGATTCATATAAACCAGTTATCTCATCGTCTAACAAGTCCATACTATCACAGACAATTCTCTTTCATTTTATTCTCAATCTGGGCCACCTCCACTTTTTCTCGTATACCTCATTTGTAATTTTGTTCTTCCTAATTTTGCCACACATCCATCTAAATATTTTCATTTCCGTTACTAATATTTTATGAACATGATGATACTTTACTGTCTAACATTTTCGAACCATATAACAAAGCTAGCCTAACCGCAATCTTATAATACTTTCCTTTTAGTTTAAGTGAAAATTTTCAATCACACAAGATTCCAGACACACTTATCTACTTTGTTCATTCCACATTAATTCTATGATCAATGTCCTTATTAATTCTAGGGTTAAATCCATTTTGTAACTCTATCCTTTATATACCCTGACACTTATTACCCCTTACCTTTAAAAAATCCCACTTATTAACCCTCCCATCAACCTTTGTTAAAGAATTAACATAATAGTATTGCTGGTTTAAAATTTAGACAAATATACCCCTTCTATCAAAACACACACATATTGTCTTCTTCATCAACAGATACACACTTGACCCAAAAAAAAAAAAAACACAAACACAACCCAAAAGAAAAAAAAACAGACACAATCCAAAACACACACACACATATACGGTCTTCTTCATCATCAACAAACTCTTTTTCTTCATCATCAACAGACATACACTTGACCCACAAAAAAAACACAAACACAACCCAAAAGAAAAAAAAACACAGAAACACAATCTTTTTTCTTCATCATCAAACACACACATAGACGCACAATCATGAAGCCATTACATCAAATACGCACAGTCACAGTCACGAGGCAACACACACAGTCACAGTCAATCAGTCAAGAAAACACACACACACACACACACACACACAGAGTCAGTCACGCATAATCACAACACACAGTCACAAACACCAATACACACGCAGTTACATACACCATCACACACATGCAAACACACATTATCACACATACGAATACCAAATACACGCACATGGACACCAAACACATCTCTCATAGATGCCAAACACACAAACACGAACGACCACCATGGTTAGATGAGAGTGAGGGTGCATGGGGTAGGGTTCATCGTGGTGGTAGGGGTCACGGTAAGGGTGGTTGGGTTTGGGGGTCATTAGTTCTTTTGGTTGAGTCAGTCACAGGTGTTGGGGGTTGGGATTGTGGGTTTGGGTTTGGGGTAGGTTAGATTTGAACGGAATTAGAATTGGATTGAAATTAGTAGGAAGTTTTGTGAGTTTTTTTTTTTTTGTTCAAGGGTAAAATTGTCTCTAGAAACAATTCATAAGGGTAGCTTAGTAATTACACTATTTTTCTTAACAGAAGTATAAATTTGTCAAAGTTGACCTAAGTCAAGGGTTAATAAGTGGAGTTTTTAAAAGTGATGGGTAATAAGTGTCAGAACATGTAAAGGATAGGGTTACAAAGTGGATTTAACTCTTAATTCTATGATCGACTATCTTGTAAACACCCCTGTCTCTTTTCTTTCTTCACGTTGAGAGTCATCTGAGAGTTATTCTCATTTTTTGTGGCCCAACAGTCAACCGGTGACACCATCGCCTTTTCTACCTCTTCTTCTTTTTGCTTCTCGATTTTCTCTTCCTTCTCTCTCTCTTGGTTGTGTTTATTTTTTGCTTTTTCAGGTCAATAATCTAGAATTAGGGTTTGAGTTTTTCCCAATCCAAATATATTCTTGTTTTTTGCTTCTCCTTAGTGTTGCAGTTCTTCAACGGCGGTTCATGACTTCTTTTCCGGCGAAGGTGGCTGCTCTCTATCCTATCTCACATTTCTTGTTGACCACTAAGTTTGGTGTTATTTTTCAGAGGTCATTAGGTGGACCACGTCTCCACCACTTTCAAGCTCAAACTCTGTCATGTTCACAGCTATTAGACTCTCTAAATGTGTATTGCCTTCGGAGGGGTGGCATGTTTCATATATCACGATCCTTCCTTGCTCGCTTTTGGTGGACTTGTAGCCATATTTATGTGTTTTTTGTGATATTGTAGGTGTGGGTAGCAGGCTGGGGTTATACCTCTATTTTTTGCCTTTGTCATTTGCTTGTCGTTTGCCATTGGTGGTGTCATCGGCATCTCCTTTTCTAGTAACTCTTTTTCGTTTCTTAGGGTTAGGATTTGTGCTAGGGTTGTGTTGTCTGGGCCTTGGGATGTAGGTTTGGTTCATTTCTACTGATTTCAACTTATTTTCTTTTGGACTTATATCTTAGCCTGTGTGCTCATGTCTTTTTTTCTCTTACACTATGGTGTGCTAGTCTATTTGTTGTATATCTTATTTTTCCGTTAATATAATTTCTCAGCCAAAAAAAAGAGCCTATATTGTAAACACTGCTAGGAGTTGTATATATAGCCCCATGTCCACTTTCAAAACAGTTATCCCAATAAATTAAAAGCAAACAAGGAAATTCTGCGGTGAATACAGTTGGATGATGAGGAGAATTTTCTCATTTAAAAATGAAAGCATACAAAATAACATCTAATGTGATATATGAATCCGACGTTACATTAAAGTTCACAAATCCTAACAAAACAAAATTAAGGACTCTTCAATTAATATATGTCGGTTCAGAATGTAGACAAGTTCAATAATTATATAAAGTTTGTCTCGTACTATTTATTATACGCACAAATTCTGACGAAAGAAAAGAAATATATATGTACGCACAAATTAGATCAAGCTAAACTTGAGCCTATCCTAAACAGCTTACTAGGTAAGCAAGTAAGCAAATGCAAATATTGCTATGACAAATTGCATAAGTTTTTACTCTAAAAGTCTGAACACGGGTGAGAATTACAAAGATGTACATCACTTCCCAAAGTCATGAAAAGATACGGTGTTGCATTTTGGCTGACACTATAATATTTTAACTCTTTTATAATAATTCTATTAAATTAAGAAAAAATTATTACAAAAATGGAAAAAAACTGTTACAATAGGTGTCTTATTGTAACAGTTTTTAATCGTTGCATAAATTCAATTTTTTTTGCAACCGTTTTATTCATTTGCAGCAGTTAAAATTATTTTTGTTACTTTTTATTAATAATTTCTCATGAAATTACTTTTTGACAACGATTTTAAAATTATAAATTGATTGCAAAGGTTTTTGAAACTGTTGTTTATTATTTACTACGAATTACCATTATAATAAAGAATTTGTAACAAGACCATATGCAACTACATCATATGCTATGATTAAAATTATTTGCAATAATTTGTAGGCTTTTTGCAATAGTTAGTTTTATATATAGTTGAATATTGTAATTGATAAAAAAAAAATGTGGTACTGTGATAAACAGACAATTTTCGAATCATATAATTAAAGTGAAGAGGAGAAGACATATATATTGAGTGTGCTCTTAATCTTATTCGTTTTAATAAAGAAAAATTATTTCCTCCTTTATGTTAAATATGTATAGATATCATTAATTATCTTATAATGACACTGAAAGTGGCATATATAATTCAATAGAATCGTTTCGAGAGAGTTTATAATTAATGAGATCATGGTGTTAGGATACTCTTTCTTACCAAATATATGTGGAATCCGTTCTTTTTAGTTTGTTCATTATGTTTTTTTTTTATATATATTTTGGAGAGGCTTAAAACTATATAACGTAACCAACAAAACTCAAACTCTCAATTTTTCGCATACATAGCGAGTTATATACTATTGGACCAAAGTCCTAGTGACTTGTTCATTATGAATTTGGTGCGTAAGTTAGTTGTTACTCATAAGTCGAAACCACATGCAGTTGTGTACATATTTTAAAATTTAAGCAAGTAGCCACTAGAGGTTTGGTCCAATGATATGTAACTCGTTATATATGCGAAAGGCTATAAGTTCGAATCTTGCTAATTGTGTTGTACGGTTTTAGACCTCATTTAAATCCAAAAAAAAAAAAAATTATGGAAGTAATATGCCATCGCGGAAAACCACAACGCTTAATACGAAATTTATACTCCATTTTTTGTTCGTCTTTTTTTTTTTTTTCCTTCTTCTTTTAAGATCATGTGAGCTGATGAAGTTAGCTAAATAAACTTGAGTTCTTACATGTTGTAAAGTGTGTTTTTCAATGATCAAGGAATTAAAGAATTGTATTAATCCGTTTGCAATGTTATATAAGTGAATAAGCTATAAAATATGACATTATTCCTTGGCACCATTTCCAGAAATAAGTCCACTTCTTAAACTAAAGGGTTGAAATTAAAAAAAAAAAAAATGGGATACTCTCTCTCCTATTACTCTCTTGTGTTCTCTTGTTTCTTTCTCTATGAGAGTAGTAAACCCTCGTTTGCTTTCCTTTTTTTTTAGGGCTTGTTTGGATTCAGAAGGAAAAAAATAATAAAGGAAAGGAAATGATTCAATAATAAAAGAAAGGAAGAGAGAATATTAAATCTTGTTTGAATTAGATTTTATAAATGACAGGTTCATAAAGGAATTTGTGCATTTTTTATTTGGATTGGAAAGTAAATGAAAGGAAATGATAAGTTTTATAAACAAATTGGCATTTTTATCTTTTTCAAAGGGTACAAGTGTAATATTTATAATGATATAAGTGTAATTTTATAAAGGGAAAATATCACGTTACCCCTCTATGATATGTGAAACTATCACCCTACCCTCCTGTATTTCAAAAACTTCAAGAAAGACCCTTGTGTTATTAGAAAGTCATCACACTACCTCCTCCATGTCTTTTTTAAGCTATTAAATGTCAGTTTTGCCCTTTTATAATACATATATTTTTTTTCTTTCATTTTTAACTATTTACCATTAAATAAAAAAAATTTAAAAATTAAAAAAAAAATCATCACCCCCCACCCCCCACCTTCCCCTTCCCCACTCTCTGCTGCTCCTACGGAGTAGCCATGCTGTGTCTCCGACGAGCAGCAGCAACTCAACGGAGGAACAGCAACGTGGCCCCTGCCCGCCAGAGCAGCAGCAACGGCGACGCTACTCCTCCGACGAGCAGCAACGTGACTATTGCTGCTCGTGGAAGACGGAGCAACAAGGGATGGGGAAGGTGGAGGTGGAGGTGGGGGTGGGGGTGGGGGTGGGGGTGGGGGAGGGGGGGGGGTGATGGTTGGGGAATATGATTTTTATTTTTTTAATTTTTTATTTAATGGTAAATATTTAAAAATGAAGGGAAAAAAATATATGTATTATAAAAGGATAAAAATGACATTCAATAGCTTAAAAAAGACATGAAGGGGGTAACACAAGAGGCATTCTTGAAGTTTTAGGAACATAGGGGGATAGGGTAATAGCTTCACATATCACAGGAAGGTAATGTGATATTTTCGCTTTTATAAAACTAAGAGGCATAATATAGACATTTAATTCAAATCACCCCAATTTGAGGTGATTAAGTACAAATTGGCTCATTAGCTCATTAAATAATTTCTAAAAATTTCCCCTAATCCAATCTTTTCCAAATCCCTCAAATCCAAACAACAGAAATGATTTAAAAACACTACAAGAAAACAGCGCTCGGGCGATGAAATTGGGCGACAGATTCTTTTCGTAGTAAATTGGCTACTGCCAGACTACGGATTTGCTACGAAAAAAAAATTATGTAGCCCAGCAGTAGCCAACTTAGCCCCGTTGAAATGGCGATAAAATTTTGCTACGGATTAGCTACGGACAATAATTTTAATTAATAAAAAAATAAAAAATAATAGTCTGTAGCCTAGTCGTGGAAAATTTGCCACGGATTATTTAATTAATTCAACAAAAAAATTCATAAAAAATTCTGTAGCCATGCAGTGGCCAAATAGTCACAGATTGGCTACGGATAATAATTTTAATTAATAAAAAACAATATTTCATTCCCTATTCGTGGTAAATTTACTACGGACTAGCTATGAATTATTTAATTAATTCGGCAAAAAAAAAATTATAAAAAATTCCATAGTCATGCAGTGGCCAATAGCCACGGATTGGCTACGGACTATATATATTATTCAAAAAATATTTTAATAAATTAAATAAGAATATTTTAATTAAATAGGAAAAAAATAAAATTACAAAGTATGTAGCCCATCCGTAGCCCCTAGCTACGGATGGGCTACGGAATTCGACTCTTCCATAGCCCAGTAGTAGCTAAGTGGCTACTGCTAGGCTATGAACTTCAACAAAAACTAAGGTTTATCATTTTTAATTTGAATTATGAAATTTTGATTGAACCTACAACATAGTAAACTTCACTTGAGTTGCAAATTTTTCAAAAAAAAATAATAAACTTGGTTCGTATTTCATTAACGTGCGTACATTTATAGAGAAATCTCATACAAAATCAATAGGCGTTTAAATCGAACTTATCATGTGCTCACTTAACATTGCGTTAACGTTAATTAACGTTCAATCTAGTGGTCCAAAAACTCTCACATTATGTCTAAACTTCATAAATAAGAAAAATATAAAAATATTAACACGTTTTAATACGTTGTTCTTACCTATTAACAAGTTAGAATATATAATATAAGTATTTTGTAGCCCAGCAGCAGCTAATTGGCTACTGCTGGGCTACGGACTTCAACTCTTCCGTAGCCCAACAGTGGCCAATTGGCTACTGCTAAGCTACGAACTTCAACAAAAAATTGAGGTTTACCGTTTTTAATTTGAATTATGGAATTTTGATTGAACCTACAACGTAGTAAACTTCACTTGAGTTGCAAATGTTTCAAAAAAAAAACTTGATCCACATTTCATTAACGTGCGTACGTTTATAGAGAAATCTCATACAAATCAATAGTTGTTTAAATCGAACTTATCATGTACTCACTTAACATTGTGTTAACGTTAATTAACGTTCAATCTAGTGGTCCAAAAACTCTCACATTATGTCTAAACTTCATAAATAAGAAAAATATGAAGATATTAACACGTTTTAATACATTGTTCCTACCTATTAACAAGTTAGAATATATAATATAAGTATTCTGTAGGCTACTGCTAGGCTACAGACTTTAACAAAAAATTGAGCTTTACCGTTTTTAATTCGAATTATGGAATTTTGATTGAACCTACAAAGTAGTAAACTTCACTTGAGTTGCAAATGCTTCAAAAATAAATAAATTTGATCCATATTTCATTAACGTGCGTACGTTTATAGAGAAATCTCATACAAAATCAATAGTCGTTTAAATCGAACTTATCATGTGGTCACTTAACATTGCATTAATGTTAATTAACGTTCAATTTAGTGGTTCAAAAACTCTCACATTATGCCTAAACTTCATAAATAAGAAAAATATGAAGATATTAACACGTTTTAATATGTTGTTCCTACCTATTAACAAGTTAGAATATATAATATAAGTAGTTCGTACCTAGCAGTAGCCAATTGACAACTGCTGGGCTACGGAAGAGTAGTCCGTAGCTCAACAAAAAATTGAGCTTTATTGTTTTTAATTTGAATTATGGAATTTTGATTGCACCTACAACGTAATAACTTTACTTGAGTTATAAATTTTTCTAATAAAAATAATCTTGATCCGTATTTCATTAACGTGCATACTTTTGTAGAGAAATCAATTGTCATTTAAATTGAACTTATCATGTTTTCACTTAACATTGCGTTAATATTAATAAACGTTCAGTTTAGGAGTCGAAAAATTTTTACATTGTGTATAAACTTCATAAACAAGAAAAATATGAAGATATTAACATGTTTTAATACGTTGTTCCTACCTATTAACAAGTTATAATGCATATTATTAGTTGTCCGTAGCCCAGCAGTACCCAATTGGCTACTGCTAGGCTACGGACTGGAATGTTTCCGTAGCCCAACAGTAGCCAATTAACTACTGCTAGGCTACGGACTTCAACAAAAAATTGAGGTTTATAGTTTTTAATTTGAATTATAAAATTTTGATTGTATTTACAACGTAGTAACTTCACTTGAGTTGTAAATTTTTCAAATAAAAATAACCTTGGTCCATATTTCATTAATGTGCATAATTTTATAGAGAAATCAATTGGCTAATACAAACTTAAGTTAAATTAAACTAAACCTATCATATATATAATAAAGTATATATAAACTTAAATTAAATAAGCCTATGAATATTACAAAAACATAAATTTGGGATGATTTAGAAAGGAGAATTTTTATTAAAAAAAATTAAAAAATAAAAAAAAAAAAAAAATCTTGGCCGGTCGGCCGGAGTGCCTGCCAGAGGGCCGGCACAGACAAAGGCTTCATAGTTACCTCAGTCCACCGCCGGCCGGCCAGCCGACCCTTCGGCGAAACAATTTTTTTTTTTTGTGGCTACGCAAACCTATAGCCATTCCGTCGCCCGCGTTTTTTTTTCAACTACAACTACAAAATATTTTTCAAGTTTTTTCATTTCCCTCTACTTATTTTTCCCTCTCTTCTCTCTCTACGAAATTTTCTTTCTCTTCTCTCTAAGGCACTACCATCAACCACCACTACCACCATGGCCACCATCACCACTACCAAAGGCACCATCATCACCATCAACCACTACCATGGGCGCCACTAACACTACCAACACCACCAAGGGTACCACTACCACTACCAAGGGCACCATCACCATAACCACCATCTCATTTTTTCTTTTCTATAGGTAAATAGTTTAAGGTTTATATTTCCCCTCTTTTTTGTCTACTATACACATATGTATATATATGTGTGTGTGTATATATATGTATGTGTGTGTGAATTTTAGATTTTTATTTGTTCAATCTATAGTTTTGGTACTTAATTTTATTTTATTTCTAATTTTATTTAGTGATATTTGACATAAATATTTGGTATTATATTTGGCATAAATATTGTGTGAATTAAAAATGTTGTATTGTAGTCATATTTGGTTTTTCAATATGAAATGTTATTTGGTAGTGCAATATACTAAAATATTTTGGGCATTTAGTGTTAAATTGGGCTATGAATTCACATGCTAGGTAGTTTATTATGAAGTAAATGTGAAGTACATGTGTAGAATGCTGTTGAAAGTTAGAGACTTTATGTGAGTGTTGTTGTTTGATGTAGTTCTATAATATGTTGAATATATGTTTGATAAAATGCTTGAATGAGTGTTTTTAGCCTACATACATTGCATACAACATATATACATGATACATGCTTGCAAAATAAGGCCTAAAGTTGGATCTTGTAAATTTCCTTGGATTTCAAGAGGAAATATGACTTGTTTATGTTGTTAGCTAGTTAGATTGCTAAAAATGATTACCAAGTGAACTTAATGGTGCTCTCGTACAAGTTAATTTTTATCAGAAATTAGGTAAAATATGTGTGAATGCTATAAGGGGTAGCCTACTTTGTTATCACTAGATTTGTGAAACGATTGAATTATTGGTTGTGAATGCTTTATGAGTTATATTGAATTAAACGATTGGATTATGATGTTTTGCAAGTTTTATAGTTCATTTTGCAACAAAGTTCCATTATGCACATGTTAGATCATAGCTTTTGACTTATGGAAATCAAAGAGTTTAGTTGCAAGTTTATTAATCACTTTGGAAATGTAACTAAAGCATACTTAGCTTATTTTTTAACTTAGAAAGTCTTTGCTTTATGGATTGTAATTCATCTTAAGAACTTGTGAGTAAAGACAGGTCTAGCTAATATTGTGAGACTTAGAAGCTTTCTACAACATGAAATTTAAATTACTTGGACTTGTAAATATTGCTAGGCTTATATAGGCCTATTATGAAGAAATGTTGTGTTTAGCATGTTATGCATAAGCAAAGCTTAAAGAAGGTGTTCTTGTGTATTTGTTGTTGGCATTGAGTATAACTATACAAGTGTTGGAATGTCCGTAATTAAGAGGAGACTCTGTTCGATTATTGTCGCATTCGGTCGGGGCGTGACACCATTAACACTAAGGATACCACTACCAACAACCACCACCAAGGGCATCACCAACACTATCAAAGGTAGTGCAATATACTAATTTATATTTGTATGTGTATATATATATATATAATCTATATTTTATTTGTAATTTATTGGTTTTTCCATTTATTTTTTTAATTTTTATTCGGCATCACTACCAAGGGCACCACCAAAGATATCACCAAGAGTACTACCCCCATCACCACTATCAAGGGTATCATCAACACGACCAATGACACCATCACCACTACCAAGAGCACTACCATCATATTCCTATCTCTATCTATAGGTAAATAGTTTAGAGTTGAATATGTACCATGCTTATAGTTCAATATGTATATATGTTAATGCCGATAATATGTATATGTTAATCTCGATGTAGTGAATATGAAATGTTATTTGATTAGTGGTGCTATTCTTTTGTTATATGTGAAAATAATGAAGTCATGTGCTAATTTAGAGTTGAGATAATTTAGAATTGAAATAATAGACTCATCCTTATTTAGAATTGAAATAATGGAGTCACGTGCTTAAATGAAATTCTTTTGTTAAGTGATTTAGGATTGACTTTGTTGAGATTTAAAGAAAAAGTGGAGAATGATCCATTCGGGTATTTATCGAATTGTAAGGATGATGTTGGAGAAGATAATCCTTCTTCATATGGAGTTGAGTGTTGTGGTATTGCAAGTACTATATTCCTATGTTTTCAAGCTTTTCTAAATGCATACTCGGTCGAGGGAACGTGACTGAACATTTTTCTTATATGTTTGACGATAAAATTATCCCTGTTAAGGACTGTGGAGATCTGGCTTATAATGGTTCAAAATGTGGTAGAATTTCTCTTTTCCATATGAATGTATCAATTTTCTCCAACTTGTATCCCCTTTTATGCAAATGGCATTGGTGATACGAAGAATTATATATTAGAAGGGTAGATAATAAGGTAATTTCATACAAACGACGCTTCTATACGCAAAACATTACTTAGGAGATTCAATTACATTTCTTGCTAGAAGCCTTGGACTAATTCCAAGTTTCTTATTAACTATTTTCTCTTCTAACTCATGAGCTTTTGGTGTCTTTTTAATATTATTTCACTGGTTAGATTGTGTCAGGAGAAGAAATTTGGCAATATATATATGTAGATGAGCAATTTAATAAATTAAACTGCTCTAAATATCTTCAAGCAATATTTGTGTGTTATTTATGCATATTTGTTTGTGGTGTAATAGGAGATGACTTTGGAAGAGCATGAGAAAGTACAGAAAGAGAAAAGGAAAGCTTTGCAGGTATTAAAATCATGTGAGCGAGATGATTAGAAGACAATAGTAGATCATTTTAGTTTTTTTTTGTAAATTAATATTATTTTTGTATTAGTTTTTTTTGTAAATATTATAAATTTATTGTAAATATTAAAATTTTTGTAAATAATAATTTGTATTTTTAATTTTGTTTGTTAATATAAATTTTTTATATTTATAATTATTTTTATTTTTTTTAATTAAATAATTAATTAGCAACAGAATAGCTATGGCAATGTGCTGACAAAAGGCTACGAATATTTGGCGACAATTGGCTACAGATTGGCTACCATAACAATCCGTTGCCGTGGACGACGGCCGATTTACGACCGAAATGGCTACTGCTTTGCTACAGACGTTAATAATTAATAACAAAATAAAAAATTTAGTTGGTTACGGAAAAAGGGCTACCGATATTCTACGGATACTAATCCGTAGTCGTGGATTACGAACGATTTAAGACCGAAACGGCTACGGATTTGCTACGGACGTTAATAATTAATTTTTTTTAAAAAAAGTTGGCTACGGATGGGCTATGGCTATTTTTCTATGGAAGTTATAAAAAATAAATACAAATTAATTTCCGGAATTGGCTACGGATGGGCTATGGAATATCAAATTAGCGACGGGACTTTTTACTACGGACGGTATTCCGTAGCCTAGCGGTCGCCCGTCCCAATTTGCCTACTGCTAGGCTACGGATTTTGGCCGTTGCCTCAGCCTTTTTTTCTTGTAGTGAAATCCCTCCAAATCCAATCATTTCCCTCAATCCAAAACAAATCCTTACTACTTACCCCTATTGCTTCATTCCTTCATTCTTTTTAGTTGGGATTATAGGATAGCCCATTGGTAGATTATCACCGTGACTTGTGAATAACTAAAGTTTGAATCTTAAGGGTGGACAGATAGGAGAGGAGGCAAGAAAAAACAATGTAAGCATTCAGGAAAAAAATAGATGTTAAACATGCTTTAAGCCACATCTATGTCGTTAAGGTAAGTGGAGTAATAGATTCTTCCTTTTCTTTAGCACTCGGTAATAAAATAGTCTAAAGTTGATTTTAGGCCCCTTTTTGGGAAAAATAATAGCACTCAAGAATAAGGAAAAGATTTGTTTTTTAAAAAAAAACTATAGAATTGATAAATAATAATAATTATTATAAAACATTACTCTATCTTTTCCCTCAATCCAAAACAAATCCTTACTACTTACCCCTGTTCCTTCATTCCTTCATTCTTTTTAGTTGGGATTATAGGATAGCCCAATGGTGGATTATCACCGTAACCTGTGAATAACCAGAATTCGAATCTTAAGGGTGGACAGGCAGGAGAGGGGGCAAGAAAAAACAATGTAGGCATTCAAGAAAAAAATAGATTCTAAACATGCTTTAAGCCATATCTATGTCGTTAAGGTAAGTGGAGTAATAGATTCTTCCTTTTCTTTAGCACTCGGTAATAAAATAGTCTAAAGTTGATTTTAGGCCCTCTTTTGGGAAAAATAATAGCACTCAAGAATAAGGAAAATAATTTTTTTAAAAAGTTATAGAATTGATAAATAATAATAATAATAATAATTACTATAAAACAGTACTCCATCTTTTTTTTTCCCTTCCATATTGTACCTATTCCCTCAATCACAATATGCTTTAAGGTATCTCTGTGTTGTCAACTGAGTAGTAGTTTTTTTCATTTTCTTGGGCCTCTAGGTATTAAAATAGTTTTAAAGTTGATCTTGCGCGCCCTTTCGGGGAAAATAATAGCACTCAAGAATAAGGAAAAGAATAAAAAAAAATTAGGATAACATATTCATTTTACACAGAGTACTTATAAACTTAATTTTTAAAGTCCTTGAAAACCTGTAAGTCACACGATGGATTGCTTTTTGTAAAAATATAACAAATTTTCCATAAACGTCTTAACAACAATCAAGTAGAAAGACAACACTACTCGTTATAACAATTCAATATAACACTTACAAAATAATTGTCCCACCGTGCGCTCTCAAGATTAGAGCTTCAATGGTTTCTGGACTTACAAGAAGAATACAATAAAGAAAGACTAACTTAGAATTGTGTTTGGAGTTGTGTTGTGAATGAATATGATGAACTAATGCATGCCTATTTATAGAATTTAGCTAGCCCGTCATAGGAGAGTTCTTATCAAAAATTTTCTATCTTGGTTGGCTTTACCAACCATGTTCAAAGTATTGACCACCCATATTTATCACATGGGTGGCTACAATTGATCACATGGGTGGCTAGCATCCGAGTCAACTTCTAGGAAGTTTCCTATGGTCAAATTGGCTAACTTTAGCATTGCATCATCCCGACGTCATCTTAGGTAATTCTAAATTCCCGAACTTCTTTTTTTGTAGCCATCGCAGTCTCTTTTGACCTCATCGATGTGTTAGTCGGAATCATTAATTTATGCTACCACATAAATTAACAATACTTATTATAGGTAGGCATTGACATATACCAACACCCCCCCCCCCCTCAATGTTCACCTCATGTTGATTAAACTATTGGGCCAACACTCAATGTTTGAAGATGTTTGCTCAACTGGACGCTCCCTAACGCTTTGGTGAAGATATCTGCACAATTATCTTTTGTAGGGCAGTACTCCATGTAGATTTCACTTTCCTCGATCAGTTCCCTCACATAGTGATATTGAATCTCTATGTGTTTTGTTCTAGCATGAAATACCGGATTCTTTGACATGGCTATATAACTCTGAATATCACATTTCAACATTGTTGCTTCCTCTATTGGAATGCCAATATCAGTCATGATGCGTCGTAATCAAACAGCTTCACAAGATGCTATATAAGCAACCTTGTATTCCGCCTTTATTGATAAAAGTGCAACGGTGGGTTGCTTCTTACTAGACCATGAGATGATTCCACCATCGAATGTGAATACGTAACCTGAACAGATTTTCTTGAGTCAATATCACCAGCCCAGTCTGAGTCACAATACCCAGATAAAGTATCTCCAGACTTGTATGATATCCCATACTCCAACGTGCCTTTGAGATATTTGAAGATTCGCATTCCTACTTGCCAGTGACTTTGTCTCGGTTTATTTGAAAAACGACTAAGAACTCCCACAGCATAACTAATATCAGGTCTTGTGTTACAAAGGAAGATTAAACTTCCTACCAACCTTCTGTAGAGCTTGTTATCAACTTGTTCTGAAGGATCGTCAATTGATAACTTTGTATTCACTTCCATCGGGGTGACAACTGGTTTGCACTCGGACATACCAAATGCAGTCAGGAGCTCACGAACATATCGTTGCTGCGAGATGAAGATAGTATAAAGTTTTTGCCATACCTCGATTCCTAAGCAATAATAAAGAAGACCAAGATTTGTCATTTCAAATTCTTGGCTCAACCATTCTTGTGTCTTCCGAATATTATCTTCATGGTCACCAGTGATTACAAGATCATCCACATATAGGACTACAATTACCTTCTTTCCTTGTTCACTTAGAACATACAAGTTAGCCTGTGATTTGCTTCTACAGAAACCATGCTGCAAGAAGAAAGAGTCTATACGTTTGTACCAAGCTCGTGGTACTTGTTTTAACCCATATAAAGCATTTTTCAATTTGTAGACTTTTTCTTCTTCACCTGGTATTTGGAAGCCAGGGGGTTGTGCAACGTAGACTTCTTCTTCAAGTTGCCCATTAAGAAAAGCTGACTTGACATCCATTTGATGTACAATCCATTCATAATGCGCAACAGTTGCAATAACTAAATTGATTGTTGTCATTTTTGCTGTTGGAGCAAAGGTTTCATATATATCGAAACCTTCGACTTGCGAAAATCCTTGTGCTACAAGGCGTGCCTTATATTTTTTAAAGCTTCCATCTGCCTTGTACTTCACTTTCAGATCCATTTGGTGCCGATGATTTTTTTGTTCGGTGGCTTTTCAACGATCTCCCAAGTATCATTTTTCATGATACTATCATACTCAGCTTGCTTAGCTGCTTTCTAATTTGGATCTGACATGGCTTCCTCCACAGTTACTGGTTCTTTTACCGTCTTGATAATTTGAGTCATCAAAGCCATGTTTACTAACTGTTGTCCTGATCGATTTTGCTCATCTATTCTCTTCGATCGTCTTAGTCTATCAGGACGTGGACTATCATCAGTAACTCTTGGATTTCTTTCATCAAAGAGCTGTTGGAACCACTTCGGTTGTGGCTTCCTTGTGGATACAACAGATTGGTCTTCAGTCTCTTCATCATTAGAGACTTCTTCATTATTCAACGGTCGTTGTTCAGACACTTAGTGGATTACTTCATCGATTGATGACGAAATGGCAGGACCATTATCCTCCATTGAGTATGGTCACTCATTAAACACCACATCTCGGCTTATGATCACCTTCTTGGCCTCTACATCATAGAGTCTGTATGCTTTAGACTCTTCACTATATCCCAAGAAAATGCCCTTCTTGCTCTTGTCATCCAATTTCTTTCGATTTTCATTTGAAATGTGTACAAAACACTCACACCCAAATTTTCTTAAATGAGACACAGAAGGTTTCGTACCATAATAAGTTTCATTAGGAGTCTTATCGTTGAGTGCCCTGGTTGAGCACCAATTGAGGATGTATACCGCTGTGTTGACTGCTTCAGCCCAGAATGTGTAAGGTAGGCCATCACCTTTCAACATGCATCGAGCCATTTCTACAATTGTTCGATTTCTTCGTTCCACAACTCCATTTTGTTGTGGTGTGTATGGAGCAGTCAATTGACGCTTAATCCTAAGCTTGTTGCAGTAGTTGGTGAACTCTGTAGAACTGAATTCCCCCACACGATCGGTACAAAGTTTCTTCAACTGAGTTGTGTTCTCATTTGTCATAAGTTTGTGCCACACTTTAAACTTTTCAAGAGCATCAGCCTTGTCATGAAGGAAGTACACCCACATCTTCCTACTATAATCGTCAACTAACAGCATAAAGTAGGAAGATCCTCCCAACACCATGGTAGTCATTTTTCCGCAGAGGTCAGCATGTACCAACTCTAGAGGAGCCTTTGATCGGTTATGACTCTCTTTGGGAAATGACTGTCTATGTTGTTTGCCCAGCATACAAGCTTCACATGGTCATTCAACTTCTTCAATTGAAGGCAAGTCGGCCACCATCTTCTTCTTTTGCATTTCTTTCAACACAGGATAGAAAATGTGCCCGAACCTTTCATGCCAAAGTTGACTTGTTTTGGCATCCATAACGGCAGAAAGAGAGCTGATTTCGTAAAGGTTATTTTTGCGAATACCTTTCCTTACTATATTTTGATCCTTGTCAAGAATCAAAGCTTACGTCTTCTTGAACCGTACTTCTAGGTCATTATCTGTAATAGCAGCTACAGATAGCAAATTTCTGGTGATCTGGGGTACAAAGAGTACGTTGGACAGCTTTTTGCTTCCTCCATCTTTAGACACGAGCGAGATGGTTCCAGTGCCCTCAATGGCACACCTAGCATTATTCCCGATGACAACATTCATTGGTTCTTGTAGAGGTTTTATGGAGTCATATAACTCCTTCTTGCTGGTCATGTGTCGGGAAGCTCCACTATTTAACACCCATGCACTTGTTTGATGTACATGTGCGCTAGTACACGTTTCCTCCGATACATCTGTTACAGTAAACAAATGCACTTCTGTTTCAGCCATATTGGCAGATTCTTTATTTCTCCAACTTGGCTTTAGAGTTCCGTTTTTCTCGTCATTGATTCATTTCCTGCAATCTTTGACAGCATGGCCTTTTTTATTGTTGTAGTAGCACGATTCAGAAAACGTCTTCTTCTTTCCTTTCTTCTTTTCTTCTTGGCTACTCCTCGCTTTGGCTACAAAGACAGAGTCAAGTTGATTTTCTCTACTTTTTAGCCTAATCTATTCCTCCATCAACATGGCAGTGAATTCTTCAAACGTCAAAGGAGGAATGCGAACTTGTGTATTGAGTGCTGTGACAAGGCCGTCAAATTTTGGAGGCAACACTCTAATGCACCTTCGAGCTAGTTCCTTAGTTGATTTGGCAATACCAACTGCAGCCATTTGATCACGTAGGTTTTTCATCCTACTGATAAATGACTTAGCTGTTTCATCTTCACTTAATCTCTCAGCAGCTAGCTGATTCTCCAAGTTCTGAATGCGAGTCTGATTCCTTGTTTCATACTGATTTCTCAGTATGTTCCAAGCTTCAGTTGCCTTGGTTGTGTGTTGAATTAGAGTAAGGACGGAATCCTGAACACTTGTTACAATTGCACAAAGTGCATCAGCATTTCGTCTCCTCTATTCTTTGACAAGTTGAGGATCTGAAGGTGTGACCTTTTTTGTGTCATCTTCAGCACGGACTGCAACTGGTTCTGCATCTGTGCCTAATACTGTATCAAGGAGTTCGTAGGAGTCCAGAACTATAGTGATTTTAAACTTCCACAAAAGATAGTTCATGCCATCAAGCTTTCCTTCTATGAATGTAGGGGGACGGATACGAATTGTCGGTACTAAACCAGAACTAGAACTGGTAGAAGAAGAACTAGCACATTGAGTAGTCATAGTTGTTGAGCTTTACTAGACAAGATTGTTGTTAAGAGCCCCTTAAGCTCTTGATACCATGTAAGAATATAACCAATTTCCCATAAATATCTTAACAATAATCAAGTAGAAAGACAACACTACTCGTTATAACAATTTAATATAACACTTACAAAATAATTGTCCCACCGTGCGCTCTCAAGATTAGAGCTTCAATGGCTTCTGGACTTACAAGAAGAATATAAGAAAGAAAGACTAACTTAGGATTGTGTTTAGAGTTGTGTTGTGAATGATGAACTAATGCATACCTATTTATATAATTTAGCTAGCCCGTCATAGGAGACTTCCTATCAAATATTTTCCATCTTGGTTGGCTTTACCAACCATGTTCAAAGTATTGACCACCCATATTTATCACATGGGTGGCTAGCATCCAAGTCAACTTCTAGGAAGTTTCATTTGGTCAAATTGACTAACTTTACCATTGTATCATCCCGACGTCATCTTAGGTAATTCTAAATTCCCGAACTTCTTTTTTTGTAGTCATTGCGGTCTATTTTGACCTCATCGACGTGTTAGTCAGAATTATTAATTTATGCTACCACATAAATTAACGATACTTATTATAGGTGGGCATTGACATATACCAACACTTTTTCCATGTGTGTGTGTGTGTGTCTATTTTGAAACACAAACAATTGAAGAAGAACGAAGAAGAAAGGAGAAAAGGGAAAAGGAGAAAGAGCGGGAAAGAAAAAAGAGAATAAGGGGATGATATGGTTTTTCTAGTACTCTTGTAATTAATGCAACATGCCCGTAGTGATTGGGTAGGTGTGTTTAGTTTCAAAAAGTACAAAAAAATTATGAGCGTTACGATACATCAGAAGATATCGTACACTTATATCTAACCATAAAGAGAGAGAAATAATTTAATCTACTTATAGAGATCATGGACAAAACTAAGGTACAAAATTAGGCAGATCGATGTTATTTCAATCTAACATTTCATAAAAATACCAACTATACAATATAATTTATGTGTGATCTTTGACTTGTATAATATCTTGGCTAAGATATACTATAACGATGCAGCCACAGGCACATAAATCTTAAAACAGAATAAGGACGACCATTTTCTATTTGATTTGCCATTTGCTGCCATGTCAATCAATTAACTAAAAGTCACAAAATTAAGTTCATCTCTCATTTGCTGCCATAATTACTTTATTGTTAGACCTATCAATGAGATATTTCTCAATATAAGTAACCAAATAATCGTTCATAAGTTGATCTCTCATTCCATTGCATAGACCATTTTTTATCTAATACAACTAGGAAAAGTAGGTTATTTTTTATTTTTATTTTTTGTGCTAAGGAAAGTAGTTTTGTTCTGGATGGGAATATGAGATAGAAAAATATATGTTCTAGGGCCATGCAGTATTAACAGATAGAAATAACATACCTAGTGTCAATAAGTTAGGTCAAACAAATTTTTACCTAGACTTTAGATTATGATTCTACTTAAAGATTTAGGTCAATAAATTTTTGACGACGTATCATTACTCCAATTTCACAAATAGTATACTTTTCATAACTCTCAAAAACTGATTATTAATAATGTGACAAGAAATAATTGATTCAAACTACAACTAATGAGATGGAGAAATATTATTCTTTGCCACACATTTTTTTCTAAGTTTATAACTAAATTATGATTGTTGAACAAGACATTAAATTTGGGTATATTTTTTCCCTAACGTGCTGGTAAGGATAATTTTGTACACAAAATTTTTGATAGGTTCAAGAAAACGTCAGAGATATTATATTACCACTAATAGTTTTGAGGATGTATATCACGAAAATTGAACCAACAAAAATAGAAAATCCAGCAACAAAATACGTAAAACCAGTAGTCCCAAAAGAAAATCATTAAAAGCTTGGTATTCATTAATTCTCCACCATCAATCACCCCCAAATTTCTCTCTCTACCTCCTATAAGAGGAAGGGGGGCACAGAATAGCCAGCATCAATAAAGTTGTGTACACAGTCCTGTGCATTTTTGCGGACTGTGCATTTTTCTCTCCCCGTCACTAGTGTCTTTGTACCGTGTTCAGTTCCCCCCCGAAAAATGGCCGGTCGTGTAGCAGCACTTCTCGTACTCCTCTTGGCCATTGTCATGGTGGCTGATTCGTCATCAACATTCGACGCCATCCTAAGTGGTGGTCGCCATCTATCCTCCTCATCAGATGATGATGGAATTCGCACTTGCCACGGACAGATCGGGGACTGCATCGATGAGGAAGATGAATTGGAATCAAACGGTTATTCAACCAGGTTCATTGGATACGCCGCCATGAGGAAAAACAGCATCCCATGTAACAACCGTGGCACATCTTACTACAACTGCAACGAGCACAGCAATGTGAATCCTTACAGCCGCGGTTGCTCCAAGATCACACGATGCAAGCGAACCTGGTAAGGCATGCATGGCATGTAAGAATCATGCATGCATGCAATGGGGGAAAATGCATGCATTTTCAAGACAAAAAAAAAAAAATTATAATAACACACTAGTGATCAGAATAAAAGAGGTGAGATGAAAATTTTCGCCTTTATTTCTTTTTGAAAGTCTTAAATTTGAAATATAACATTGACATCTCTAGTCAATTATGATTGTAAGATTTCAATTATTTTTCAATGAAATGTTGATGGAAAAATAAGGTTAAGACATTACTGTTCACGAAATAGATAGAGTTTTTTTGTTATTAACCAATATTGTGCTTGTAACATATCGATTTTTATCCTTTTTTTTTTTATTCAAAGGGAGGTCTAAAGTCATACATATATACAGATATAGCTAGTGAGACTCGAGCTCGTAACCTCTCGCAAATATTGTGAGTGTCATGCCTCTAGATCAAAAGGTTTTTGGCATTTTTATCCTATTTCATTGGCTGCAGTTTTGCACTTTTTATAGACCAGCAACATTTGATTACATTAATGTTATATTTCCCAAAAAAAATAATAATAATAATGTTTGTTTCTTTAGGTCAGGATTAATATGTTTGGGTAATTTATGCATATAGTCCCTAAAAAACTAATGTCCGTTTCTTTAGGTCGGGATTAATAATTTGTTTTAAGTTATATTTTGCTAATTAGTCCAATTATTTCACCGTTTTTCAAAATACCCATAAAGTACAATTAGTCCCCAATGTAAATCAAATATGGTCAAATTGGTTCTGGTCTTGCAACCGTTAATTTCAACGAAAAAAAGGTAAAATAACCTAATTACCCTTACATAATCCCGTAAATTACCAACTACCCCTCAGATTGATTGCACTAATGTTATCTTTCCTTTATTTTCAACTAATGTTAGTTTTTCTACACCGCGATTAATACGTTTCGAGATATTTTGCTTAGTCAAACATCGTATAATTGACACCGAGTGTATTGGTCATGAGATCATATATGAAGTAAATATGTTCAATTATTTGCGTTTAGCAACAGAAATTTTGAGAAGCAAACACTGTCACAAGCAAATAATACATTTGTTTGCAAATGAGAAATTAAGCCTTTGATGAAATAAGGTGGCAGATTATAGTTTTCATATGATTCCCAAATGTATGAAATAAAAGCTGTGGAATGAATGATCATTTTGATATAACACTATTTAGAATTGTATCTATAAAGATACAAAGGTGAATGATTGAAAGGAGTTTATATATATAGAAAGATCGGGGCTTTGGTCTAGTGGTATACTCCTCGTTTTGAATGCGTGAAATTGCGACATCAATATCTCATTGACAATATTCTTTAATTGTACAGTTTAAGCTTCCTTTAAATTAAAAAAAAAAAAAAATCCATACGTATCCAAAAGATCTATTACATAAGGGGAAATTGGGGGAACAAGATCTCTCTAATTGGTGATGATGAAAATTTTAATTGTGAATGAGATCTTGTGGTTTAATTTAAGCCCGTTTAATTGAGAGAATATTGGAACCGTTTACATCATAATTAATGGATTTGTGGTACGAGTCCAAGTATTAAATGTAGGTTACAACAACTTAAGAGTTTATAAAGTATCATGGGATAGAACTTTTCAAAACACTAGTTGAGTTCACAATACGTTGAGAAGAATTAGTGAGTTCATTTATCAAATATAGTGTAGATCGAACAATAATATTTTCTATTTACTAATTACAAAAATTAATTTATCAAAAAGTTTAGTCCAAAATTCAAATTTAAATTCAACAATTGAGATCATTTTTAATATTGTATATTATGTACAAGACATGTACAAAAGAAAACCATAAACTTTTATATGTTAATTAATAGAGGTTTGCACTACGCATATATTAGTAATATAAACTCAAAAACAAAGAAAAACAGAAATAATGCCTCAGCTTGGTCCAATAAGAAACAAAAACAAACAAAGACTTCGAGTCGCTTATTGGGGGTCTAGGACCCATTTATAGAGGAGATAAACCAGCGAATTGGGAGATAAACCAGCGAATTGGGATTCATCTTCCGTATATTCCAAGAGATAATATATAGAGTATGCATCTTTCATCTTCAATATGCCAATTTTTTCCGCGAATATCAATTTTATACAATTAGCTTGTGTTAGGGGTCTCTCCCTAGAGCTGTCGGTTCCAAATCCGGATAAAGGAGGGGAATTGCATTAGGCAACCGACAGTCAGCGTAAAATATGTCGAATCTTTCACATAAATTTGCGACAAAATAAAATTATTGTTGGGGCATCCCCTACCTATGATGCGTTGTATTGCTCTCGATAGGAACGAATGACATCGCATGATCTATATAGCCAACCCCACTTAGTGGGACAAGACTTAGTTTGGTTTGGTTTATCAATTTTATACAATGTTTTACTTCTCACGTCTAAATATAGTAGGAATTTAGGTTCACTATTCTCTTTTTGTTATTTTTTAGGTAAACATTTGTATGTTGTTTGGATCAATAACTGTAGCAAATTGGAATGTGAATCGGAGCGTTTTGGTACACAAACGTACCATAATTTAGGACATGCATTTCAATACGCAATTTCAAGAGATAGGACGAATTTAGTAACTATGGTCTACACTCAGCTAGAAGGTGTATTTCAGTAACGGATTGGTTGCCGGAAATCCGGCTATCATGTCTTATAACTAGTGTGAATTGTCCCACATATGATGAATATATTGAACATACAACTAATTGTAATGTTTCGACACACAAACGTACAGCGAATAACCACCATCTCCTTCGCCCATGCTTCCTCTGCAGCAAAACCAATAAGTTGATGTTTTCTCACCAAACATGATAATCAGATCAACTCTGTGTTAGTGAAGCAATCAGATGCACGATCTAAATAAGAAATTCGCACCGCAGGCCCAAACACAATGCATGATGTGATGTGAGGAATATTTCAGACACATTTTAAGTTTCTTGAAGCCAATCTCCTACAGTCTATAAATCCTTCGAAGACCATATAGTATAAGAACAAATGTTAGGATGTTACCATATACAAATGTGTGCCTATATGCCAGAAACATAATCTATCAAATTCGCAATACATTTACATACCGAAACACTACAATTCACATTCCAGTTCGTTAAAGTTGGTGACCTAATTAGTATGTAAATTTTACCAAAAAAATAATGAAAGAAATCACATTACCTAAATTCCTACTAGATATATTACTAATATGTAGAGTACTTTCCTTAAAATATATATATATATATATATATATAAACTTTACTTTGCTTTTGCGTTTGTGCTTGATATACGATCTTAGAAAATTATCTTAGGTGTTGAATTTGAATTTTTGGCTTTAGACTAATTAAACTTCACAACAAATTGATTTTAGTAATTAGTAAGCAGCTGAAAATATTATTATTGTACATAATATATATTTGATATAATTAAATCCAATAATTCTTTATAGCATACTTTGAACCTAATTAGTGTACCAAAAAAGTCTACATTTATTGTATCCTAAATTCCTAAATATCGTATTTCATACCCGAATTCGTACCATGACTCGCTCCATACCGTGAACATGATAACTGTGACCATAACACAGCATGGTTAACTGATTCTTAAGATTGAACTACTCATTACTTCACTTATTTTTTATGTTGAATACACATAACAAAAATTATGTTCAAGCATAAATCAAATGTCGAGTATTAACAAGAAAGTAGCTGCAAAATTAAGGTAAACGTCTCTCGTATATGTATTTATAAAAGCTTTAATTTTCAGGTCAAAATTGATAAAAAAAAAGGCTCATGGACCAAGATCTAAGCATTCATTTTCAGCGCAAGAGCGCCCGATTAGTAAACTAGTATTATATCCTTTCAATCGAGCAACAACTTCATCCTGCATAATTAGTTTAACCTGTTGAGAAGCTACTGTAATAGGCAGACTACCTTTAATATTGATTCACTACAAAAAAGTTGAGCATAGGCGGCACAAATTTGGCGGCGCTTCAACAAGCACCGCTAAAAATATTAATAGATGAGGTCTTTTGTGGCGCTTTTGGTAAACGTCGTGTATACTTCTAAAACAACGGCACTTTGGACAAACCACCGTCAATTTACGAGCGGTATTTAGCGGGAAAAAATCCCGCCACTATGGTTGGGATAATGACAACACTTTAGACCAAGGCGCCGGCATACCCTAAGACCAATAGCGACATTTCACTAAAGCACCACAATATGGTATTAGCAAAAGCGGCATTTTTCCACAAGTGTCGTTATAGTTCTCTCAATTCCAGCACTTTTGTAGAAGCGTCGGGTTTTATTGATATAAAGCGGCATTGTTGGTGAAACGCCAGCATAGGTTTTATATATATATCCCTCCCAAATTGCAACAACTCGCAGAAAACACTATCCCCACCAATCATCTCCATCCTTTGCTTCTTCCAGGTTCATTTCAACTCTTTTTACTTGTATGTACATATATATAAGCATGTATGTTTGTATTTGTCTATTTGATTCTTATTTTTTGTGTGTGTATAATCATAATATATATATACATATACATGTGTATGTATACATACACATATGCACATATGTATATGCCCTCATAAGAACTAGATAATATATGATTGTTATCATCATTATGTATATTTATTACACATATTTATGAATTTTAATTTGGTAATAGTCCTTCATACATTTAAATTACATGTCATTATCTATGAATGTTATTGTCACTTTGTTTTCTCAAATAATTAGTTGTGTTATCCAATTATTGAAAACGAAAACAAAAGGGAATTTATTGATTTTTTTTTTTTGTTTTTGTTTCATCTTACAATAGCACAATCCATCGATGGATAAAAGTTGGATTACAAAGCCAAGATATAGCATTGAATATATTAATGGAGTAGATAACTTTCTTGATTTTGCATTTACTCATAATTCAAGGACAAAGATCTTGTGCCCTTGTATTCGGTGCGTCAATTGTTTATTCCAATCTCAGCACATAGTGAAAGAACATTTAGTATGTCATGGAATGATCAGTGGGTATACCAAATGGATTTATCATGGAGAAATTGTTAGAAATAAAGATGCACCACCTCTTGTTGATATGGAACCATCAATCAACAATTCACTTGAAAATCATAATAATATGAATGATTTAGTGATGGATGCTTTCGGAATTCATGATTGATTAGATTTCGTAAATGAAAGTTTAAAGGGTGAAGAAATAAATGAAGATGAGGATGAGGATGATGTTGATATTGAGGCTCTGTTTGTTTGCCGTAAAATATTCTCCCGGAAAATATTTTCTTAATTTTACGGTATTTGGTAACACCGAAAAATTGGTCAACTTGAAAATATTTTCCAGTCAAAAATGGTAGGCTACATTTTGGAGATTTTTTGGTGTTTGGTAACACCGAAAAATTGGTCAACTGGAAAACATTTTCAGGTCAAAAATGGTAGGCTACATTTTGGAGATTTTTCGGTGTTTGATAACACCGGAAAATTGGTCAACTGAAAAATATTTTTTGGTCAAATATTACGACTAGTTCAAAGTTTGGAAAAATATTTTCATGTTCTTTGGGAGAGGAAAACATTTTTCGGAACTTAGGCTTCGTTTGTTTGCCGTAAAATATTTTGTTAGAAAATATTTTACATATTTTCCGGTGTTTGGTAGGATGTAAAATTTGGTCAAACGTAAAATATTTTCCAGTCAACAATTGCGGTTGCTTTTTTTAATTTTACCGTGTTTGGTAACATCGGAAAATTGGTCAACTGTAAAATATTTTACAGTCAACAATTGCAGCTAGTACAAAATTTTGTAAAATGTTTTCATATCCTTTGGGAGAAAAAAATATTTTACGGAATACACTATACATCCAAACACCAGAAAATATTTTTCAGTAATCTATTTTCTAGAAAAATATTTTCTCCCAACAAGTTATTTTACGGCAAACAAATGGAGCCCTGAAAAATATTTTATTTTTCAAGAAAATATTTTACACAAGTAAGTTATTTTACGACAAACAAACAGAGCCTTAACCACCCCTATTTTATGTGTGTATATATATATATATATATATATATATATATATATATATATATATATATATATTTTATAAATTTCATGTCGGAAAATATTTTTCATTGTACATCCAAACACCATAAAATATTTTCTAGTATTCTATTTTTCAGGAAAATATTTTCCCCTAACAAGTTATTTTACGGCAAACAAACGGAGCTCATGAAAATATTTTCCTCGGAAAACATTTTTCACTGAAAATATTTTTCACAAGCAAGTTATTTTACGGTAAATAAACGGAGGAAAATATTTTATTTTCCAAGAAAACATTTTCCACTGAAAACATTTTTCACAAGCAAGTTATTTTACGGCAAACAAACGGAGCCTGATATTGAGGTTGAGCAACACAATCAATCTAAAAATGTACCTAATGAAGAAGCTTCAAAATTTTATAAGTTCCTTGAGGAATGCAACCAAGAACTCTATCCTGGTTCCAAATCAACAATATTGTCATTCACAGTCGAGTTAATGCACTTAAAATGCGATAACAAATGGACTAAGAAGTCAGTTGATAGACTTCTTGAATTCTTGAAAAACCATTTTCCACAATCAAGAATGCCTAAATCTTGTTATGAAGCGAAGAAGATGACAAATGCATTAAGCCTAAAGTATGAAAAGATTCATGTATGCCCAAATAATTGTATGTTGTATAGGGGTCAACAATCTTGTCATGTTTGTAATGCATCTCGATAGCAAGAAAACAATGAGGATAGTGGAAGATGTATGAAAAAAAAGACAACTGCTAAAATTATGAGATATTTTCCTTTGGTACCAAGGCTTCAAAGGTTGTACATGTCTTCGAAAACATCTTTGTCAATGAGGTGGCATGACGAGGGTCGCACAAAGGATGGACTTTTAAGGCATCCCGCAGATTCGTCAGCGTGGAAGGATTTTGATTATCAATATCCCAATTTTGCTTCTGATCCTCG
This sequence comes from Ehretia macrophylla, assembly GCA_037974665.1. Lineage (NCBI taxonomy): Eukaryota > Viridiplantae > Streptophyta > Magnoliopsida > Boraginales > Ehretiaceae > Ehretia > Ehretia macrophylla. Next base: position 18,112,191 of record CM075768.1, on the reverse strand, counting down.
AAATGTGAGACTTGGATTAACCAATGATGGTTTTAATCCTTTTGGATTGATGAGTAATGCGTACAGCATATGGCCTGTAATATTGATTCTGTACAATTTACCCTCGTGGATATGCATGAAACAATCTTAATTTATTTTGTCAATGATCATCCCAGGAAAAGAGTCTCTCGGAAATAAAATAGATATTTTCCTCCAACCACTTATTGAAGAGTTACAACAATTGTGGGAAGTGATAGAAACATATGATGCAACAAGTAAACAAATTTTTTTGATGCGGGCTGCATTGATGTGGACTATAAATGACTTTCCTGCATATGCTCGTTTATCAGGTTAGAGCACTAAAGAAAAATATGCATATCCATGTTGTGCAGATAAGATGCAATCAAGGTGGTTAAAACATGGGGGCAAATTTTGCTATTTAGGGCACCGTCGTTGGTTAAGTGATTTGCATAGGTTTTGTGCACAAAAACAGTATTTTGATGGGACAGAGGAACGAGAAATGGAACCTAAGATATTATCTGGGTTGGATGTGATAAGGCAGTTAGAAGGGGTTAGTTTCATTGATGAGTATACGATAAATATGATGAATGAGGCAACTACTTCTAAAAGAAAGAGAACAAGAGTTATAAGTATTGAAGATGATTGTTTAGATGAGCAACATATGGAGGGGGGTGACAATCATGTTAGTGAATTAGCATTTTGGAAAAAGAAAAGTATCTTTTTTAAATTACCTTATTGGGAATTCAATACATTGTGTCATAATCTTGATGTCATGCATATTGAGAAAAATGTTTGTGAAAATGTACTTGGAACATTGTTAAATATCAAAGGAAATAGAAAAGATGATTCAAAAGCACGATATGACTTGGAGGACATGGAAATAAGGCCACAACTTCAACCTGTGAAGTTATCTAATGGAAAATAGTTTTTTTCCTGCATGTTATTCGATGACTAGGAAAGAAAAAGATGCATTTCTAGAGGTGCTAAAACATTTGAAAGTGTCTGATTCTTATGCATCAAATATATCAAGGAGTATTAATATTAAGGAAAGAAAATTATATTCTCTCAAGACCCATGATTATCATATCTTGATGCAAGACCTATTTCCTGTTGCATTGTGCTCATCTATGACCAAACAAGTAACAAAACCTATAATTGAATTGAGTAGCATTTTCAAGGCCATATGCTTTAAGACAGTCAATGTTGAAGAAAAGAAAAGGTGAATTCTCGTGCAACATTACTGTTATGCCACATGGAGAGATGTTTTCCTCTTTCATTTTTCACTATCATGGTTCATTTGGTCATTCACCTTGCTGATGAGGTAAATGTTGCAGGTCCAATTCAATTTAGATGGATGTACCCAATTGAAAGCTAACTTTTTCATATTTAAATACTCAATAACAATTTTTTTTCACTTTATGTAATTATCTTTCACATCTTGTAGGTGCTTGAAAATATTCAAAAAATATGTTGGCAATAAAGCCCATTCAGAAGGTTCAATTGTTGAGGGTTATATTGCACAAGAGTGTCTCACCTTTTGTTCAAGATATTTTGATGGCATAGAGACCATGTTTAATCGGCCACGCCGAAATGATGACATTGATCTTGTAGAAAGAGAAAAATATTTGCTTTCTAGTGGTGGCAAAGCCATTGGAGCACCTGAGATTAAAGATTTGGATGATTTATTATTGGTACAAGCACACATATATGTTTTGCTACATATTGATGAAATAAAACCATATGTTGAGTGTGTCATTTGTTCTACTACCTTTAATGCATTTATATATTTACAACGGCCTTATACATATGATAATGAGTAATAGCATTTGTTAATTTTGTGCAGAGAATTTAAGAGATACAAGATTCAAAAGTACCGCCCAAAAAGATATGGTACTAATTCAAGCGTATTGCAAAAGTTGGTGGTACAGGAATTTCATACATGGTTCAAGATCCATGTAAGTATATATTTCTAAATTATTTGCAATAGGTATTGTGACTAAAATATTATTTTATTAAAAAAATTGAATAATATAGGTATCGAACATGGGTCATTGAGATGTATCAGATAAAATAAGATGACTTTCTATGGGTCCTTTTAAAACTACAAAAAGATTTAAAGGCTTTATTCATAACGGTATAAAGTTTCATACCAAAGATTGGAATAGGGGGAAAGAACACAAAATTATGGAGTTGTTTTGACATCAATGACACCAAGCGTTGCTTCTGCCCAAGATCCAAATCTCGTAGAAGAAGAAATTGAGTATTTTGGTGAACTTATAGATGTAATTGAATTGGATTATTCTGGGCATTTAAAAGTTGTGGTTTTCCGATGTAATTGGGCTGATGTAACACAAGACAGAGGAGTCAAGAAAGATGAACTTGGATTTACATTGGTTAATTTCACACGATTGTCATATACAGGGGAACACGTTACTCATGAGCCATTTGTTATACCGTCTCAAGTTCGGCAAGCTTTTTCTGTGCAAGATCCTTTGTATCCAGAATGGCAAGTTGTGATAAAAACAATTCCTAGAGATGCGTTTAATCTTGGTGAGGAAGTTATATCAACTGTTGTTGATGATGATGATGATATTGATGATGTTATTTTCTCTGCTAGGAGTGTTCCTCATGCCCATCAAGAGTTGGAAGAGAGTGATTGGCTACGAAATGATGTTACTGAAGATTTGTTGAGAGATTACCGATTATTAACAACAAATATGGCCAACCTGTAGGGCCTAATGTGGCTGTTTTTGAAAGTGAATGTGGGGTCATTGCAAGAAATGCAATGTTATCCCTGATAAACCATAGATCTTGGAGAAAAGTGCCTAAAACCAACAAAGTTCAACAAATTGAACACTTGCAAGTAAGAAATTATGAAATTAGTCCATGTTTTTGGCTTTAATGATTTTCAAGCTTAACTTATTACTCATCTTATCTTTATTTTTTTCAGCGATTTTTTGAATTTAATGAAGAGAAAATGAGATGTTATATAAAAAAATCAATCGGCAAGAAATGGAGAGAGTGGAGACAACATTTGAGAGATAAGTACTTTGACAAGGATAAGCCTATGGAACATAATATGCAAAAGGAGATAGATAAATTGGATGCAAGAGTGGATCCCTCACAATGGCAGTGGTTGGTTGCTTTATGGTCAGACCCCAAGTATGAGGTGCATTTCAGAGATTTCTTGTAGCATGGTTTTTAAGTTTAGTTGCTTTGCTACTCGCTTACTTGATGAACTTTGTTTTCCTATTTACAGAAACAATGTGAGAATGTAGCAAAAAATAGGAAGCAACAAACTGGGCTCCATACATTAGGAAGATTAAGTTATGGCAACAAACGTTATGATATGGTACATAGAAAAAATTGTATTGGACTATTACAATTTAGCATAATTATTAGATAACTTTGCATGTTCACTTTTATAGGAGAAAGATGGGACCAAAGTGGGTGAAATTGATTTATATCGAGCTACCCACAAGAAGAAAAATGGAAATTTTGATGATGATGTGGCGGATTTTCTAGTATTTTACTTATGATTGTTGCGTTGTTTCCCATTTTATGTCTTATGAATGTTTTAATTATTTGTAGTTCATATTTTCAAGAGAGGTGTGATACAATGAAGGAGCAAAGAGCTTTGGAACTTGAAGTGGGGCAGGATGACTATGATTTACAACTCGAGGTTATGAGAGAATTGCGAGGAGAGGAGCGTCATGCGAGGGTTAGAGGTTTTGGGTTGGGACCTACACCGACTATGGTCTATGTCTCGAAAACATATTCTGGAACTATGCATAAGAAATTGGAAGCTGAAATGGAAGAGTTGAAGAAATCAAATATAGCTTCACAAGAGAAACTGAAAAAGTTAAGAGAAAAAAATATAGCTTCACAAGAGGAAATAAAAAAGTTGAAAAATCAATATCAAACTGAGATTGCAGATCTAAGGAATACAGTGGATGCTCTCATAGCTTCACTACGAGGTGGGCCACCTCATAACCAGGTAATAACTCTATCAAGAGATTGTGTGATTACTATTGTACCAACAGGTTTTACTAAGGAATGAGTACCATTGTACCAACAGATGATGCCTGGATTTCGAGTGACTTGCTTATTATTAGTTGCTATGCCTGGGTGCCTGTGGAGAGTATTACTTGATATCTGATTTAAGTGGAATGATATTATGTGACTGACCAAATATTAGACATAAAATCCTCAGGAAAACTCTTTTTTCTAAATAATCGAGTTTGTTGTCGTCGGACTGCATGTGTTACATATGATTGCAGTAAGTGACAATTCAAGATTTCAATGATTTATGTTGCAGTGAGCATAAAGGTTTGCTATTTCCTTTTTACGTTATTGGGATTTTATGCATGTTGTTCCCTAGTAGTCTTCTTGTTCATGTTACTTTCTAGGATATAGCCTGATACTTCTAAATAAGTTCATGTTACTGCATATGTGTGGTAATCATGATTTTATCTTGAAAACTTGGAATGCCTCCTATGCAAAAGTTTTAGATAAGTAATCTAGGTGGTATTCATTATGAGTTCACTTTTTTCTATTCATCATTGTGTTCATAATAAATTTTGAGTCCTGCATTATTTTCTACTAAGTGCACACACCTGTTCTTTTGAAATGCGCTTCATAGACTTAAAGTACAGTCCCATTAAAATCAATCCATCTTAACTATGGAAATGGAATTTGATCAGACACTACAAATTCCCCTGTTGTATAAGTGAACTCCTTTACAAGTCTTCTAAATTGTTTAGCTTCATCTTTTGCGTCATTCACAACATTAATATATCTCTTCCCAGCTATTTTCTTCACAATTATATTCAAAGACAACTGCTCAAGCCATTTGCTGATCACAACTTTTGCTGGAATACTATTACCATTGTTATTCTCCTCTTCAACCAAGTACAACTCTTTTATGCTTTCTTCTGTTTCAAAAACTCAAAGATGCTTCAGTGCCTCCATTTTCATATGGAAATTTGCTCTACACTGCATCTTGCTTCTTTCTATGTATATTGCAAATCTACATAGATAACTAATACCTGTTTTTGTTTTCTAATGGTATAAGTATCCAAACAATGAATGGGGACCTTGATCTCTCATTGACAAGGTTGAAGGAGCTCCCAAGTGCTATTAAAGATACTTTATGTAATATGTTTTGGTTAAGATGTCTCTTTTTTCTAGGAACTTTCTATGTAATATAAAAGATTGCCGACTTAGTTTTGGATTAATTACCTTCTATGTAATGTGATATTGTGGATTTAGTTTTTGGATTTATTACCTTTAATGTGAGATTGTGGATTTACTTTTTGGATTATTGTATTTTATGTATTATCTTTTATCATTGAAAGTTTCTCAATATTGGAGGTTTTCCCTGCTAATTTCAAGGCTCCATTGAATGTAAGTGAACTTTGGATACCCATGAAATTTCAAAAAGGAAAAAGGTCATACGATTGAGGAAAGCACATTGGAACATTATTCAAAATCTCCGACGCTTATTTAGAAACGCTGTGAAACGTTAAAGGATATCCGCGGCACTTATCTAGAAGTGCTGTAAAACATTGAAGACTATCAGCGGCGCTTATCTAGAAATGCCATAAAACATTGAAGACTATCAGCGGCACTTACCCAAAAGCGCCGTGAAACGTTAATGAATATCCCCGACGCTTAGATGGAAGCGCCGTGAAAAAGTAAGATATCTCAGCGCTTTTTAAGCGCCGTGAAACATATATATCCCCTGCGCTTAAAAAGCACCGTTAAAAAAATATATTCCCAACGCTTAGAAAGCGTTGTGAAAAAATGATATCCCCGCCGCTTATGAAGCGCCGCTATATATCTATCTGTACCAGCGCTTTCTTAAAACGCCGGCTATTCCTACGGCGGCGGCACATTCACCGGCGCTTCATTAAGCACCAGTACTAATTTATGTGGCGCTTTCGAAGCGCCGCGAAATATTAAAATAAACGCCGGCAATTTCATCATTTCCTGTAGTTTGTTATTCTTCAATTGAGGTGAAATTGGCATTCCACACATGAATTTAATAAGCATTCTACAATAACCACCTTGTTCAGTTTAACAATGAAGGGATTAATGTGTGAGATCGCGATCCACAACTATGGGTCGAAGAAGCAAACCATTATCAACCGTGGTGGACCTATGTAGTGATTAGGGTGTTCACAAAATATTTTTTCTTTTTTTTTTTACTTTTTTTTATTTAAAAAAAGTCATTATATTGGATATTTTCGTTCTATAAGTGCACACCCTAAACGCTCTTATTGCATGATTGCTCACCATGATTGAGTGTCTGGATCCGTCCCTGATTATCAATGCCCTCAATATACGGCTGGATCTTCTCCCCAAGCGTTTCATTCAACTGAATAATTGAGAGCGATCCACAACTTTTATGACAAATGCAAAAAGCACCTTTGAAAGATCCTAATTTAGTTTCCAACTTTAAGTCAGCAGAAGGAGAAATAATTGCTAGTGTAGTAAATAATTATAGTGTGAGAGCTCTTTGATGTTCAAACAAGATGAGCTACAAAATAATATGAGGACTTTTATTTGCATCCACATAGTACTCAGAAAGTTGCAACGTGGGAAGAGAGACAAGAGCTTATAATGAAATAGAGGAGATCGACAAAAAATGAAAAAAGAATTTTTTTCTACCTTTTTTAGAGTTGAGTTACTCTTAGTTGAAATTACTTGAACCTTTCTGATACCGTTAATAATATTCTTTTCATGATTAATTAGTGCAAAAAAGAAGCAAGAGTCACATTGGAATTCTCACATCACCTCATATGTCTGCAACATGACAGTTTAAATAGAAGATAAAAAGTTTTAAAAATATTTGGGATGCAAATAGAAACTGTGGACCTCACCCCAATGCGTGAGCCCATGCGCTAGAGTGAAGAGGTAAGATTACGGATATTTGTAAGACAAACTCAATAGATGAAAATGAGTATGAGTTTACCTAAACAAATGCTTGTTAGAGAATACAAACAAAAATCCAAGATGACTCTTGAAATCTTGAGAAATGAAGAGACAAGGCTCAAAATATTTAGTTATCATAAAGAAGAATAATTGAAGATACATTTAAAGTCATGTATCTAGACATGTATCTAGTCATGTATCTAGGTTGTGTCTTTTGGTATTATTAGATTCATATTAAATAATGTATTTCTTTATATTCCTATCTACTAATATATATATAGACTTTGATAGTTTTGTATCAAAACACCTCAAACTATTCAAGCTATGAAGTTGTAAGAGTCGGTTAGTAACTGGACTCAAGAAAATATATCGGGACTTGGGTATTCGTAGATATAGGTTAAGTCTAAACCACATTAAAAAATTTATGTATCTTTTACATTTGTATCCACGATCCAATTTCCAACAATGCTTACATATGAAGAGGTAACGTATTAACAAGATTTTATAATCTCAAGTCACAAAATTTCTGAAGTTACACACTTTTTCTTGACGCCACTTTATTTCCCAATACATGTATGAAAATTGAGCCACTTGTGAACGGTTGATGACTTGATGTTTTCAACACCAGATTATATCTTCTCTTTTCATGGAAAATACGTCCGAACTGATACGGTTGATTCTCTCACATGTGAGACCTCCATGTGTGAATTCTACTAATATGTGAGAGACTGACATTAGTCCGTATTGATTGAAAAAAAAAATTTCTTTATTACTCAATTGTTTTTTTTTTTTTTTTTGTCAATACAATATATCCGATAACAGAGCTAATAACAAGAAGCTAATCTTTTCTGCACCAACTAATAATTTTTTTGAGTGCGAGAGATTGTGAGATCAATTCTTGTAGGTGACATTCTTGATACCTATCGTACGACTTAGACCCCTCTTGAATCAAGAAAATAAAAAAAGGAAAAGAAAAGAACGAGCTAATCTTTTATGCACAAACGAAGAGCTTCTGTCTCTTAGTTCTTATTTAGGTTTAACAATGTCAAAGATACAGGTCAAGTTTACATTATTTAGCTTTGATTTATTTTTAAGCCAAAGTTATAACATTGCCAGCAAATTTTGTGCATGAAAACAGAGAAAGGTTAGTACATTTGCAACTAAGCATTCCTAGACAACGGTAGACATAGGGAAGGAACATAAACAAACCTTGTATTGGCACGAGATTTTCTGCTTGACTTTATCATTATATTCAAATTAATCCTCTGCTACATAGTATCATCAATAGGTCTGTAAAAGTATAGTCTAAGATTTTTCTTTTTAATCGTAGGAATACTTGTAAGAAATGAATTCTTTGTCAATGAGTACAACACCAGCTGCTCTATTTAATTGTCGACCTTCTTAGAATTAATGGATTGATTTCCGGTTCGTTCTGCCATCCGGGAAATCATTAAAATTGTTTTCTTAATTAAATCTTTTGCATTCACACGTTCTATCGTGCCCATGGATCGCTTCTTATTTAATGGTTTGGGCCACAATCTGAGGCATGGTAATCAATCAAGATGCAGCCATGTTGGGGTCTTTCATACATATTGTGAACAATATGCGGCAAAAGCCTGTTAAAGGAACTGTATATTGATCAAGATCAGACAGTTGGATACAAGAAAAATATCTTACAAGAATGAGAAACACATACTTTCACCATACCATGCTACCTTTTACTTCCCTTTAGTAAGTCTAGTTTCCCAACAAGCAATTAACTTAAAAGTGTATAAGGGCAAAATCTAAAAGGAACTTGATTTTTTGGTGTGGCCCCTCGGGAATTGAGACACTTAAATTTTACTAAAATAGTTTCACAGACTCCCAAAGTATTATAAACTGAGATTGTGATGTATTTATAATGGGGTTTGTGACCGCAATTCATTAATGGTGTGTCTATCTTTGAAAAACCTCATAGTTAATTTATTATGTACTTCTTAACTAATTATTAATTTATAAAATAATTGAGTCTATGGAATATAAAAGAATATTTTAAATGTATTATCTTATAATTTTATTAGGATTATTAATTTTTTACACTAGTTCCAAGTCGGGACTGAACAATTTTATTATTTAAAAGAAATTATTAATTTATCCAGTATTAATTTAAAGAAAATTTATTGTGACACAATACACTCCGTTCTTTTCCCTTTTCTAAAGCAGAAAGAGAAAATGAAAAAAAAATAAAAGGGAAAACAGAGAGTTAACTCCCTTTTTTTTTTTTTTTTTTTTCCTTTCCTATTTCTGCTTTTCTTTTATATTTTTCCGCTTTGATCCCAAACCAAAACACTAAAGAGCATATTGTGAATTTCAGTTTCTTTTTCTAGTTTTCTACCTTCTTTTTCTAGTTTTCATTCATTGGTATCTAAGTAACTGCTTGTCATTGCTTTTTGAAGGGAATGAATTGCCATTAGATGGGTGTAATGGTATTCAATATTTTATGTTCTTTGTATAGAGAGATTGAATTACAACCAATGATATAAATACTTATATTTGAGATCGTTAAAATGAAAAACTTTCCTTTGCTAATTGGGAAAAAAAAATTGTGCAGGGTGATAAGCCAAGCAGAATTATCAGTTTGAAATTTAAGTTGTACATATCAACGAGGACAGTTAGTTTTATTTATCAGTTGTGATATATATCTCTTGTAACAAACCTGTTGTACAACTTCTTATATATATTACAATATACACAGCCCTGTGATTATCGGTAAATATTCCTTTCATGGTATCAGAAGTCTAGGTTCCCTCCTCTCATTCTTATTGTGTCTATCTTGCTGTAAACTGCCATGGCCACTTCTTCCGCTGCTACATCCACGACTGCTGCTGCTTCTTCCTCTCCTCTTCCTACTCTTGATCATATCCATCAAGAAGTCTCTCTCAAGCTGGCTAGTGGCAATTATTTGTTGTGGAAAACACAGGTTCTGCCTGTCTTACGCTGTCATGGTTTATTAGGCTTCGTTGACGGCACAATTGCTAAACCGGACGCTACTTCCGATCAATTGGCGATGTGGACTCGACTTGATCAATTGGTCCTTGGCTGGTTGTTGATTTCACTCTCTGATTCAGTGCTTTCTCAGGTTGTTGACAAACACACCTCTCGTGATGTTTGGCTCACCTTGGAGACCTTATATGGCACTCAGTCGCGCGCTCGTATTCAACAGCTCAAAACTGAACTCCAATCTCTTTCTAAATGTTCCTCTCCCATCCATGCATAATTCAACATGCCAAATCCCTGTCTTTGGCGCTTGCAAGTGTGGGTAAGCCCGTCGAGGATGATGATCTTATTCTCTGGACACTTTGTGGCTTAGGCTCAGAGTTCGACCCTATTGTAGCTGCTATTAATTCTTGCCCAGTTGGTCCTACCTTTGCGGACGTCTGTGGCCTTTTATTGGATTATGAGTTGCGCCTTGCTTCCTCCTCTTCTATAGTAGATAAAGTCGTTGCCTTCACTGCAACACCAAGTCGCCCAGTCCTTTCATCATCTCCGATATCTGCTGCTCCTGAGACTCGCCCAAATTAAACTGACCGTCACTTCTCTCATTCAAGTTGGGGTCGTGGTGGTCGTGGCTCTAATAAAGGTCATGGTCATTCCTCTTTTAATGGTCCAGTAGTATACTATCGGTGTGGCCATCCCTATCATAAGGCTAATAATTGCTAGGCTCCTGACGATGCTATCGACTCTTCTGCCAAAGCTTTGAATGCCATGACTATTGCAAATCCACATGATCTTAACTGGTATTTGGATACTGGTGCCACACATACCATGACACTTGACGATACTTATCTTTCAGGTAAAATTGCCTATTCTGGAACTGATAAGGTCATGGTAGGTAATGGTGATGGTCTTTTAATTTCTCATGTTGGTTATACTTCTCTCCCCTTATCTAGTGGCTTAGTTTTCAACTGTAAAACATTACATGTGCCTTGTCTTGCAAAATAGCTTATTTCTATTGCTCAGTTCACCAAGGATCATGATTGCTTCTTCATTTTCACATCTTCTGGTTTTTTCATTAAGGACTCGAAAACAGGCCATCTACTACATCAGGGGACTCTCCATGATGGTTTATATCGGCTCCAATCGCCTCTCAAGTGCTCTTTTTTGGCTCCGAAGGTTGACTCGTGAGTTTGGCATGCCCGCCTTGGGCATCCTTCTGTTCGCACATTGCAGCTTTTGAATAAAGTTCTTCCGATTGCATCTTCCTCTCCTAATAATGTCTGCAGTAGCTGTCAAATGGGTAAGAGTCATCGTTTGCCATTTGAAGCTGTCTCTCATCGCTCCACATCTTTATTACATATTGTTCATTGTGACGTATGGGGGCCTACCCCAACAGTTTCTGCAGAAGGTTTTCGTTACTATCTTGTATTGGTAGATGACTATAGTCGGTTCACTTGGTTTTATCCGCTAGTTAGAAAATCTGATGTAATTAGCATTTTTCCAGTTTTTATCAACATGGTTCAGAATCATTGCAATTCTACTGTTAAGTTTATTCAATCAGATACTGGGGGTGAGTTTTTTAATCATCATCTTAAGAATTATTTTTGCAGCTATGGCATTACTCATCATTTGTCTTGCCCAGCCACTCCAGAACAAAATGGTATGGCTGAACGTAAGCACAGGCACATTGTGGAGACTGGGTTAACATTAATGGCTCACAGTCAGTTGCCTGCTTTGTTTTGGCCTCATGCTTTCTCTACTGCTATTTATGTTATCAACAGGCTCCCAACACCAGTACTCGCACACAGGTCTCCTTATGAACTTATGTATGGTGCCCCACCAGATTAAACCACTTTACGTGTCTTCAGGTCTATTTGCTATCTATGCCTGGCTCCTCTTGGTCGTACTAAATTGCAATACAAGAGTGTGCGGTGTGTTTTTCTTGGTTATAGTTTGGATCATAAAGGATACAAATGTCATAATCTTTTCACGAGCAAAATTATTATCAGTCGCCATGTGGTTTTTGACGAAGAGCAGTTCTTTTCTTTTTCTTCTAACTATGAAGAATCTTCTAATTCTTCGCCTCAGTTTCGACTTCGCCGCTTTCCCTTACGTCTCGTGGACTCCTTGAATAGCACTAATTTACAAAATGAAGTTTCTACTGCAACAATTCATGAGCTGCCCCCGAACTCCAATGATGACCATGTTGTTGCACCTGATGATGCTCACATTGCCATACAACCCACTGTTACTGCTTCTTCACTTGAGTTGACATCTGGTTCAATGACAAATATTGAGCCTAACTTTCCTTCACCGCAAGAGCAAGATTCTACTTTGCAGCCGGACTTGCCATTATCTACTGCTCGAAATCACTCCATGATCACACGTTCCATGGATGGAACACGCCGGCCACGAGTTCTTTTATCCACTTGATATCCAATCCCTCAATGCTTGTTGTCATCGGTGAGTAGTCTTCCTGATGAACCCACGTGTTTTACTCAAGCAAATCGTGATTCTAATTGGCGCACTGCCATGGTTGAAGAATTTAATGCACTAATTAAAAATCAGACATGGCAATTGGTTCCTCCTTCTCCTCATATGAATATAGTTGGCTGTAAATGGGTGTATAGGGTTAAACAAAGGGCTGATGGTACATTGGAACGTTACAAGGACCGGTTAATTGCAAAGGGTTACAATCAACAACCTGAAAAAGATTATAGTTAAACGTTTAGTCCAGTGGTTCGCCCTGCCACTATTCGGTTAGTGCTTATCTTGGCTCTTTCTAAAGGGTGGTCTTTACGGCAGTTGGATGTTAAAAACGCCTTTCTTCATGGGGATCTTGCTGAAACTGTGTATATGCACCAACCACAAGGGTTCACGGATGCCACCCACCCTGACTATGTATGTAAGCTTCGCAAATCGTTGTATGGACTTAAGCAAGCACCAAGGTCCTGGTATCAAAAATTCAGTAACTTTTTACTTACACATGGTTTCTCCCATTCGCATCATGATGCTTCGTTGTTCGTTAGTCACTCTGATGGTCATACAATCATACTGCTTCTATACATTGACGACATCATAATCACTGGAAGTTCTGATCGATGCCTTTCAGATTTTATTTCTCTATTGTCCAGTGCCTTTGAAATGAAAGATTTGGGCACACTTCACTATTTTTTGGGGATAGAAGTCAGATCACATGACAAGGGCTTGGTCTTCTCACAAACTAAATATTCTCTTCAACTACTTCGCCAATTTGGCATGGATGAAGCCAAGCCTATCTCAACTTCAATGTCTTGTGATCGCTTGCATCATGATGACGGTGCGCCCCTGGATGACCCAATTGAATTTCGTCAATTGCTTGGAGCGTTGCAATACCTCACTATGACTAGGCCTGATATTTCTTATGCTGTTAACTCGGTCTGTCAGTACATGCAAACGCCTCGCCAGCCTCATCTTGTTGCAGCAAAACGTATCCTGCGTTATATTAAGCATACCTTACACTATGGTCTTTTGTTGCAACCCACCACCACTATGCATCTCACTGGCTTTAGTGATGCTGATTGGGCTGGCTGTCCTTCTACACGACGTTCTACGTCTGGCTATGCCATTTATCTTGGGCCTAATTTGCTCACGTGGAGTTCAAAACGACAATCAACAGTCTCCAAGTCGAGTGCTGAAGCCGAATATAGGGCTCTTGCTGCTTTGGTCTCTAAATTCTTATGGGTACTTCATTTGACTAATTTCTTATGTCTTCCAGTCTCATCAACTCCTGTAATTTTCTGCGACAATATCAGCTCTATTTATATGGCGACAAATTCGATTATTCACACTTGGAGCAAGCATATTGAGGTGGACATTCATTTTATGCGTGACCGCATCAGTGATGGCACTTTCAAATTGCAATATATTCCCTTGGATGCACAGTTCGCTGACACATTTACTATGCCATTGTATCGACCTCGGTTTCTTTTTATGCGTGACAAGCTTCAGGTCGTGGCCCTTCCTTCAGCTTGTAGGGGGGAGGGGGGGTGATAAGCCAAGCAGAATTATCAGTTTGAAATTTAAGTTGTACATATCAACGAGAACAGTTAATTTTATTTATCAGTTGTGATATATATCTCTTGTAACAAACCTGTTGTACAACTTCTTATATATATTACAATATACACAGCCCTGTGATTATCGGGCAAATATTCCTTTCACAGGGAGCATCCTAACTATGGCTTCCATGATAAGGTTTATTTTGAAAAAAGTTGCATTGCATTCCATGATTAGATTGTCGACTAGGTAGCTAAATAATGTAGAAATGACATTCAATCTTTCGATTATCATTTACTTGTAATGACTTTTAGTTTATTGGAGTAGGTTGAATGATATACTTTCTTTTTTTCTCTCTTTTTAAATTTATAATATAACAACACGTTTTAATACATATTTTAAATCAAAAGAGTGTTATTCTTTCAAATGATGAATCTTTTGACAAAAAAGGAAAAAGGAAAAAGGAAAAAGTTGTATTTCACGGGCGCCTTAAACTATTTGTATCTAATAAAGGCTGCCAGTCAAATCAATATCATACGATTAGAGAAATTGATTGTATCCGATGACCAATCCATACCGACAAAAAAAAAAAAAAAATGACTAATCCATGATAAAGGTGGGCTATTCCCTTTTGCAAAGGTAGTAGGCCCAAGGCCATCAGCCTTGGCCTGTGTTTTACATTTTTCCTATTTACGGCTGGCAAGAACTATGAGAGTCTACAAAATTGGTGTAGGACCAGAAGAGCAAATCATAGAAAGAATGTATTAGTCTAGATACGGCAAAATCTATGTATTTTTTTTTTTTTTTGTGAAAATGAGAATTTCATTAAAATAAAACGTGAAAGGTACAACATATTTAATTACAAAAATATTAATAAGAGTAGAGGGGTTAAAAGTCACTCAATTAAGAGCTAACTTATTAGAAAGAGTTTGCTTCGTTACCCAATTCTTAACTCAATTCGCGGTCCTTTTAACAAACTGAAATCTAACATGGTCGATTTCAACTGTAATCTACTTGATATCATCAATAATAGCCTTGATATTTCAAGGAGATTCATAAAAAGATGAGTTGATGGCATTCAGGACTACAAGTGCATCACTTTAAAAAATGATGTCGCGTAAGCCAAACCTCTGGGCAAATAAACAGGCTTTCTTAAGAGCTAAAGCCTCAGCCCCCATCGCAGAATTGCATACCATGAGGCTTGCAATACCGTGAAGAAAGGAACCACCATAATCACGACAAACCATAGCCACGACGGCTTTAGTTGGAGGTAAGAAAGTTGCATCCATATTGATTTTAATCTAGTTGTGTGGCGATAGGTGACCAGTGATAACTGATAATTACTAGTTAGATGTTGACTGATTGCTGACTGAGCTAGTTTGAGCATGTAAAAAATCATTCATGTAACAGTACGCATTTGACAAAGCAATGACTAAATTGATCTTTTTCCCATCGAAAACAAATGAGCAACGTGTTTTCCAGATTTGTCAAGCAAGAAAAGCCACTTGGGTTTCACCTTCTCCATCATTAAGATGTGCCGCAGAGAAGCATGAGCTCATATGGAGGAGCCATTCATCGAATCTTGCAATCTGGCGAATGTACTTATCCTATCTAATAAAGACCTTGACGTTGGTATCAAAATTAGTTCAAGGGAAAAGGTTTAGGAATCCTCTTTTGAGTAAGGTTCTCTTTTATAACATGAAATATTTATAAGAGTCTAAGCTACTTTTATCTTTTGTGGAATATTTTGATATATAGTACCTTATAAATTTTATTTTTTTGTAGTGAAATGAAATAAATATTTATTGTCTTATCAAACAAAAAAAGGATTGATCCTAATAAAAATACAAATATAGTTCCCATTTTGTGAAACTTGTCCAAATAATCACTGGCTTAGAAAACTTTGTTTTACTAAGTTACCCCATAATTCATCATATAGAATTCAAGAGAAGGTACTGCAATATAGGTGCTAAGTGAAAGTGTATTAATATATGTAATGGAGGTATCCTAATTAATCGATAGACTTAAAATTTATTCTTACATTACCTTGATCAATTTGATAGGACACATGTCATTAATTTTCATTATTCAAATCTTTGACCGTACAAAAAAATTATTGTTCAAACTTTTTGACAAAATGAAAAGAATCCAAAGCTGAGCTCTCCCACTACTGCTAGGAAATTTTTACCCCATCTCTCCATAAGATCATAAACAAGTGATATGGTGGTATGAATGACCATAGTCCATGTATCCACCAACCACACTCCCCTTTCCCAAAAATACAAAACCAAGAAAGAATAAATTACATAAGCAAACCTTGAAAACAAATAAGATGGGTGTAAAAATTAGACAACATTCTGTACAACAAAACTATTAAAATTGAAAATTATGTACACCAAACCAATTAATATGACTCTTTAAAAAGTGTAATTAATATTTGTGACATATTAACTGGTTTGTTAAACAAAATCAAATTAAATTAAATTTTATTTCACTAATTGAATCCGATTATATGAATATGATGACACTTATATTTCATGTCAAGAGTATTAGATAGTCAGATTGCTAATTCCTAGTCTGATTAAAGGAGAAAGATGGCATGAGATAATTGATAATAAGTGTAAATATTGTTCATCTACACTTTGTTAGGGTTTTTATTAGTTTTAAAAATAAAAAAAGTGTTTTAGTATCACCAAAATAATATGAATTCAAAATTAATCAATGAAGTTAATTTTTTTTAAAAATTATCAAAAAAAATAAATAATGAAATAGACTTTTTTGAAACAACAGGAAAAGAAATCCACTTTATTCTTTAGACGAAAAAGTTAAGATTTTTAATAACTTAATGGGCCCGTCCCCCTCAGATAAACATCGAAGAAAATTCTGTTGAGTTCTTACAACTCAATTCATCTCATTAGGACATCCTCAATAGAGTCTCTAATGGGTCTCTAAATAACAATAATTGCTATTTTAGAGACTCTATTGATCAAAATTCATCACCAATGGGAGTCTCTAAAACATTATTTGATAGTTTTTGGCAAAATTATGACATCACTCAAGCTTTGAGTCTCTAAAATAGCACCTAGTCTCTATTTTCTTCAACAAATTTGTTGAAGAAAATGGAGACTATACAAGAAGACAAAAATGAGTCTCTAAATTTGGCATGTGACGATCTGACTTGGCATGTGACGATCTGACGTTCTTGTCAGAACGTCAAATCTGAAAAAAAAAAATACAATTTTTTTTTTTTGATCAGAGAAGAAAACAAAAAAAACAAAAAAAAAAAACACAACATTCTGACAATGTAGCCGTTTAACATCCTGCAAAAGCTGAAAAAAAAAGGAACCGTTGAATTCATCTATATATGCAACCAGATCTGAACAAAAAAACCCAACAAAAAATTCGCAAATCTTCATCCACAAACAAATTTTGAAACATACCACATATTTTTAAGCTTGTTTTCCTCAACAAACAGAAAAAAAAAGGTAAATAAAGAGAGAAAAAAAAATGGGGTGATGGCAGCAAGGCGGAGGGTGGGGGGGGGGGGGCAGTGGGGTGGGGGCGCGCGTTGGTGGGGGGCGCAGTGGGGTGGGGAGCACGATGGTGAGGCAGGGGGGGGGGGGGGCAGTGGGGTGCTGCGCTATGGTGGGGGGGGGCAGTGGGGTGGGGGGGAGGTGCGCGATGGTGGGGGGGCAGTGGGGTGGGGGGGAGGTGCGCGATGGTGGGGGGAGGTAGAGGGGAGGAGACGGGGCCGCTGGGGGTGGGGTGGCGTGGGGTGGGGGGGTGGTGCGGCATGGGGAAAGGAAAGGGGAAAGGGAAAGGTAGAAGGGGAGGGAGAAGGGGGGGGGGGTGTTTTATAGTTGGGTTTTTTTTTTTTTTTTTAATTAAGTTTTTTAAAATATATTTTAATTACTGTTTTGTTTTTTACTTTTTTAATTTAATTTTTTGTTTTGTATAATTTTTTTAGTTTTTAATGTTTTTTTTAATGTTTTTTGTTTTAGTTTTTTTAGTTTGGTTATTTTTTTTTTAGTTAAGTTTTTTAATATATATTTTAATTAATGTTTTGTTTTTTACTTTTTTAATTTAATTTTTTGGTTTGTATAACTTTTTTAGTTTTTATAGTTTTTTTTTAATGTTTTTTGTTTTAGTTTTTTTAGTTTGGTTATTTTTTTTTAGTTAAGTTTTTTAATATATATTTTAATTAATGTTTTGTTTTTTACTTTTTTAATTTAATTTTTTGGTTTGTATAACTTTTTTAGTTTTTATAGTTTTTTTTTAATGTTTTTTGTTTTAGTTTTTTTAGTTTGGTTATTTTTACTTTTTTAATTTAGTTTTTTGGTTTGCATAGCTTTTTTAGTTTTTATAGTTTTTATAGTTTTTTTTTAATTTTTTTGTTTTAGTTTTTTTAGTTTGGTTATTTTTACTTTTTTAATTTAGTTTTTTGGTTTGTATAGCTTTTTTAGTTTTTATAGTTTTTTTTAATGTTTTTTGTTTTAGTTTTTTAAGTTTGGTTATTTTTCAATTGCAATTAAACTTTTTTTAGCTTTTATATTTTTTATATGTTTTAATTTAAGTTTTATATTATTTTAATTGTAATTATATGAATTTTTTATAGTTGTAATTAGGGTTTTATTTTTTAAATTAGGAACTTATATATTTTTTTAATTTAGCTTTATTTATTGAATTAATATTAGTATATTTTTAAATAAATCAACCTAACTATCATTATTTTCCTATTTATAGATTAGCAGATATGAAATGCACAGACGGACTTTCAAGGGGACGTAATTTCACGCATGAAGATGATAAGGCTTTGTGCCGGGCCTATATCGCGATTAGCGAAGATCCTTTGATCGGGATAAACCAAACATCAGGAACAATGTAGAATCGAGTTCTACAAAAATATGAAGAGTTTCACCCTCCCAACAATCCAAGTGAAAAAAGAACAACGAAGAGCCTTAAATCTCGATGGACGCAAATAAACCAAAAATGCACAAAATTTGCGGAATGTCTTGCTCAAGTTAATATGAGACCAAGGAGCGGAGCAAATATCGTTGACAATGTGAGTTTTTTAGCCAAAGTAATTGTATTTTTATAGAGTATATTGTATTTAATACTTAACAAATTTTAAAATTAAATTTTGAGAGATATTTAATTGTTTTGTAGATGGATGACGCAAGACGCTTATACACAGCTATGGGTCAGAATTTCAACCTCGAACACTGTTGGTCAATTTTACAACACGGGAAAAAATGGCGATCAATAATCGATATTGCGAGTCCAATGATGAATATGAGTCCACCTGAGACAGATTTTTCTCTTGATAATGATGATCCCGTGGAATCAGTGCCGGAAACCCCGCGATCGTCAAGGCCGATTGGAAACAAAAAGGCTAGAAAACAAGCAAAGGGTAAGGCCGTTGCGGATGATCTTAATGAACAAGCGAAAAACATGGCAAAAACAATGAATGAGTACAAACAGGAAATAGAAACTTCTAACGATTATAAGATTATGATGACGAAGACTTCGACAATCGAAACTCCAGCTAGGAAAGCGTGGATGATTGAGGAACAAAATGCAATTATGGCAAAAAGAGCATCCCGTTCCATTAACTTTGATAATGATGTTTATCATCCTCATATGACTTCACTTGACGAAGAACAATAGATGTATTTGTATTATTTATCAGCTATGTGTTTGTAATTCATATTTTAATTAGTTAAATATATGTTTTATTAGATATCAAATTGCATAATGAGATTACAAATTTATATTTCCTACACGAAATTCGTTCCACACATGTTGAACAAGGTCACTTCGGAGGAGAAAGTACGCAGTTTCGTCCTTGACTTGTCCACGATTGTTTAAATATTCGTTAATCGTAATTGGATCTCGATCGGGCACAACAGGTGGCTCGTCTACATGAAAACGAGACGGATCATCAACAAAATCATCGCCTTCTTCTATCCGGTTATCTTCAACAATCATATTATGAAGAATTATACATGTCTTCATAATCTCCCCAATATCATCCTCATGCCAAAAACGACATGGCCCTCTGACAATCTCAAACCGAGCTTGAAGGATTCTAAAAGCCCTTTCGACATCCTTACGGTATGCCTATTGCAATCTTGTAAATAAGATTTTATCTTCACCTTGTGGATCGGTAAATGCTTGAACGATGGTGGACCATTTAGGATATATACCATCAGCCAGATAATATCCTTGTTTGTATCGTCTCCCGTTGACGGTGAACCGAATGCGCGTTGCTAGTCCTTAAAGAACATCATTAAATATAGGTGAGCTGTATAATACATTAAGATCATTGCGTGCACCTGGTGGACCGAAGTATGAATGCCATATCCAAGTGTCGTACGATGCAACCGCTTCAAGGATTATGGTAGGAGAACCATGGTGCCCAGCATATGTACCCGCCCACGCGGTTGGACAATTTTTCCATTCCCAGTGCATGCAATCGATACTACCTATCATTCCAAGAAATCCCCGTTCATCGGCTTTTCGCAGTAGCCTATACATGTCTGCATTGTTTGGTCGACGAAGATACTCGTCTCCATACACTGCATTTACGGCACGACAGAATCTCATCATCGACTCCAAACATGTGGTCTCTGCAATTTTCAAATAATCGTCATTTGCATCTGCTGGGTTTCTATAGGCAAGCATACGAAGCGCGGCTGTCATCTTTACATGTGGTGAGAAACCAAGCTTTCCGGCTGCATCCGGTTTTTGTTTGAAGTAATCGTCAAAATGCACAATATCTCCGATAATTCTCAAAAACATTTCGCGCCTCATGCGAAACCTATTTTGGAATTCAGAAGCAGGATACAAAGGACGGTCAACAAAATAATCATTCATTAGCCTATTATGAGCACCTACCCGATCTCTTCGTATGGATCGTCGACGCGACGATGTTCCTCCATGTTGATCTGTAATTGCTTCCTGTGCAGTCTGCACTACTGATTGATATTGTGTGTACATCATCATCATCGCGTTCGCATGGTTATGGACTTCGTTGTCGGATGGGGGGGAATCGGTTTCTTGTTGGGCCATTTTATATATTTAAGAAATTTAAAGCAAAATAGAAATGAAACGAATGGATGAGATTGAGGAAAATAAATACAATTCAATGGAGAGAGATTGTATGCTTGAATTGTTGTGAGTGTTAAAGGATTGAGGGCTTAATATATATAGGAAATTGAATGCAAAATAGATAAGAAATGAATGGAGGAGATTGAGGAAAGGAAATCCAATCCAATGGATGGTGTTTGGATAAGAAATTGGATATTGAGATAACAAATGGACGGATGAGATTGAGTATAAAAAATCCAATCCAATGGATATTATTTAGATAAAAGATTTGTGATTGAGATAACAAATGAACGGATGAGATTGAAGAAAGGTAATCCAATCCAATGGATGTCACCATGGATAAGATATTTGATATTGAGATAACAAACGAACGGATGAGATTGAGTATAAAAAAATCCAATCAAATGGATATTATTTAGATAAAAGATTTGTGATTAAATTAATAAAATTTATTAATGTACAAATTGAATAAAATGAAGAAAAAAAAATATAAACGCAACACACGAGGATTTTTAATTAAGATTTTTTTTACGTATGATAAATTATTATTAGAGATTTTTAATTAATTTTTTTTCAAAATGCAATTATGTAATTAAAAGTAATCCTATTTTTTTAAACGTTATGTTCGTCACAAATTATATATTTTTTGCTTGAAATATTCGTTAAAAAAATTGAGATAATCTAAATAACAATTAATTAAAAAAAAAGTAACACACAAGAAAAAATTATACATAATCAAATTATTATGTAAAATTAAAATTAACACGATATAGGGACTCAATTTTATAGAGACCATCACTGAAGATTTTTTTTTTATCTTGGTCTCTAAATGAGTCTCTATAATAGTTTTTTTGCCTTGGTCTCTAAGTGGGTCTCTAAAACACTATTTAGTCTCTATATGGGTCTCTATAAATGATTTATAGAGACCCATATAGAGACTCCATTGAGGATAGCCTTATTACAAGGATGAATCTAATTCAAAATTTTTATTTATAATATTATAATATTATGAATAAAATTTAATTATAAAAAATTATTGATATAATTATAATAAAAGAATAAAAATAATTTATAATTAAAATAAAATAATATAAATAATTTGTAATCGTCTGAATTCGTTTATAAAGTTAAGAAGAATATTGAATAGTTTTTTTATCCTAGAAAAAAAGAGGCATGAATCAAGCACCCTGGTGGGCCATGTCCAAGCACTCTCTCAAAAGAAAAAGGAAAAGATTAATATTCTCACAGTAGTCACTCTCATCATCACCAAACAAATATTCTCACAATGGCTGCACTTTCAGCAGCCCCATTAGCAATGAACGGAGCAGCAACAGCAGTAAAAATGGCGAACAACATCGCAACATCACAAGCCTACCTTGAAAGCAGCAGAGTCAAAGAAACAAAGTCTCTCATAGCTGAGCTCTGCCGCCACTTCTACAGTCTTGGTTGGGTCTCTGGCACTGGTGGTAGCATCACCATTAAAGTCCATGATGACTCCATTCCCAAACCTCAACAACTCATTCTCATGTCCCCTTCAGGTACTATAATTATACACATACATATATGCATCTCTATTTACATAAAGATTCAATCTTTCTTGGTTTTTTTTTTTTTTTTCTTTATGCACATATATTTACACAAAAACCAATCTTCTTTTGATGTTTTTCTTTGTGGGGTTGATTTTATTTATTGCTTTACACAATTTTTTTACATAAAGATTCAACCTTTTTCTGTTTTTTCTTATGGGGTCGATTTTACTTTTGCTTAATACATATATACTTGCACAAAAAATCAATTTTTTTTTCTGGTTTTTTTCTTTGTGGGTTTGATTTTACACATTCATAGTTGCATAAAGATTCCATCTTTACTGTGTCTTCTTTTTTAGGTTAGTTTTATTTTGTTTATCTTCTTGATAATTGTGGGGGGTTTTTATGTGTGTGTTTGTAGGTGTGCAAAAGGAAAGGATGGTGGACGATGATATGTATGTGTTGTCTCCAGATGGGTCTGTATTGTTTGCACCACTGGCAAAGCCTTACCCTCATAAGCCTCCTAAGTGTTCTGATTGTGCTCCTCTTTTCATGAAGGTACGGTAACAGCTTATGATCAGTGGTATCGTTGTGTTTCGTTTTTAAATTTTTGGATTGATCAATGTTAAATTGGGTTGAAGGTGGAGCCTTTTCAATTTAATAAAAGTTTGTGTTAGCTTAGTGAGCTGCAACAGCTGATTATGCGGATGGAAAAATCAGAATTCTTAAAATGACTGACTCGAGGTTATCGTTGATCATGCTAAAATGAAGTTCACGTTTTTCTTCTTTTTCTTTCTTTTCCTTTATGAACTTCAACTGTTTTACTCATTGTGATGGATACATCAAAACTGCAAATAAATGGACATATTTGCCTAGAAGGTTCTTACTATGAGTTTATAGTATTTGATTGGAGATGCCTTTTACCCTCGGACACTCCTCTAGGAAAAGAAAGTAAATAAGTGAAAATTTTCATCCTATTATTGATGGCAGAAAAAAAAGGATATTTTAAGGCTCTCTTTATAGGTATGTCTTTTTGTTTGAAGATCAATGATTATAGTATGATCGAAGCGTGTGTTTTGAGGATTTTGTTCTGAAGTGAAGTCCAGAAATCCATTTTCATACGGGAAGGGGAAAAGGAGAACGAAATCAATCATTGTGAACCACTTCTCCGTGGGTGAATTATTGGCAAATGATACAATTTTCCAGAGGCAGCAAGTGGGATTTCAATGCATTTATCAAAATAATAATAAGTGCTTCACTCTAAATTGTTTGTTTTAATTTTTATTTTTCACAAACATGGATAATAGTTGCTCGTACTCGGTACCCAAGGCTCCTAAAAATAGCAGGAGGTCTAGGAAAGGTAGATGTACAGAGTCTGGCCGTGGTTGCCAAAGAATCTGTTTCTAATACTTGAACCTTGAAATTAATAAAATGTGATTAATGCACATGAATTGATCCTCATAACCCTGACTGCAATAAAAAACTAGTATCTTTAATGAAGTGTCTAAATCCTATTCTTCAGTTGATTAAGGTCCTTATTCTCGTAAATAGATCTTTGCATGTTTATGATGATGGTAGCTTATGAAGAAATGTTTTTAAATGATCATATTACTTTAGAGCCTTCTTCATTCTTATTTATATCACAATAGAACTTTTCATTTTGATTTCCAGGCTTACGAAATGCGTAATGCTGGTGCTGTGATCCACAGTCATGGGATGGAATCTTGTATCGTGACAATGATCAACCCAGAGTCAAAAGAATTCCGGGTAACCATCTTCACTTGACTGTTATATATATAGCTTATGGAGTTTCAAATCTGTTTTGGTGTAATAATTTTTGATGTGTTATCTCTTTTGATTTTTCCCATTGTTATTCCATCTTTTGCACTGTAGGTAGAGAAGCAAACTTTGCCTATTGTTTTTAATAGTTCCCAAACCAGTTTTTTGATGATATAAAGTGAAAAGAGCTACTAGCTTTAGTGTCTCTTTTTCCATGAGGAGATCTTGATGACTTGATCTAATACTTTTCTGAAGGCTGACTGAGGTGATAATTTAATAGATAGAGAAGGAAGCTTCTAGATATGAAAGAGTTATAATAGTGACATTTTCACCAGTGTGGAAGTTGGTATGAGACCTTAATCAGGATGCATGGGGGAGTGAACCTACGCCATGCCCCTTTCTTTATTAAAGGAAATTCTGCTCTATACTGACTGCAATTTTGGGTAGAGAAGTATGGACTGAAATCTGATGACTCTGAAAATGTTTTTAGTATGAGACAGCAGAAGCTCAATTGTTGAACTTTCTGAACCTTTTTTTACTATCTACCTACCGAACATTCAAAAAATTATCTACCTATCTATCTATATATTTTTCTGTTTATATATCTATGTATCATGTTTGTCAAAGCATGTTCATTAGTATTATAGAGCTTCCTATGAACTGGAAGAAAATGCGCCGTGGTATATATAAGCAACAGACACTCATATGTACTTTTTTTTTTCTTTTTTTCTTTTGGTGACCCCTTGCCCCCACCTGCCCTCCACTCCCTATTGTTCGAACCCTGGCCACCCACAGTCCAGGGGAGGTAGCCCACCAATTGTGCTACCCCAAAATCCCAACAGACACTCATCTATACTTGTTAGCATTTTTGTGCATTTGGTAAGAATTTAGAATTGCGGTTTTTATAAAATGAAACAAGTTCTGAATGCTGTAACTAGATTAGTCAGTTGTTTTAGTACTATTGGTCATACCACAAAGATACAGGAAAAGAGTTGGCGATTAAATAGCTCCACTAGGCTGAAGTTCATGCAAAAGAAATGCTTAGTTGCTTTTCTTTGTCTGTTTCATCTCACTGTATTTTTTCCCTTTCTATTTTATAGATAACTCATATGGAAATGATCAAAGGAATTCAAGGGCATGGATATTATGATGAACTTATTGTCCCAATCATTGAGAACACTGCCCATGAACGGGAGCTCACTGATTCTCTTGCTGAAGCTGTAAGTTTCATTTGATATGTATGTCAACAAGTGCACATGCATACACTCGAATAGTTTGATGTGAGCTTTGTGTTCTTGCATTTTATGTACGAAGGTGTAACTAGGTAGCTGTTTTGATGTGGGTGGAGTGGCGTTACACAGTTATACATTAAGTGAGAGTGAATTCTACCAATTACTTAAAAGACCGTAATAAATTGATATAGGTGCAAAGTCAATTTTAAAGGTCAAAGAGGTGGATTCCCTTGCCCTTCTTCAGTCATGCATGATACAAGTTCAAACTGCATTTCAGAGTCTTCTGGTTTTACTCTATATGGTTATTTAACTTTGCTGGTAGATAGGCCTTATAGTACCTTGTTTTAGAGGTAAATATTTTAGGCCTAACATAAAAGGTTAGGATCTTTTTACACCCTACGTCATGATGGTTGATTCGAAATCCCAACACATGCTAAGCTTGTGCTGCACTCTGTGTTCATTTAAGCGTCTCAAAACCATGCTTTGCAGAATGTGTTTTCCCAAACATTTGTCCCACTTGTTCATCCAACCTCTTATTGGTTCAATCTTTCAGACATGGGAATATTCAGTCACCCAAAAAAAAATTATCTTCATAAGTATAGGTCCTACAGAGTGCGTGTACATGTAAGACTCACATATGTCTGGATGTAGTGTAAATGATCTTGAGATTGGAACTTAGTTTTCCTAATATCCCTACATAACTCATATCTGTCAGGTTCTGATTATTTATTTATTTATAATTGAAGTGCATGAAGCTTTTTACGCTTGATTCTTTTAGTGAAGTGATACTTGTTGTGTAAACCTTTGTCCATGTTATTACCAGATTAAAGCTTACCCAAAAACAACAGCTGTGCTGGTCCGCAATCATGGAATATATATATGGGGAGATTCATGGATTAGTGCTAAAACTCAGGTTTGTATCATCTGGAGGAGAGTGTTTATATTCAAGCTCCAGTATTTGGTTCATGATCATTCAAGATTAAAAATATTCAGTCTAGTTTTGATTGAATCGTATAGCATTTCTGTGGTTTGTCTCTCAGACGTATAGATTGTGTCATCTTCAGACTTCGTATATCTCTCAAATATTAAGTCTACATTTGTATTTATCAAATTCTTTGTTAAGAGTTACACATGGAATAACAGCAGGGTGGGGGCAGCGGGGCTGTGTTATGCAAGAGTTGAACATATGTATTAGTTTAAGAAAAGTGGGGTTTAAAGTGGGCCCTTGTGCTACTTTATGACATCTTAAACACATGATCCAAATTATGATATTTTATGCAGCTAACACTTTTTATCTTCAGAAAGGGGATATTTATTTTGAGACACGCTAAATAGGAAAATCAGTCATTCAATTTGGAACCAAGTGAGTACAAGAAAAGATGCCCCATCTTCCACGTTAGTTGCAGATGTTACTGTAGCTAGGGTTGTCCTTATGTTATTGTTGCTAACTGCAAGCCTTTGAATCTCCGTTGAATTTATTTGTTAAATGCTGAATGAGGAAATATATATTTTAGCATCCTGTACAATGATATTTAATCTGATTACATGGTAGGCTTTTCTTTGCCATTTCCAGAGTAGTACCTTTCATACTTCCTAGTCTCTTCTACTGTTTCCCAGAAGACTATTGTTCATCAGAAACTAGCTCGCAGTTCATGGCACCTGTCTTAGATGGTTCTTTTTGTCTCGCATGCTCTCTCTGACTGACAACTTGGTTCTCCAGGCTGAGTGTTATCACTACCTGTTTGATGCGGCTATTAAACTTCATCAGTTAGGGCTGGACTGGACTACTCCAAATCATGGCCCAATTCGAAGTCCTAACGGTGTTTTAGGCTATGGTCGCAATGTTCACGTGCCTGTGAAGGCCATAACATCAGATACAAACAACAGCAATGAGCAATCAATAGTAAGATTTCAACTATCTTTTTCTATTTCCAGAAATTTCAGATTTTGGGTTTTCAGGTTTTCGTATTCATAATATCAGCTTCAAACTTTTCTATCCCTTCTCATTTGGTCATCAACTTGTTGCAGCGTTGCATTGTACTAGACATTGAAGGTACCACTACTCCTATAACATTTGTGACAGAAGTTCTCTTCCCGTATGCTCGTGAGAATGTGGGAAAGCATTTAGATGCAACATATGACACTGCAGAAACTCAAGAAGATATAAAATTGTTGCGAGCTCAGGTAAGTTCACTCATTAACGACTTGCTTTTTGTTAAAGACTCCTCCACTCCCCCCACCCCAAAAAAAAAAAAAAACTCATGCGAAAAAAGAAAGAAAAATAGGAAAGCAAAAAGAAACACCTATGCCTAAAACATATACAATCGAAGGTAGTTTCTTTTATGCGTTTTTGAACTTGTAAAGATATCTTCAAAAACACCACATTAGACAAAGGCTATGAAGAAATTTTTGAGAGTTAAAGTCAGTTCACATCTTCTATCTTCAACTTGTGAGAATATCTTGTCACTTTGTTTCGCATATATAATATTGTTCAAATAGAGGACTAGGCACTGATCTAATTGCTTGACCTTATCTCTCATTACATTCTTCTTGTAGGTAGAAGAAGATCTGAAAAATGGTGTTCCAGGTGCTGTACCCCTCCCTTCTGATAATGCAGGAAAAGAGGAGGTTATTGCAGCTTTGGTTGCTAATGTCGAGGCAATGATCAAAGCTGACAGGAAAATTACTTCTCTAAAGCAACTACAAGTAAGGAGAGTCTTATTTTCAAGTGATTTTTCCTCTTCTGACCCTGTTGATATTGACATTTTGGACTAAAATTGTTCAGGGTCATATATGGAAAACTGGGTTCCAGAACAAAGACTTAAAGGGGGACGGGGTTGTCTTTGATGATGTACCTGAAGCGCTTGAAAAGTGGAATGCTTTAGGCTTTAAGGTTTTTCTTACTCCCTGATTCTTTATATTCCACACATCAATTGTCTTATGCAGTCTAGTTGCTTTGACCTTAACAGCATTTGAGCCCTTCATTCTTTTTAGGAAAAAGAACCAGAGAATGACTTCCTTATGATTTTTCTGAGTCAAAATTTCATCCTAGGAGGCTTATGTGTCGGATTCTATCTTGGAGCAGTGTACCGCTTCATCCTAATCACCCTCCTCCCTAGAAAAGGGAAAACATAATTACTGCCTTCTTTTCCTTCTTTAGAATCTCAATATTTTCTCCTTTTGACAATATGGTCCTAATTCTTTGAAGCCTGGTGTTGATGTGCAGTTATTTTTTCCAAAGGTCACTTATATTAAGGTTACGTTTTTTGTACTAGAATTAGTTGGATTGATTAGCAGTACACAAAACTCTGAAAATGTGGGCAATTCGCAGAATAAGATGTAGATGTAGCTAAAAGTTGAAGACTTTTCGGTACTTGAAATTCCAAATTTACCTAGGAGGATGAGTGAGATTTGCTTGAATCCAATAGGCCGTAGCATCCTTTTTTTGCTTGAAGAGAGTTTAGAGTACGCTCTATCTGCCTCTACCATTCTATGAGTCTCTTCCTTTTTGCATATGGCATAGCCACTCCCTTTGGCAGCATCCACTAATTCGGAACTTAATTTGAAAGCTGCCCAGTATGACATCCAGTAGAAACTCAGGGATGGATTGAACAGCAGCTGTTAAACCTACTTAAACGACCTAAATGCTTGGCCCAGTCTGAAAGTAGACCTTGTTGAAAAGCGGATAGGAGAGGTAGCCTATAGACTCAAGCGACCAGTTCGGTGAAAACTCACCCCCTATTCCATGAGTCAGTTGACTTCGATTAGACTAAACCAACCCAGAGAGGAACATGCCCACGTGGGCACCACCAGATCTTGTAGATGAACCTACTAAAGAAGAGCAAAAAGAGATGTATTTCTGTTCTATATCGAATGTCTTACTTTTCTTTTTGCCCCTTTCGGTATAATCCCCACTTTCCTAAAATAATAAACTTTCTTCTAACAATATCATTGTTATCGATACTTTAATGCATAAAAATATCTGTTGGTCCACTTATTCAGGTCAAATTCAGAAATCTACACTAAATATTCACTTTTAGGCCCCATCCGAATCTCTCATCTGAGACACTGTTCCTTGTTGAACTAAGACATTTAATTTGGAAAGGAGGGGTAGCATTTAGCGAAATAGATCAAGTTTTTGAGACGTGTTCCTGTTGTAAGGTATCAAGAGAGATTTTTGGTATTCTTTTAAGCTTGAAATAGCATGGGAACAAGAAGGGTCATATGCTTGGGAACAATTGGTTTGCTGGAAGTGGCTCAAATGCATGTCCATTATATCAGTCTCTTTGCGCTTGGACCTGTATTTGGAGAATAAATTGATCTGTTTCTTTGATTGTTTGTATTAAGTTGTGCCCGAGATCTTTTCTTTTGTCTATGCTTCTTAGGGCCTGCTTGCTGCTTTTTTTTTCCCCCCTTCTTTTTGAAGGTCATAGCTTATAGCTTAAAATAAGCTGCAACTTTCGAAACTTGCTTGCAGCTTAAATATAAGCTGAAATGCTTTTCCAGCCTCTTATTATCCATTCATTTGTTTTAAGACAAAAGTACCCCCCACGTATGTATTGATATTTTCTGTATAGCCCAAATGGGTTCTTTTTTCCTCCTAATTTCAATGAACGCTTTCTTTGAATGGATATCAAGATAGTTGTGACAAAGTCAACTGCTACTCATTCGTGAAAATAGATAATCTGGAGCTGAATTGGTTTCAAGTACTTAAAAACAAATCGTTTGATTTTGTTTAAGAGCCTTGAGGATTATCCTCGTCTGTTGCTTGTCTCCCAGGTGTACATATATTCCAGTGGTAGCAGATTGGCGCAGAGACTTATATTTGGCAACACAAATTATGGAGATCTAAGAAAGTATCTGTCTGGATTTTTTGACACAACCGTGGGGTACATTTCATGCCTGTTCTAGCTGTTCTAGCAACCTTTCTCTCTTTTCTGGTCTGAAAATAAATACTTTACTCTTCAATTGCAGGGGTAAGAGAGAAACAAAGAGTTACATTGAAATCGCTGAGTCCGTTGGAGTAGATAACCCAACACAAATGCTGTTTGTGACTGATGTCTATCAAGAAGCAGTCGCAGCAAAAGCAGCGGGTACTTTTCTTCTTCTAGTTTCAATTTGGCACAAGTGCTCTTACCAAATTTTTATGCCTGCCTGGATTGCTGTGAACAAAATGTAGTAGAGCAAACGTCCACTGACGCATAAATCTAACTAAAGTTGGGTGCGTTAACACGCTCAAGGCAACAAATGACAATGCTAACCAAAATAGTTCTGAAGTTAATAAGAAACTCATCTGATGTCATATTTGTTTCGAGGATTCTGTCAGATTTTATGTTGCTCATGCATAGCTATGCGACACTTGGGTACATGTGTAGCTGCATTTTACACTCAACGAACGAGACGAGGTGTCTTAGGCTGTTACCTGTACAGTTCTCATTAATATTTTCACTCCGATGCATGTTTCAGGTTGGGAAGTCATCATTTCTATCCGGCCAGGAAATGGACCTCTTCCAGAGAACCATGGTTTCAAGACAATTAAATCTTTCTCAGAAATCTAAGATGAGATGTTATGTTTCTAAGATCTTGTGGAAGAAATCTAAGATGAGATGTTGTGTTTCTAAGATCTTGTTCCACATAATAAAACCTTCTGTAACGATTAAATATATATGATAAATCTTTTTTTCTTAATTATGATGAAACTATGATAACTATAGTTTTGTTGAATAAAGATCATTTCATAACGTAACATGAGATTTAACCAATAGTGGAGCCATATTGACACGAGTGTCCCTGACCCCTTTCATTGTATGTGAGTGCACACTCTAACCTTGGGGTTTTGGTTATGCCAACTTTGAATCTAATAATTGTGAACCGTCAATATTATTTTATGATAAGTGAATTTAATAGTTGTGAACTGTTTATATATTTAATTATAATTGTATTCAAATTCACAACCGTTAAATCTTGCTTATAATATCATAACGTTATGAACAAATACATTTCTAATTTTTTGGGTGGTTTCTAAATGGGCATCAATGCCAACAGATTTCTTGCAACTCAAACTCTTGTTCAACTGAATGGTGGCTTTCTGCTCTTGAAGAATAAGTATTTTAAGGTTAACTTCACTATAAATACATCTCTATTGTCATATTCAAGAGTTTTCCAAAGTGTACATGATTGATTGCCTAGGAATCTATATACTATTCGATTGTTGACGCTTAGAAGTTAGGATCTGCATCTTTTGGGACAAAAAGACAGGATAAAGGAGTAAGAAAAGTAGTGTTCTGAGGATAAAATTAGAGACAACGGTTTGAGATTATCTGGATATGTGAGAAGAGGATCGTAAAAGACACTTGTTAAAAGATGTAAGAGTATGGAGGTTGCACGGAATAAGAGAGAGAATGATGCCTAAGGTGAGTTGAAGGTAAAAAAGACACTTGTTAGAAGATGTAGGTATAGAGGTTGCACGAAATAAGAGAAAAAAAGATGCCTAAGGTGAGTTGGAGGTAAAAAAATATATTTGCTAGAAGATGCATGTATAGAGGTTGCACGGAATAAGAGAGAAAAAGATGTCTAAGGTGAGTTGGAAGTAAAAAAAGACACTTGTTAGAAGATACAAGTATGGAGGTTGTACGGAATTAGAGAAAAAAAGATGCTTAAGATGAGTTGGAGGTAAAAAAAGATACTTGTTAAAAGATGCATGTATGGAGGTTGCACGGAATAAGAGAGAAAAAGATGTCTAAGGTGAGTTGGAGGTAAAAAAAGACACTTGTTGGAAGATGCAGGTATAGAGGTTGCACAGAATAAGAGAAAAAAAGATGTCTAAGGTGAGTTGGAGGTAAATATTCTAATAAGATTTTACGTGTATAAAGTTAACATAGGTAAAAATTCATTTAATAAGAGTGAATGACGTAGTTAAACTTATATAGTGAATGATACTTAATATGATAAGGTTTGGTTTCGAGAAATGAAAAAGTAAGAAGGGTTAATGAAATTGGTTAGAGAATCATTTGACAGTCGAAAATTTTAAAATATGAGGCAGTGCCTTTTTGGTATTTAAACAACTTAAAAGTGTCTTTATTTAGTCCAATTAATCTAAACAACATCTTTGACAAAAGTTTGTACGACTCATTAGTGGCAATAGAATCTTTTGCTAATTTTTAAATTCTATTAATGCACTATTGTCTCTTTTTGTCCTAATTGTTTGACTTATTGATATGTATATGTAGGTATAGGTACACATCCAAAATATATTGTTGTTTAGTGGGAGTTAAAATTATATAAATTAATATATATTATTTAAGGGTAACTTTATTTAATTGGGATTAAATTAATTTTTTAATTTAAAAATACATACATTTTAAAAAAATATAATCATAAATCACTTCTTATAACTTTATTTTTAAGATCAGTAAAGATTATAACTTTATTTTTAAGATCAGTAAGATTATAATCTACGGTAATCCATGAATGACACGACCATTGTGTATATTATATATTTATAAATAAATCTAACATGAAAGGAGGTGAAAAGATGTAAGCATTTTCTTTTAACTTCTTTCTCACTCATCATCACAATTTCCACTTTCTTTTTCCTCTGCTTTTTCCCACAGCTCTTGGTTAAAAGACAACACATCATGATCTTTAAGCTTATGCAAGCTGGTTGATTGATCATTAATGTCTTTTCTTGTGGAAAAATTAATGCTTAATCAAGCCACCTTGTTCCCCACTTCCTGTTGGAACTTTGTACTGAAAAAGCATTCACTGTGAAGTAGAAGTTCGTAGAATTTTTACACATGTGATTCTCTTAGAACATTTGACTAATTTTTTCAAGACGTGATTTTTTTTTAAAACTGTTGAAATTTATCCAAACAATTCTAAGCTTTTGTTTACATACTCTCTTTATTATTCTAGTCGTATAGTGTTGGGAATTTCAGCAAGCCCTCGTGCAAGGATCAGTATGCAAATAAATACACAATAATATAAATTTCTACATGTTTCAGCTCTCAACTAGCTTGTTACGCTTAGGGGCGGAGTTAAAATTTTAACATTAGGGGTCAAAATATTTTTTTAATAATATTATATAGAACTTTTTAAAAATAAGGAGACCAATAATTTTTTTTAACAATACTACATAAATATTTTTTAAATTAAAAATGTTGAAGGGGCCGGGACCCCCACTTGCCCCCCCTGGTTACGCCACAGAGCAATTTCACTAATTACTCAAATAATTACAACTAGCTTTATAAACAAAAAAAAATCTAAACCTCTTTCTCATATAGTTGTAGCTTTTTGGATAGATAAAAGATTGTAAGAAAATCCTCTCACGCTCACATCCACCCTTGAACTTGGTTACATCCTCTCTCAAACTTAGGTTCAAAGTATGGTATGTTATAATTAACCACAAGTTAAAAGTCTTCTAAAATATATGATAACTAATCACAAGATAGAAAAATTAATCCTATTTATAAAAAAAATATCAATGATGTTATCAACATCAATATTCCTATTTTTTAGAGAATCTTTACTTATTTTCAGTATTGGTTTCGGCTCATTGAGATAGAGATAGACAAAAGTAAAAATTTTGTCCATTGGGTTTGAAATTTGAGCCAAAAAAGTTTGACAATCAGTCTAAGCCAAACATGGATAGGGTTATTGTGAAACCTCGACAAGTGGACAAACAATTCCACAAATTTTAACTTAAATAATATGTGGTGAAAAATGACTTCATCAAGAGGGGACCCATCTAGGCTTATATATTCACTATTCATATGATCCAGTTTTCAGATAACTGGATTCATTTGTACTGCTACACTTTTACAGTACAGTACCCTGTTGGTCTAGTAAATGCTCCAACACAATCTCCATCCACCGAATATTTGAATTTTTCTCGTAATATTTTAACGTTTCCAGCTTAATTTCTTCCTTTCTTCTATCTCTCTTATGCAAGAATTTGCAGATTACACATGAGCATAAACATATCTTTCTATGTTGTGATTTGGTAATATGACTAATATCAACTATCAAGTATCCACTTACAAAAAGAATATAGCACTATCTACTTAATGGTAGTATCAACTATCAAGTATCCACTTACAAAAAGAATCTGAATTTAATCCTAATCCATTAACAGCACTTATCATTTTGATTTGTACATGTGCATATATGCAGAGAATCTGAATTTGATCCCTGTCAGATGTTATTCTTGTTACAGTAACAACGAAATGAGATTTCAAGATTTTATGATAATCTAATCGTGTATTACTTTTTTAACAGTTGAAAGATTAAAGTTCAAATGTAAAAATAAAAATAAAAAACTAAATGAGCCTTCTCTTAATGAAAATTAATTTTTTTATACAATGGAGGCGATGGTTTGAACTCAGAAATTTGAGTATAACAAATTGTTATTCGACTATTTTATTCAACGAAAAATTATTACTGCAACATTGTAAATGTCACAGAAATCTATTTTTTAAAATTCGTTTTTTTTTTCTGGGAAAAATTATTCATCTCTTTCTCATAGCACCTACAAGAAATGCTTCCACAGCTGCTTATATCAATATGAAGAAGGAGAAGAGAAAACAAGACTTAAGCAGTTTTATCTCAAGTTAATAGCTTTTAGTCAATAGGATGAAAAGCAAGAAAAGATAAAATTGCAAAAAGGAAAAAGAGAGAAAAAAGGAAATAAAAAGTAATTTCTTTTTTTTCCTTTTTTTTTTTTTTATGTTACAGAACAATGGAAGAAAAAAGATCAGATTGTACAATTAAAGCAAAGATCTCTACCTGTCTTCTTCAAAGACCCTTCAGTTCCTCCA
Organism: Ehretia macrophylla; assembly: GCA_037974665.1. NCBI lineage: Eukaryota > Viridiplantae > Streptophyta > Magnoliopsida > Boraginales > Ehretiaceae > Ehretia > Ehretia macrophylla. Next base: position 18,076,779 of record CM075768.1, on the reverse strand, counting down.
ATACCTTTTTTTTTCTCAGTTAATATTTGAGCCTGAAAGTTTAGGTGAAGTAACTGGAAACAATGGCAAGAGTTGAGGCTCAGAGTCTCTAGGTGTAGTTCTTGGTGATGGATGCAAGTAAAACTTCTTCTCAGCAATAGCTTTTTCCTCTTCAGATGATGAGCTTCCTATTGATGGAGAGGACTTGTTGAAAGGGTCTTCATTCAATGGTGTCACAGGGCTAATAACAAGTGAAGGAAAATCAAGAATGCTGGGGGATAACATCTCCGGTTTGCGCGGCGAAAACCCACAGTTTGTTGCAAATCCAGGGACTAAAGGGCTGATCATGAGGCCATTTTTTAGGCTATTCCTTCTCTCATAGAGCTTAAAGCCTTGTTTCTTTGGTGCAGTCCTGATAGGTGGTATGCAGCCTTTGTTACTAGAGGATGGTGGTGTTGGATCTGATGGTGTTGTTCTTGAAGCTTGTTTTGCAGTTTCTGATGATCCAGTAAGCATCTGAACAACTTGCTTGAATGTTGATGTGTCTGCTTGGACAAAAGTTGTAGGGTACGGGTTAGTTTCAGATCTAGAGATGGTTTTTGGAGTCAATGGTGGAGTTGTTGGTACTTGGTGGTGAAGTGATGATGATCCATTGCAATTGCTGTTAAAGCTTCCATTGCTACTTGGTGAGTTTATGGCAGAAACAGAAGAAGGGTTTTCTTTTTCTTGACTAGTCCTTGAGAGGATTTCCATTGACAAGGGTTTTTTTGAAGTTCCCTACCTGTAAAGGGAGAGAAAATTGGAGAGGTAAGAAGTGAAGTAGAAGTTTGGGTTGTGGTTTGGGTGGGAGAGAAGAGATGAATGAGTGAAAAACAAGGCTTTTTGTTGTTGTTGTTGTTGTGGTGTGAATGGGATTGCTTATGCTTATTTTGTTTTTGTATTTGTTTTGTTGTGCACTTTGAGGTCTTTGAGCCAACTTTTTTCTCTCTTTCTACACTTATTTAACTATCTTTTAAGAATACAGAAATTCACGCTAGGCAGATTATTTTATATTTATTTTAAAATTATAAATTTTATAATATTGCATATTTTAAAAAACATGCTCAAGAAGCCAGGGCAAAGTCACTCATGAGCCAAAAAGGGTTGCAATTTTCATGGACTCTAAGATTGGCGTTATTAAGCTAAAATATCAATTTAGCACCTCTTAAAAAAAGTTATCCATATACAAATATTAAATTGCATATTTTCAATTCTTACTTAACCGTAATTTTAAATTCGTCAATCCCAGTAAGATATAGATTTAAACCAAAAATTTTAATTACAAAAAATTACTATCCGATTACTCTAAGGCTCGATATGTAACTCTTATTTTGGATTTTGCTTTTAGGTGGGGTTGGGAGATTAAATAGGTATAGAGAAAAATGCAGCCCAACGGTCTTTTAGATAAGAAAAGGTGAAGAGAGGAATGGTTGAGTTTGGAATTTTGGCGATTACCATCAAGTGGGCAGAGCAGGGCAGGCCAGGTCATAAGGCCAACCAAGAATGAGTGCCAAAAGTTTAATCAATTTCAATACATTTGAGAGCATTGACTTCAGAGCCTGACTGCAGACCCTAGTTGTGATTGGGATTTGAGATGTTAACTTTTTATCAGTACTACACCATCCGTGAATTCCGCGCTTTGGGCGCGTGAATTTCTACCCTTTGAAAACAAAGATGATGAGAAAACACATACGTATTTTGACCCTACCTATTCTTGGTCCTTGGTTGGTGTTTCTACAGTTTCAAAACATAGATTTTTTTCCCTGTAGCTAGTGATGGAAACTAGGTTTGGATTCACGGTCTTACCACGACGGTTCACTTGATGTGATAGTAGGGTCATGGTTTACATACGGCTTGATAGTTTATGGGCTACCGTTATGGTAGGTTCATTGAAGACTGAAGGTCTTTAGGTAAGTCCGAGCGTCAGTACCACTATGATTGGATAATCAATAACGAATTTGAATAGGACTTGAACTCTATCAAATGACCATAAGTAAAACTCTATCTACCCAATCCACTGTGAATGGATGCCTATCGACGAATTCATTCTTTAATGGAATAAGGAAGGGGCAGAGCTTTGATGCCCGTCCAATGCCTTAGGAAGGGGTGAAATATGCAAATCTATAAAGAAAACTTGAAATAGAATTCGACTCTATTAGATCCTAAGAGATAAGTGATCACTAATTCATAGGAGTACGCATGGAATACAAGGGAAGGGTATCAAGTATTCGCCACCTCGGGCAATACTCTTCCTTTTCCTTTCCATATTAACGACCTACTATATAGTTCGACGTCATTATTATGGTTGTCTCCTCAACTTTCACCATATTTTCTTTCAAAATAATACATTTTCAACAAATCGCTGACTTGAGCGTCGGAGTGTCTTTAGTCAGCATCACACCGGTGTCAAGGACACATGTCATTCATCTGGCTTCTGACTTTGCATGTTGCTGGTACCCAATTAATTCGTTATTGTGAATTTTGATGTCTACATTTTGCCATCGGGTAGTATGCATAAAGATAGAATTATTTAGCCTTTGATAGTGGTATTGTTGGATGGTTCAACTCTAACGAGGAGTAGAACTTACTGCACGTGGAGCTCAATCTTCACTGAGAGCCTCCAGTTGGACCATTTGTATCTATATATGCATCAGGATCCTAATTCATGAATCTTTCGGTTCGAGAAATCAAAATAAGAGGATTGAAGATATTCGACACTGCCAGATGTAAGTCTTAAAAGATTTGTTAAGTTTTCAACACATACCCGGTGAGAATTCAAATCTCTTTTTTCTTTCATAGGAGAGGGTTTCAAGGAGAGCACTCAAAAGTATCAATAAGTTAGTCCAGAATTATGAGAAGAGATTTTATGTGAAACGATCAAAATAGTTGCTCATATTATTGTTATAGAGTGGGGTCATTAACAACTGTTGTTGTATTTATTCGGAGTGAGAATTACCAATAGTTGTTGTGTTAAAAACTTACCCTTAGGAAAATTATGCAAATTATGAAAACACAACCTTTCACAATCCTAGCATGGAGTAAATTGTAGATTGAGAAGGTAGGCTAGAGGAAATGGAGGTTTGGGGGTGTGGATATATGTTTTGATAAAGAATCTTGGTTTGCTTCAATTCTTGTACTTTTAAGTTGCACAACTTCTTTAAGTACTAGTTTCAACCACATTTCAAATGGTCTAACACAGCCTAATTCTTGTGTGGATTTACTGTTTGTAATCAGTACGTAGTTAAGATTTGGATAATGTGATATATATATATAGCTAGTCAAAAAGCAATCAGACTACTTATAGTTTAATAAGCAGCCTCATATCTCCAAACTTAAAGTTTATAATTCCAACCTAACAAGATCAATTATAATTGTACTCTTGACTAGAAATGGTCTAAATTGATCAACCACTTTCATAATATAAATTCTAGAAGCTCTTATAAGATACAAAAGCAGGTAAATTGAAAGTAACACATAAGCTGACCAAACTTCAAAAGGTGTTACAACAAGGTCAATTCATCTTCATCCTCTTATACTTTGACATTTTGTAAGGGAAAAGTTTAGTAGGGGAAAAAGAAAATAGTAAACTAATACATAGGACGATTAGGTAACTCTTCATCGATGGTCCTAGATTCGAAACTTCTACCTTGTTTATTGCCTTTAATTATTTGGAGTATGTATTGAATCATATGTTTTATCACAGAATTCATAGTCTTGTGGTAGATCTAAAGAGTTCTACCTAAAACGATCTTTTTGTCATTAAAAAAAAATCAAATAAAAGTAAATTTTTTCTTTAATGGTTTGATTGACAGAAGCACTAAATGCAACTTATTGGTTCAGATCCACTTGTAGGATTCTTGTATGCATTAATCCAAGGAAAACAATGAGGGGGAACAAGAATCAAATTCCCATTAAATTGGAATACTGAAAAAGCACAGAAAAGTAGTAGGGGACCAATTCTACTCAGTGCACTAAGTATTACCAATTCAATGGTTACTATACCTTCTTTAATGAATTCCACATTATTCAATAATATTACTATACAAATCATGGGGTTCTAAATTAAAATTTGTAAAATAAGAAAAAGTTACGGCTAAAAACGAATAATTAGAAAAAGTTTAGTGATTCTTAATGTGCTTAGTGTCACTTGTTTTATGTACTAATTAAAGTGACTGATTCATTAAGAAAATAATGTATCATTATTTACTAGATCGGTTTGACTTAGTTAAGTGAAACACAACTGTATGTTCTGCTTTAGGTAACAATAGTGATGATCATTGAGAAATTAATCCTACTTTGATAATTATGCTGACCTAGTAGGGTCTGTCTCCTTGGTCTTAATATCTTACTGTCACAGCCATTCAATGTGCTTGAAGTTTGGCACATGTTTATCTAGTTAAAACAACTCAATATAAAATCCAATTTAATTTCTAAAATATATTGAAAATAGATGGATCGAGAGTCAGAATCCCAAAATTAGAGTGTGCACTTATATAGTAAGAGGGTCAAAAAATATTCTCATACAATACTGAGAGAGATTTAATATAGCAGTTCTTTTTTTTTTTTAGTCTAAAAGAAGGTTTATTTATTAAGTTGAGACCCTCATGTCAATATGGCTCTGCCACTTCTAAGATCCCAATATGTTAGTTTAGTGATGGAGCACCTGTAACTTAAGCAGGTAATTAACTTGTTCATATATTCAGTTTTCTTTGAGACCAGTTATGGTACACTTTATACCCAATTAACTTAAACTAGGTCTTTTTCAAGCAGGATTATGTGTTTCAAAATTTAGCCCCTCATTTGAGTCCGAAGGGATTCTAAAGGGGAGTTTTCCCTGTCTCACCATCCAAAATAAAATAAAAAAGAAAGAAATTAGATGGACCTAGTCCCATGTGAGCTAGAGAACATGTCCGAGAAGACTGGTCTACACAGGAAAAGGTCCAGGTGTTAATTCTATTTATCTTCAGTCCTCCATTGAACAATTCCAGCTTTGACATGCACAATGTTTGCAAAATAAGGGCTCTTCGTAGTGTTCAAACATTATATATTCTTCTGCCTAGTAACACATATATTTCAGCTCCCTTCACAAAACCCAAAAACAAAAAACAAAAAAAAAAACAAAAAAAAAAAACAAAAAAAAGCAGCAAAAAAGAAAGAAAATTAGAAAACGCGTAATTGGTTTGGATCATCATCAAGAAAACTGCCATCATCAAGTGAAGTTCCTATGTTGTTTTTTTTTTTTTTTCTTTTTTTCATTTAAAGGACGCAAAACCGGATTACATAATTATCATTTTAGAGAATTTTTCACCCGTTCTATCTTTTCTAAAAATCAGCAAACTATGGATCGTGTTCCAATAGCGTGCAACAGTCATAATTCGCTAAACAGATTGCTGAACAACCTTACTTGAAAAGCAAGCTAGCCATTGACCCCCTAATGCAATATGTGATAATCATGAGTAATAATAATTACAAACTTAGATAATAAGAAAAAAGGCAAGGCCAACGGTTGTTGCAACAACAAGGAGAGAAAATAAGAAGAAAGAAGCCAAAAAAAGGAATAGGGTAAGCTTAGTTATTCTAATTGATGGATATAAATCTTTTCTCTATTGGAATGTGCCTGATAATTTGTTGTTTCCATTATTTCTTGAATTAGATCATGTGTTCTATGAGATACTTAGATGAGATTTTATATGTATGAAATTTACGGCTCTCAATGCAAATCAGTGGAGTTCTTAGATTTATATAACCGACCCCCCTAATAGAATAAAGTTTAATATGGTTTGATTTTGGATTATCTGTTGTATATATATTTTTGCCAACAAGGAGGTTCTCGTATGTTTTTTGTTGAAATGGAATACTATGTTTACAAACCCATGATGCTGCAACGCATTTAAATATATACTGCAAGTCAATCAAGTGCCTAAAAATATTTGTGAGAGGAGATATAAGTTCAAATTCAAGATTTTTGGTTATAACGAGTTATTATCTGACCCCTCCATATTTTCTTTCATTTGATTGAAGAAATGGAAAAACTAAGGCAGCAGTGAGAATTTGCTTTGAAAATTTTGATTGGATCTTGCGAATGGAAAAAATCTCATGGACATCTGGATGAGTGTCTTTATATGCCAACATGGATCATGAACTTTAGAGGAAGATTACAATCAAGTGAACTTCTTGGTTAGTGTAATGCCATGGATGCCTTGACCTTGTGTTCCTCTCCTTGTTGGTGAGACCTAACACAGATAGATTTCTCCAAAAATTATTATATTTATGTGAACATTTTATGTGTCTTCTCTCTTTTGAATTTTCTATTGGAGAGAGAGAGACTTCAGATTTTAAACTTTATTAAGGTATGATGATAATTTATAATTATTATAGGAATGTGTTCTGCAGTTACGCTTCAAGGAAAATGATAATGTAAAGTGAACATATTTGTTCGGAATAAATTTAAAATATTTTATAGATCAAATTAATGGAATCTCTATCAAGATATTCAAATTACATTGGAAGATCTATGGAGGCTACAACCCTTACAAAAACATGTATGTAGTTTGAGATAAAACAAAAAAAGTGGCAAAGGTTGCATTTAAAGCTAAGAGAGGGATTACAGATGACAATAGCTAGCGTTGGATTTTGCATGTACCAGCCCCGCCCCTACCCCAAATGGATAAGGAATTGGGGTTGAAAAAAAAAAATTGGCCAAGGTGAAAATTAACTTTCAATCCCCTCACAGAAAATGGGTGATGGGAGTGAAGAATGCAGGGGGTGGTGTGTGAGAATAGGTCTCGTGTTCCAAACCCACTCAATTGGACATCCCTAAGGCTGTTTTTACCAGAGTTTCTAAAATAGAGACTCTAGTATCGTATAATTATTACGTAATATAGTTCATTTGGTAAAACAAAAATCCATAAAGTAGATATTAAAATCACCAAAAGTGGGCCCGGGTCTCTAAAAAGTACAGAGTCTCTAAAAATGTTAACAACTTTTTAGAGACCCGGACCCACTTTTGATGATTTTAATATCTACTTTATGAATTTTTGTTTTACCAAATGAACTATATTACGTAATAATTATACGATACCAGAGTCTCTATTTTAGAGACTCTGGTAAGGACAGCCTAACAAGGATAAATTATCATCATGTCCAAATTTAATCTTAAAGCTTTTGTTAAATTATTACAAGAATTGGAATACTAAGTTGAACAAAAGAAAAATATAGCAAGCTTGGCCACTGAAGTCTCACAAAATGTCAACAAGGTTGGTAAAATTTTATTTTACTTTTATTTTTGGCTTGAGGAGGTAAATTGAGAATTGAAAAAGAAACAATAAAAGAAGGACTGCAAATATTAGGAGCAAAATGTTATACTGTATATACGTGGTAGGGTAGAATGACATTAACTCAATATTAAATATATTATATATACAGTGTAAGAGTAGAGTGTTATTAACTTAAAATTTTGTTGTTAATGAGTGTAAAATATTATTTTTCAAAAGTTTGAACGATTTTATTAAAGGTTTTAAAATTCATGCTCTAAATTTCATATTAAACCAAGTTTGGATTCTAAAATTACCCATTTTTCTTCTTTTTTTAACTTATTAAACATGTTGTCTGTCAAACTATGATATCGTATTGCATAAAGTGTTTTCGAGAGTATAAACAACAAAATTGAAAATACTAGTGAACCCGAAAAAAACCAAATTTTTGCCCGCTTTCTTTGACTTATCACATTGTGAGCCTGTTGCGTCATCTATCATGAACGTGGGGAATCTAATGCCAAATAATTTTTATGAACCCCACAAAACTCCATATTAAAATGAATGTGACAATATCTCCAAAATGTCAGTTAATTGGTGTAACGATTGGGACGTGAATTCACATTTTAAAATTTAATATTTTTATTAAGACAAGTTTAAGTAGATCTCGTGTTTAATTATTTTAAAGCATATTTTTTTCAAATAAAATCATATATTTTTAATTTAAATTTTAGTGTGGACTCAAAAAACTATAGAAACAATGAATGTGACAATACAAACTCCACACAGGGATGATATTTAAATGCCATTTTAATTAGTATATAATTTTATGTCTTTGTAACACGTCCCCTATGAACGGAACATTAGAGATGGGATTTTTTTATTTATTTTTTATTTTTATTTTTTTTTTGGGGTCAAAATTAGAGATGGGATAAGGGGGACCACTTTCATCTCTCTTACTCGGTTCATGAATAGCTCACAAGCGTGCTGATAAATAGCTGTCAGTCTTTATTTTATGCTTCCTCTGTCTTCTCTTGCAGCCTAAAATATAACTAGAATGGACCTTTTATAACAAATGAAGTACAATTATAATCCTGTAACACTTGAGAAAGACTCTTATCCTGTAACACTTGAGAAAGACTCTTACTATTTTGTTTTTTTATTTTTTTTTGGGTTAACGTAAGAATTCAGTTGGCAGAGCTCGACCTTGGTACAACAATGCTCCCTAATACATGTGTTTGATCACTCAAGAGTGTGAATTTAATAAGTAGTTAAGAAGTTCTAAACCTAGTCTTGCCAAATGTTACTTCTCCTTTTTTTGCCACTAGACTACCCCATTAGGGTCTATTTTTATTTTCTTAATGACAAGAAACTTCGGAAAGTCTTTAAGAATCACATTAAGTATATCAAATTTTGGGATATACGACCCCACTTAGAGGAAATATGCCTTAAATTAGTTAGACAAAAAATTTATCAAGATTAATCATAAATAAATTGATTTTTTAGCTAATTTAATTATATGATATAAACAAATCTTCTGTCTACACCCGAAAGATACGTACTATTTGAGATACTTGAATTGGACTTTTTCTGGTAATCTGGGCAATAGATTCAACCAGTGGGAATGGGGAGAAACTCACAAATGATGTTACATATATTGAGGACATATTGACATGGCATTCAATTATTAAAATCTATTGCTGCACAAATGTCATACATGTTAGATAGATAAAGGACTATGCCACCACCTTCGACGAAACAACATCTCAATGATCATTTGAAATGCACAGAAATTTCTGCGCAAAGAAAGCTTGTTTAAATAATTGTCCAAAGTTGTGGTATTAGGAGGGGGAAAAAAAAAAAAAACTCTAAGGTAAGGTTCACTCTCTATGAGTTTTCTCTCCTTCTTGAGAAACCCTAGGGTATTTTATTTTCGGTGTCGTTGGAAGTTGTTCGGTGACTCTGCATACTAAAGTCAATTATTAAAGGCGCAATTTATGAATTTTTTTTATTTTTATAGTTGGTGTTATTTGGAGGTTGTCCCGTTACTCTGCATACCAAAGTCAATTATTGAAGGCATAATTTATGAATGATGTAACAAGAACAACGAATTTGAAAATTACTTACCAAAGTCAACACCTGAAATACAAATGGATTGTATGTGGATGCGTAACATAGTACCAATGTCTAATTCTAGTACCATGTTAGTCAACTTTAGGTTTTATCATGAAATCAATTGGTATTATTTAGAGTAGCTCAAGATCCTTGTATACTGGTCATGAAAATCCTAACTTATTCATGTGAGACAATTAAATTCTCTAGATCATTTGGTTGAAGACTTCAACGGCTAGGGCCCTTGTTAGGCCTGGTGCGTCCCTTCGGCTTGCATGCGTGCAAGATGTTGGTCGCAGGTCGCTCAACTGAAAACTGTTTCGGCCTGGTTGTTTTGGGCCAATTTCAATATGTTTAGTCTCTAGGCTTGACCAAGAATGTATGTGTAATTTGGGCCTGTTTTAGGGCTTCTGAAGCACTAGACTGCACTTTGTTTTGTTCTTTCTGTTTTGGTCCAGGTTGGTTGGACCGTATGTAAGTCTTTCCTTTTAATGCAACTATTTTCTTAAACTAAAGACAAAAAAAGAAAATAAGAAGAATAGTTGCCCCCAAAGGGGTAGCTTAGTGACAACAATAAGAGGTAGATGTGGCATTTGGGCTAACCCAGCAAGGCTCGCACGACGCGATTGAATTATGGGTTGAGAAAATTGAGTCTGGTTCGACACAGATATTTAGTGGGCTGAGTTGGGTTGGTCTCATTTTTCAGAATATAGATCCAGCTCGGCCTACGAGCCTACTACCATGAGTCACGAGCTGGGTTGGATTGAATTGGGCCAAGCCATTTTTTTTGTGATTACTGTATTTTGAATATAATATATATACATATATATACATTTATATATACATATATATACATTTATATATACATATATATACATTTATATATACATATATATACATTTATATATACATATATATACATTTATATATACATATATATACATTTATATATACATATATATACATTTATATATACATATATATACATATATATATATATATATAAATATATAGTATTATACAAACACATACATATACAAACACCAATATATATATTAATAATTAAAAAAAAAATTTAAGCTTCATTTTTTTATTTTTTTTAAGAAAAATTAATTTAACTATTAACGAGACAATATATAAGTTGATTGACAAAATTAACAATTAACATAAATAATATAATATTACATAACAAACTACAAGTTAATGAGACAAAATAGATTAATGATATAAACATAAAAATAAAACATTATATAAACGTTTGAAGAAAGTTAGTACAAAAGTTCTATATTTTGTTATGCTCCTTATATGGGTGTTAGACCTACTGGTAGTGGTGGTGGGTTTGGCGGTGGCGATGGTTGAATAACCATTTCAGAATTAAAATAGTTTGTACATTTGATTGTTAACATACAAGGTATCTTACAAACGTTCCAATTTTAAATTTTTTTGAACCCCACAAAACTCCATATTAAAATGAATGTGACAATATTTCCAAAACGTCAGTCAAATGGTGCAGCGATTGGGGCGTGAACAAAATTCGTTCATCCGATAAAAAAAAAAGGATTAATTCACATTTTAAAATTGAATCAACCAAAAGACCATTTTTATTAGGACAAGTTTCAGTAAATCTTGTGTTTAATTATTTTAGATTATGTTTTTTTCGAATGAAATCATGTATTTTTAATTTGGATCCTGATATAGACTCTAAAAGCTATAAAAATAACGAACGTGACAATGCAAACTCCACACAGGGATGATCTTTAATGGGTTAAAGTCATTTTGCCCCATGGCTTCTTGGTTAAAACCCAAACTCCCCCATCAACTTGTAGATTTGCCCAGATTCTTCATGAGCATTAACTCTGTTACTTTTTAGGGCTAGAATTGTCATTTAAAATAATTTTAAAAAAATATATAGCTAGCTTTCTTCTTCCTTTTCATCGTTTTCACTCTTCTTGCCGGCAGCTGGACTTGTTCTACGTTGACACAATTTCAGACTGTTTTCTTTTCTTAGAATTCCAGGCTCTTTTCATCATTTATGTGACTGTTATCACTAACTTTGACATACACGAAACTATAAAGATAGAGGCATGTTTCTCTTAGAATTAAGTGACCTCTTTTGCTAAAATAAAACATCACAAATCAGGGGCAGAGACAAAAGTTGAGCATAGGGGAGTCGATTTTTTTTTTTTTTTTTTGCACAGTATTTTTTGAACATACTTGATACTACGTACGTATATATATATATATATATATATATGACAGATAGAATATAAAAAAGGAAGATAATAATTTTATTTAAAAAATATACAACAATCAGTGTATATATATATATATATATATTTTTTTAACTTAGCATATATACCTTTCAACTTAAGATTTGTAGGAAGATATGTGTAATAAAATTGAGATTTGTAAGGAAAATTTGAGTAGAAAAAAAAAATGATAAAAAAAAAATGGAACACAGCTGCACATAGCCTTTAAGCTGGTTTTCCTAGCTTTTTTTTTTTTTTTTAATTCACCAACTTACAAGGAGACTAGCTAAAAAATATAATATTTGCGCATGGAGAATCAAACCCACACTAACCATATAAATAAACTCATGTCTAACCACCAAGGTAAATCACATATTATAAATTTTAAAAACTTTTATAATATTTATTTGCGGACCAAATCTATTTTTCAAAAACAAATACATTAATTTTTTTTTTTTTAAGAGGCCGGGGGGCCCTCCCTCCCTGTCACAGATGATCCAACAATGAAAGCATACCCATCCCTCTGGTAATGTCAAGAGCTTCTACTTGGCCAATATACATATATAAAGAGAGCTTCCACAAGGGATTACATACTTCGCCAACGCCAAAACCTTTTCATCTTTAACTTCTAGCTGAGTTGCAGCCATCAACCCACCAATGGCTGAACCAAAAATTATTGCATCATAATAGCCCTAGTGTTATTCGCTGCTAAACTGTTTCCATCACTTTCTTTACATCCACCATTATTCTCAACCTCAAAAAAGATCCCTTTTTTCTATCAAAAAAACCAAAATTTTAACTCATTAAGATTGTGATCCCTATATGAGATTTCAAGGGGTCAGCAAAAGGAAAAAAAAAAAAAAAAAATCATCGACAAAAAGAATAAAGAAAAGCAGAGAAAATTCTATTAAAGAAAACCTTGTTTCATTCTTGAATTGTGGGGTTTCTGAATTGATAGTAAATAAAGATTTGAACTTTTGGCTTTTGGGTATGATTGTATTCAAATTTTGTGGTTCTTTTTATTATTACCAAGAAATTGAGAATTTAAATGCGCCGGTCCTTTTCCAGTGGTGGGTTTTAATAGGGTGATGAAGAAGCAATAAGCTATGTTTAAGGTGGCTGCTCTGTTTTCCAGTGGTGTTTGGGAGTGGAGAATGAGGAAGGGATTAGGCATTAGGATTGCTGAAAGTGAGAACTCATCCGGCAAGAGCAACAGAAAGGTGGAAGAAAAAATGTACCTTTTATAAAAATGAAGCACAATTATAATCACTTAACACTTGAGAAAGACTCGTACTAATTTTCTTCTTCTTTTTTTTTTTTTGGGTTAATGTGTAGACTTCGACCACTAATTGGTAAACTCATGAATGCAATAGTGTCCTAATACATGCTTCAAGTCACTTACGAGTGTGAACCTAATAAGTAGCTAAGAAGTTTCAAACCCAAGTTTGTCATATGTAACTTCTCTTTGTTTGTCCTTAGGCTATTCTCCTGGGGTCTATTTTTATTTTCTTAATGACAAGAAATTTCGGAAAATCTTTAAAAATCATATTAAGGGTGTCAAATTTTGAAATATATGACCCAATTAGAGGAGATATGCGTCAAATTAGTTAGACATAAAACCTATCGAGAATGATTATAAAGAAATAACTTTTTAACTAATTTAATTATATAATGTAAACAAATCTTCTCTCTATATCCTAAAAAGAAGTATTATTTGAGGTGCTAAAATTGGACTTTTTCTGGAAATCTGGGCAATAGATTCTCCCAGTGGGAATGGGAAAAGGGTGGTTTAGAAACTCGCAAATGATGTTACATATATTGAGGGCATATTGACATGGCAGTTAATTATTAAAATCTCTTGCTGCACAAATGTCATACATATTAGATAAAGGACTATGCCACCACCTTCCACGAAAGAACAATCTCAAAGATCATTTGAAATGCATAGAAATTTCTGCGCAAAGAAAGCTTGTATTAATTTAAGTTTGTTTAAATAATTGTAAAGCACAAAGCAAGGCTTTGGCCTTAATCCGTCAAAAATGCGGTACTAGGAGGAAAAAGGAAAAACTCTAGGGTAAGGTTCACTCTCTATGAATTCTCTCTCTTCCTTGAGAAACCTTACGATTTTTCTATAGTTGGTGTCGTCTGAAAGTTATTTGATGGTCCTCCATACGAAAATCAATTGTTGAAGGTGTAATTTGTAAATGATTTTTTTAAAGTTGGTGTTGTTTGGAGGTTGTCCCATGGCTTTACATACCAAAATCAATTATTAAAGGCATAATTTATGATTGACATGGTAGAAGAGCAGCGAATTTGAAAACAATGCACCAAAGTCAACGCTTGAACACAAATGGATTGTATGTGGATAGATATCATAGTACTAATGCCCAACTCTAGTACCATGTTAGTCAATCTCATTTGAAAATTAATTGGTATATGATGCAATAACTTAGTATCATATACACTGGCTATGAAAGTTTTGACATATCTATGTGAGACAATTGAATTCTCTAACATATTGTTCATTTGGTTCAAGTGAAGACTTCATGGGCTAGGGCCCTTAGAGGAAGTGAGGCCCCCACTCAGCCCACTGACCTAGTCATCAATCTTGTAAATTGCGTAATTAAAGTTTGAAATTATAGGGATTCTACTTTAGGTGGAATTCTATCAATTCAGAAAAAGAAAAGGAAAAAATAATAAAAGTTAAGAAACACTCACCTTTGAGGACGACAAGACGTTGCCTTCTTTTAGCCTCTTATTTAGTTTTCGTCATAAAGCTTCTTTTCTATCTTTGAGAGCCAACTTTAAGGCTCCTCCCGAATGAAATGCAATAGGATCTAAAGAGATTATGTCTTCATCCATACGATCCTAAGTACCCGAATCGAAATGTTTACACCCTTGTAGAAAATCGCGGGAGAAAAGAGGTAGCGAACCAGCAGTTTATGGGGCTAGTGCCTTGGTCCTTGTTGTTGTGGGTTGTGACGGGAGGCTAAGAATGGTGGGATAATTCCGGACAACTAAGGTAAGTGGGGGTTTTCTGAGTCCCAAGGGCGGAGCTAGGCCCCGGCCCCCACAAGATTTTTTTTTAAAAAAAAAGTTTATGTAATATTGTTAAAAAAAAAATTATTGTGTTAAAAAAAATATATAGTATTATTAAAAATAAGTTAACAGTCCCCTATTTTTGTTTTTTCTAATCTTCTTATTTGAATCTTGACCTCTCAATTTTAAAATCCTGACTCTGCCCTGGTTTTCTCGTGCTTGTCTCGCCATCCCCTTGTAAAATCCTACTCTGTGCTATTTTGTTGACTCGTTTAACCGTCGTTGATCATGTTCCATGACCTTGGTGGTACAAGTGATGAAATCAATACACTTGTGAAATCCTAACCCATGTTTCATACTTGTTTACTTTGTTAAATACCGATCATGAGCCATTTTCTTTTACATTTCCATTGAGTTCCAGATTTCCTATTAGGAGGAATCTTAGTTCTTGCTTCCCAGCGTACGGAAATTATTTTAGTATCATGGATGGTATGTTCCTCATGTCATAAAAGATAACGAACTGTCGTAAGCTATTCTCATCATGCATCATTGATTCTTTATGAAAGTGTTAAGCCCATCTATATTGTAGACCTGATGTCAATATTTTGTTTCAGCAGTAAGAGCGTCATATACTTGATGTTCCATGGCGTCAAATGCTGTATTGTTTGGCTTCAAGATGCAGACCTTTTTCTGTTTTTGTTTCTCCTTTTTCCTTTTAATTCATTGTTATCATTTACTCTTCTCTTGCTTACCAGTCTCGAGCTAGTATGCGTCCTAGGCTTCGTTTGTTTGCCTTTTCAGATTTTACGGTATTTGGTAACACTGGAAAATTGGTCAACCGTAAAATGTTTTACGGTCAAAAATTACGGCTGCTTTTTCTTAATTTTACTGTGTTACCAAACACCGTAACATTAGTCAACCGTAAAATATTTTACGGTCAACAATTACGGCTAGTACAAAATTTTGTAAAATATTTTACGGAATTTTGGGAGAATAAAATATTTTACAGAATTCACGATACATTCAAACACCAGAAAATATTTTACAGTAATCTATTTTCTAAAAAAATATTTTTCCTCAATAAGTTATTTTACGGTAAACAAACGGAGCCCTGTAAAATATTTTATTTTCCAAAAAAATATTTTTTATGGAAAATATTTTACACAAGTAAATTATTTTATGGCAAACAAACAGAGCCTAGAATTACTAATATTTTCATCTACGCCTTGCCACTGTTTATATGCCATAACCATTGCCATGCACTTTTAACATAGGAATTAACATATATGAATGACTCCTTCTATACCATCTTTTGCTACTTTTACGTGCAGTAGGTTTGTTAGCATTGTTAGGACATGTCTTCAATATCCGTTTGATGCCAATGCATGCATGACCATCTAATCATTTATTTCTTTTGCTAAAAAATATTGATATATTCATCACTTTATTTTGTGGAATTGACTTACCTAATTCAAAATTACTCCATGACTCAGGATATTTTTAATACTTCTCATTGAATCTTAAAAGTTACATAAATATCCTCGTGTACTCGTATTGTCCCATATTAAATCCATATCGTGTAAACTGCGTTATGACATGACTTGATATGACGTGTTTGACAATTACTCACCCTATCGTGAAGTGATTGGGATCCAATAACGTGTGTGCCTGGAGACTTTGTACCCCTGTCGTGTACGCCAATAGGAGTCTTGTACCTACAACATGTTATTATCGCAATTGATATGCTACAATGTAGTAACAACTGAGCTTGTGTGATATTCTATTAGCTTATATTACAAATACTTTTGTTTTTCATTAATAATATATATGCCACATTTGACGTGTCCTCGTGATCCTCTTACTTTTGTTTCGACTATTGTTTTCGAACACTTAGCGTTCCTTCATGTCATTTTTACCATTGGATAAGAGTTTTAGTGATGAAAGACTATTCTACTCATGCCACATAATGTTAGATTTGCCAGTTTGGCAAGTTTGGCAATTTAACGGTAAACGTTTCCTTTGAGGTTATCTCTTAAACACTTGGAGTGCAATAGTTTCAATAAATGGTGGATTTTTTTAGTGCTATGTTATTTTTGTTATTGATTTGTGAATTTAGATAGACTCGTGTCCCAAGAGAATTACTCATTTTGGTACAAGGCGTATCACACCTTGAACCTATAGAGTCCATGGGTTTGAAGGCGTGACAGTATTAGTATCAGAGACTTTAGGTTTGATGATCACCAAACCTAGGTGGGACTAGGTAAATAAATAAATAATAGGATTTGATTGAAATTCTAATATCATGGAAAGGACACAAAGAAATATAAGTGTTTAATATCTTTTTGAGGCTTCATTAGAACGAGCCAGTTCGAGGTACAATTAGGATTATGATTATATTTATGTGTGATTGTGATAAAAATTAAAACTCTAGATTGAGAACTTCTCAATACGAGATTTGCTTTGCCAAAAAAAAAAAGTAATAAAGACAAGGGAATGATGGATAGAACTATTTGAGCTCTTATGGACCTTAGTTGAATTTGTTAAATTGCCAGAGGGAAAAAAAGGAAAAAAGGAAAACCACCCTTGATGATTTTTGCTTGGAGTAAGCTCCCCAAGTACACGATCCCTTGTTCAAATCATTTTGTTTCTCTTGATTGTTGTTTTGTTATAATAATTTTCTGATTGATCTTACTATAATATTTGCCAACTATCAGATTTGTAAACTCATTCCTAAAGTTTTTGGTTGCGGATTTAATACTTGGGAATAACTTATGAAGCTATTCCATTTACGTTTTGAAATTTTAAGTACTCGAACAGACTTTTCCAAAGCAACCGGAAAACCACCAAAAAAAAAAAAGGCTCTTGAGTTTGGATTAAACAGATTGCTAAAAACAACAAATTATTAACACAATCGCACTCAAGGTACTTAAAGATAACACCAAATAAAATGATTAGAAGTTAATTGCCAAAGCCGGCACATCTAACATAATGTGGAAACATAAAAACATTGTTTCATCATGAATATAAGTCTTATTCTCAATGGTTGTCTTGGAAGAACTTACTACCATCACTTGCAAGTCTCACCACTTACTCGTTATTATCTGAAAAAGGAAACAATCAAAGGGATCAACAAATTAAAAGCTCAATAAATAGGGGTCTTCCAAATAAAATAAAATAAAATAAAATTGACCTATGAACTATCAAGGGGAGGCATAATAGCCAATATAAGAAAAAGAGCTGACAAATAGGGGTGGATTTGGAAATTATTCCCAGTGGAGGATAAAGCTCAATCTTTTTTAACTATAAAATTAAGTACCCCCCTCCCCCCAACCCAGTGGGGGCATAAACACAGTATTTTTCTACGCAGCCTTCACCATCCACGTCAAATTAAATTCACAGCATATAGGATAAGAATTAATAGAATATTGTCATCATCTTCGTAAAAGGGAACAAAATAGTGGATTGGATAGCAATTAAGAACGAACATTTAGTGACTTTGAAAATGAATTTAACAGAAAGCTAAAGCTTCTGGCAAGAAGATTATGAAACCACTACAAAGCTACTATGAGAGACTCAAAAGAAATTGGTACTTACAAAATATCATTGCAATTATTAAAACTGAAGATATACCAAGGACTATTATATCAAAAACAAAGTTTCATCAAGGATTTTAGGAAGCGACAACGTATGACTTGGCAGCTATAGATGATATACAAAGATATTAGAATGCACATCATAGCCAACAACCATAAACCAAAAAAGTAAGAATTCACACTCACTAACAAACTCATGATTTCCAATAAGTAGTTTTGTAATGATTGCCCTCACGATCCAACCCCTAATGTTAGTTGTTGGATTATGACTCGTATTTATAGTTTATGCATAATTATCTTATAAGTCCATTGCTTAGAATTTAAGGATTACCTATAAATAAGCCCTATAACTATTGTAATAGGTGTGACAAAACATGAGAGGTGTGAGGCTTTGTAAGAGAGTGCTTGTAACAAGTTGATCATATAGTGAATAATTTTCCTGCATCCCCTGGACGTAGTAGTCTTTAGGTCGAATTACATAAATCCTATGTATTAATTTCTCGCATCTATCTTTTTTTCTAAATCACGTTTTTACACAAATGATATCACCCCAATCATAACATTAGTAATGCTAGAAAGAGGACTTACCGCAACAAGACGAGCTAAAACACTCATCACGCATACTGCTCGGTCACTATCTCTTCTCTCTCGCGATCAGCTGCAGGAGTGCAAGTGTTCTCTCAAATCAGTAAGTATTCAAGATAGAAGAAACGTGCTTGACTAGTGACATAAGAAGATCCCTATTCAGAATTAGTGGGTTATGTGCTAAAGTTTCTAGCATTTGCTACTTGTTGAAAATATGCAGAAGGCACTATCATAGGATTATTTTACGAATAATGCACGCATATTTAAATAAAAAGTGAAAAAAGGTACACCATCTATGGAAATGTGGAGGAGAAAATAAGTTGGAAATTATTGCTAGTGTTTCACATTGTTTCAGACCATGAATCGTTACCTGTATTGTGATTCCTAATGCCATTGTATTTATCCTTAATTTTATTCATCTCTACGACAATAGCGTTCATGTTCATTCTCTCTCTTGGTGATTCCATTGAACAGAACACTTCAATTCTCAGTATTGCAGCCACACACTCCACAATTCTCTTGTTTGAATCTTCATTGCCATTAACTTCAACATCTAATAGTATTGAAGGTTCAACAATCTCTGTCGTGCGCTCTGGTATTGCCATCTTAACATGTTGATGAAGGTCGATGTTGTTCTTGAATATATAATCTGTAGGCCTCTTACCAGTGAATATCTCCAGCAACATAATTCCAAAGCTGTATACATCTCCTTGTAGGGATGGCATTGAACCCATACCATATTCTGGACAAATAAGTTACAGATCGGGTAAGCTACCACCGTTGAAAATATAAATAATATGATAAGCCCTTTCCTAACACAATTAAAAAATTTCAACTGATAAGGAGTCCTTATTTGAACTAATTTGGATATCTAACGATCATCTCAGTAAGTTAACAAGTATGCACAAAAAAGAATAGAAATAGAAAAGGTGAAAATTGGTATGGTAATGTGTAATAGATGTTTAGGTACCTGGAGCCACATAACCAACAGTCCCTTTAAGGCCAGTTGAGCTTATTGCATTTTGAGAAGAGTTCTCATTTAAGTAGTTAGACAAAACTCTTGCTAGCCCAAAATCTCCAACATGTGCAGTCATTTCTTGATCAAGCAGAATATTACTCGGTTTTAGGTCACCATGGACAACTGGGGTTCCGCAGTGATGGTGAAGGTACTCAAGGGCATAAGCTATATCAGTTGATATGCTTAATCTTTGAGTAAGACTCAAATTCTCACGACTGCGTTGTGAGTTTTCACTATCATGCAACCACTCCTCTAAACTTCCATTAGGCATGAACTCGAAAATAAGAGCCTTAAAGTCATCGCCTTTGAAGTCAATGCTTGAGCATGAAGTGATAATCTTGAGGAGATTCCGATGACGAATGTTTCTCAGTGCATTGCATTCTGCCATGAAACTCTTGGCTGCTCCTTTCTGCATAAGATCGAGCACTTTCACTGCCACAGTCATTCCACCATTACCTAGAATGCCTCTGTACACGGATCCATGATCCCCTCGACCAATTAAGTTGGAAGATGAAAATTTATTTGTTGCTTGAGAAAGTTCAGCATACGAAACCTTTGGAAAATTTTCGTCAAGCAAGTGCTCGGGAGAAGATTCTGCTCTTGTTTTTTTCCTTTGCACGAACGCAAGATAAAGAGTTGCTGCTAAGATTGAACATGAAATGGTTAATGGGATAACAATTTTGAGAACCAGAGAAACTCGTTTGCTCTTTGGCACATCAACTTGACATACGGGAAGCCCCAAGCTCTTCAATCCCCCACAAACTTTTTGGTTTCCGACAATCGAAAATGCACTTTGATTTCTGAAGATCCCTTCCTGTGGTACCTCTCCTTCAAGACTATTGTATGATAAGTTCAAATATCGAATAAGAGTAAAGTTTTGTAGGTATGTTGGAATTTTCCCTAATAATTTATTTTCTGAAAGGTCAATGGTATGCAGGCTTTTTAGGTTGCTCAAAGTTGAAGGGATGCTTCCTTCAAATGAATTATCCCCCAAAAGAAGTTGCTCCAACATTTCACAACGACCAATTGAACTAGGAATTTCTCCGGACAAACTATTTTTGGAAATGTCCAATTCTAAGAGGTTGGTCATGTTACCTACCTCTGGAGGCAGCACTCCTGTCAGAAAATTATTAGCCAAGTTGAACGAACGGGTACTTGCAGCAAGACCTATTACAATTTCTTTTGGTATGACACCAGTGAGTTTATTCTGAAACAACAAAAAATCCTCTAGTTGTTGACAATTCCCTAAAGCAGGAGGAACGTTACCTTCCAAAGCATTCATTGCTAACTCGAGCCGGAGCATTTGTGTGATGTTTCCGAGTGAGGATGGAATGGATCCTGAAACTCTATTCTTGTATAGGAGAATATACTTCAATCTTTTAAGCTTTCCAATTCCTGTTGGAATTTTTCCTGTGATCATGTTGTCGTAAAACGAAAAATATTCTAGACCAACAAGGGCATCAATACCTTCAGGAATGGTTCCCGAAATTTGGTTTCTTCCTACTGATAGCAACTCAAGTGCATTTGAGAAATTGGCAATTGAACTGGGTAGCTCACCACTAAACATGTTATACCCTATATCAAGTAGTTGGAGTTTGCTACAGTTGGTAAGAGATGTTAGGAAACTGAATTCTTCACCATCCTCATTTTCCAAATTGTTCGTTACAAGTGTCAACCTCTTTAGATTTTTCAAGCTTCCAAGATTTGGAGGCACTGTACCTGTGAAGTTGTTAATTGCAAAGTTCACTTCTTCAAGTCCTGACGAATTGGATAATGAAATTGGAAGTGATCCACTAAAATAATTTTCTGCCACATATAGTCCCAACAGATTAAAAAGAGTGGACCCGATATCTGAAGGGATTCTTCCATGGAGGTTGTTCTCCGAAATATCAAGAATTTTGAGTGTAGAAAGGTTGTAGATCGGGGGAGGAATTGTTCCTGATAATTTATTCCCACCTATTTGTAAAAGCCGCAAATTCTCGAGTCTGCCTAGCTCACTTGGAATGGTTTCATTTCCGAAGGAGGATGCAACTATCGTGGAGGATTTGCAAAGTTTGGTCAATAGTTCCATAATACAGGCAGCAAGAGTTGACAGAGAGCTGGTCTCTATACAGTTGAGCGTGGAACAAAATTTCAAGGGCTTGGAATATTGGAGTTATAGATGAAATGCTTCATAAGACAATTGGGCATGAAAATGATGACGAAGAAAGGATTTAGCATGTAGCCACAAAAGCACACAGTTTAAACTTCATGGTACCATAAATTCTATACACTCACTATTTTTAATATTTATTTATTATTTAACTATTGAATAAAATGCATAATACTCCCTTGTGTTATAAAAAAGTTGCACAATAAACCATTTATTTTGAAAAGTGGCAAATACCTCATGTGTTACATAGAATGTTGCATTTTGCCCCCTGCCGTCTAATTTTCTATCAATATTAACCGAGAGTGTAGTACACACGCGAAAAATGCATTTGGTAATCTATTAAGCATTCAGACAAATATTATAGGACTAAAATGCCATTGATTTGTTCCTACCTTTTTCTTTTTTTTTTTTTTTCCTTCTACTCTCTCTTCTTCATCTTCACCAACTAAACAAACCCACCTTCCCCGAATGCTTCCACTTCTTCAAACATTTTCTTCCTTTCTTTTTCTTCTTTTTCTATTACTTTCAGAGTTTAGCTCAAAGATAAAAAGAATAAAAGAAATATATCAACTACTTCAACATTTTGCACTCATTTATCTTGCCATATCACCACTACTATGTAACTGATGAATTAATGCTACCATAATTTCTTAATGGTTTGGTGCAATTGTTGAAGTGTCTCTCATTTAATTCGGTTAACCCACTTAGGTAGCAATTGGTATATTATAATAAATTTGGACATGAGTGGAATGAGTAAGGAATGAAATGGGACTGAAAATGAAAAAAACTAAAGAATAAAAATTACATACTTGGTATGCTCTAAGAATAAAAATAGGAATAGTCAAATAGATATAACTCATATAATATGGCATGATTACTCTTTTATTATTATAGTATTATAAATAGGAATAAACATAGAGATAAACGTAAACAACATAAACATAATAAATATATAATAATAATAATAATAATAATAATAATAATATTATTATTATTATTATTATTATTGCATCGATAATAATAATAAAAATAATAATAATATTTAAAATAAATTATTATTAATTTTATTCTGTTTATTATTATAATATTGTTATATTATACGTAGATTATATATATATATATATATATATATATATATATATATATATATATATATATATATATATGTTTTTGTTATTAAATATTGTTATTATATCTTGTTTGTATCTATTATTATTTATTTTTATTTTGTTATTGTAATTATATTTTATTATTACTATATATTTTTATATTTACCGTTGTAGAAGAAAAACAACTTGCAGTCGTTTTTTTAGGGATTACAATACGTTGTTTAGGTATTGCAAAGTAGAAAAGTTTTGATAGGAGTATGTTAGTTATTTGAGAAATAAAGTCTATTTCCAAATTTGACCAAAAAAAAAAAAAAAAAAAGTCTATTTCCAAGTACATGAGAATGAGTTAATACCACATGTTTGCTCTAGAATGACTAATCCCATATATGGGGGAATGAGATTACCTTGGAAATGTAATTCTCAAGTTTATTTTTTCATATCAAGTATGATAATCAAAATACAGTTAAGAATGTTATTTCATTTTCAACTCACTTACACGTACCAATTACTACCCTAATAATTGTTAGAAAACCCTCGCTCAGGCTCAATACCACACCTTCTATAAGACCTAAAGTATGAAGAATGAGATATGGCACCTATTACAACTTTACAAACGAGAGTGTCTTTGTTATTGGAAGCTATACTATCCTTACTAGGAAAATATTTTGACGAGCACTCTTGCCCATTTTCAGAATTGGTTTGTATCTAGAAGTCGAAACATAAGCTTACGAAAATACACACATAAGAAATCGATTTGATTTCAATGAAGTTGATTGTAAATGCTAATGATCTAACTGCCTTTTGACCCAAAAAAAAAAAAAATTAAAAAATTTAATTTGACTGACTGATAGCACTGCATCTTTTACTTTCAGGTGGAAGGAATCATTGACGACTTTGTCCCTTTTGGCAATTAGTGCCGGAGTTAATGGGAGGCGTTGTGGAGTCGTCATGCGTGCTAAGCTTGTATTTGATTTCCATGAAGTTGATTGTAAAGCCAAATAAATAAATAAAAAAATTAATTGGCTGACTGATAGCACTGCATCTTTTACTTTCAGGTGGAGTGATCCTCGGTGTTTTTTCCGCAAATTAATGATGTTTTAGTAAGACTTTAACGTCATGGATCAATATGTATTGCGTCATGTGTGTTGATCCTCCCAGAGGAAAAAGACAGGTAAATTTCTATTAAGAGAAATGCTAGCTGTTGCTCTTAAACAGCAACCAAAGATCTAATCAATTTGAACAAAAAAAAAAAAAAAAAGAGAGAGATAATCAAGAAATGGTGGACTTAACCTCCTTTAAACCAAGAGGGAAAAACTAACGAAGAAAAAGAAATGATTCAACCATAAACAGAAAAAACAAGGATAATATCTTGTTTAGATTTAGTAAAATTATAAAAACAAACGTTGGTAAAAATTTATGTATTTTTTATTTGGATTGAAATAAAAATTAAAAGAAGAGATAAATTTTATAAACATATTGACACGTTTATCCTTTTTTTATATGTCTTATTTTTCTCTTTCTTCTTGCTATTAGTGGTAACATAAATATTTGACAATCATTTTATAATCTAACAACCTCTTTGACCTTGAAATTAGCGCGTATCCGTCCGATAAAAATTCGATAACGAAAATCGATAGGGTATCTGTTAGAGTTTGGTTTTGATAAGAGATAATCGATAGGTAAATAAATAAATTTTGATTTTAGACGTTAAAAAAACTAAAACACGAAATCCGAAACTCGATTATTAATGTAATAATAAATCTAATATAGATATATATGCATTAAAAATAATAGAAGACTAACTAAATTGATAACTAAAATGATAAAAATTTGAACTAAACTCAATTAAAAAAAGTGGAGCAAGCTCAATTAAAATAGATGGGCTAAGCCCATTAGACCAATAATTATAATCTTAAGAATTGTCAGCTTTAGTTGTAAATGAATTTTTTTTTCATAACTTCTTGATTTTGATTTTTGCTTATCAATCGTTATATAATTTATTCCAAATTTTATTATAGGCTTGGATTCTTTTTATTTTTAGTTTCTTTACATTTAAATTAATTTCTTTTAAATTTTTAGGCTTTTATTATTTAAACTATTTTTATTTTTTAATTTTATAATTAAACGGTTACAATTACGATTAATCACAATTTTTTGAATCCTTAATGGTTATAGTAATGGTTAGTGGTTTTTAAAACTGTTAGGTTTTAGTTATGGTCATGGTTATAAGTTTGCTAAACGGTTATGATTACGGTTTTTTCCTTTTTTTAGATTATCCAAACAGTTGTCATTTCTAGGTAGAGCTACATTTCTTTGAGTTGGGCTCATTTCAATTTCTTTTTGAGAATATGTATATTTTGAAGTTATTTTTTGACTAAAAATTTAATATAACCCCCACTGAAAAAAAATTATATATATAATAAGTGTCAAATTAAATAATTATAACCCCGGCTAAACAAAAAATCTAAAATTTGCCCCAGCTTACCGATCCTCCTCCAACCCTTGTAATCCATATAACGGGAGGGATCTAAAAATGCTTCTCTAGCCAATCCTTTTCTCCCTAAACCCCTACTCCAACCTCACTCTCTTAAAGAAAACTCAGTCTCATTTGCAAAGAAATAATTTTTTTAGAGGAAGGATAAATAGCATCAAAGCCCAAATCATCTTGTAGTCTCACTTCTACCTTTTAATACATGAAATGTATACACATTTAAAATCCCAACTCACACATATATAGGTATGGGCAGGAGCAGATTCAAGAATTCTTTTAAGTGGGAGCTAAAATAAATAATTTTTTAATTATATGAGTATATATATTTTTTTAGTGGGAGCTAATTAATTTCTTTAACTAAAACTACATGGATATTTAAATTTTATTTTCTAAAAAATACATAAATTTTTTAATGTGCCTCCACTAACCCTCATGTAGCTCTGCCCAGCAGAGTTGCTAAGGACAATGCTGCTTTCGATTCATCAACTTTTAGCGGTGCTGGTGGATTTATATGGGGACTAGTGGTGACGGGACAAAAAATTAAAAATAGTATGTTTTGTTTTTTTAAAAAAAGTTAAATATCTATAAATTTTTATTAAAAGAATAAATTAGTCCCTGTTGAAAAATAAATATCCATATGCTTTTTTATTTTTTATTTTTATTTTTATTTTTAACCCTGATCAAGAAGAATTCCTGTTCTACAGTCAATGGTTTGGCCACATGCCAATGTTTCTTTCACTTTTCCCTTAATATTTTATCAAGCTATGCCGTGTCTTGGACTTGAATTGACTAGGAAAGTTGATTTTCTTTTTGGGTCAATGGAAAATCGAATTAATTAATGTGGCAACAATGTAAAAGAAAATTATTAACGGAAAGTTCGGAGCGGAGTACTTAACAGTATAAGACTATATGCTTACCTTTTTTTTTTTTGGTCATAGACTATATGCTTACGATCTATTTGGGTATGCATGATTCGAAAACTCTTTTCCACTAAAAAAAATGGAGACTTCAAAATTAAAATAGTGACATGATAGACATCTTCAAAAGCTGTTAATAAAAGTTGAGGAGATCAAGAGAAATGGATGGCACAGTTGTTTAGACATGATAAGGTGCACAATGTGTTGGCGCAAAAAATATTTCGAGGGCTTGGAATATTTAGGTGTAAGATGAAATACTTCACAAGATGTAATTGAGCAGGAAAATGAAAATGAAGAATGGATTTAGCAAGTAACAATAAAAGCATACAGTTTAAATTTCATGGTACAAGAAATCCTTTGCCGCTCTTACAACACTTTGTCGTGATGGAGCACATAAATGTAGCGAAGCAACAACGATTTACGTGGTTAGGTCACCTATGAATTTTGTCAACCATCACATGTTTTTTTTTTTTTTTTTTCATTTTTCAATATATATATATATAAACAACAGCTATGGACCAAAACTCGAGAGCCTATAGACAAATGGGCCCAAACAACTCAAAACATATACATCATAACAAAATTGGGTTAGACCCAACAAAAGTTTAATGATCTCACATCGAGATCTCACGCTCACAAGGGGTGATTCTTAAATGCAAGGGGTTCCTTTCCTAACAAACTAGTCTTTTGAGTTGGGTTCTCCCCTTAGGCTTGAAATGTTATATTGATACTTTCAATGAAAGTGGACTCCATGAGGGCAGACCACAGGCTAGATGAAAGTGCGGTAAGTGTTACACTGAGTGCAGCCGTCAAGAAAAGGGCTAACGTTGGACCAGTGTAGATAAGCTAGCCCGACATGGGTGTCGGCTCTTTAAGAGGGGTGAGAAATGTAATGATCCCACATGAGGATCTCACCCTCCCAAAGGGTGGTTCTTAAGTGCAAGGAATTTCTCTTCTAACAGACTAGTCTTTTGAGTTGAGTTCTCCCCTTAGCCTTTAGTTGTTACATTTTTGGGCATGAGTTGTTACAAAGCCACAACCCAATAAGGCAAACAAAAAAGCAGCCCAAAAAACATAAAAACCTAACCCTAATCCTAAAGCCTCCTTCTTCAAGCAACCAAATCAGAAAATGATGAACGCCAGGGCCAAAGCCTCAACGACGATCGGAGCTCGATAACACAAACATCAATTGATACTGTGGTATAATCCCAGCCTTCTAAAGCCTACAAATCACCCACCGAACTTGCCCTAAAATGAGCAAGAAACTCACTAACATGGAGTGAAAGAAAACGCGTTGAAAGGTACGCGCAAAACCAACAAAGGACAATACTGGTTGGATACTCCAAAAGCCATCGGGATCATGCCTCAACAAACAAAGCTTTAAATCAAAGGTGGAAACCAAGACTACCAAAGAACCTCTGCAACTACCACCTAAATTGGTGGTTAAAGCCCATTGAGGGTGGGAAGCCAAACAATAACTAACATTATCAACACTAGGAACAACTCGTGTAGGAGTTGTCCAATTTATATCCAAGGACCGAAAAATTAAGCTTTACACTGCCACAAAGTGCTTTAGCATAATACATGGTGATAAGGATGGAAAATAGTTGTATGCCCGAACTCAGTGATCTGATCTCAAGCTACCTGACCTGGAAAACAAGAAAAGGAATCGCAGGGGTTACGGCCCGTGTTTTTCCTCGGGTGTGAGAATAATTAGTATGTCCGAGTTGAGGGAGGTAGTTGAGAGTAATAAATATGCACAAGTTACCTGATAATTGTTGATGAATGAGTTATTTATACTAATACCAATTGCGGGCAATAAGTAATGCTTAATTTTGCCCGACACTGTTTATGTCTGTCCGAGATCATTACCCAACGGGTAAAACTATTATCCAGCGGATAAAGCTATTATTTAGGGGTTAAAGTCAGGTATCGCCTTAATGTCGCATCGAATGTGACAACCAGGCTGGGAAAATTATGCTTAAATTTTCTAAAAGCCCAACATTTCTCAACATAAGCCAAATAGCTAACGACTTTCTTTTAACAGCATTTCTAACCAAAACTCCACTACTAAAAGCTCTAAAACTTAAAAGCTAAAATTTTAAAATTAGGCCAAACAGACCCTTAATCATTCGCAAAATATATTGTAACCATTATTTTGATAAATAGTATATTAATTATCCAGAGATGAGATGATGGACAAAGATCATATGCGACTCAACCATGTAAATCTAAGTGGCTCTTTGCTACATTTATGTGCGCTCGTGTATACCCACAATACCAAATTGTTGTAAGACCCCAACACATTTATTGTTTAGCATTATTATATGCAATTCTATTTTTTTTCACTTATTTATCAACTCTTGTATGACTGCTTAGATGGCACACTGAAATATTAAACATTTTAATCTCGCTTTTCATATAGTATGATAACTAAGAATGTATATAACAATTAAAGAGTAAAATGCATAATACTCTTATGTGTTATATGAAAGTTGCACAATAGCCATGTGTTTTAAAAATTGGCAAATGGCCCCTTGTGTTATAATGAATGTTGCACACTTTCTCCAATCTCAATTTCCGTTAATGTTTGTTAATAGTAAATGTAAAATGACTTTATTGTCCTTTATTTATTTTTCTTTTCTTTTTTCTTTGTAATTTTTCTCAAACAGTCCTGTCCAAATGGCTATCATCTCCACCAATTGGATAGAAACACGTGGCACTGATGGCCTTGATAAAAATAAGAAGAATGACACCCCCATGGAAGATTCGAACTCGTGCCTCTTCATTATAGGATTGATAGGATAACCACTAAGCCAAGCACTACACTTATTTGTTTGCGGCACAAAATTGTATTTGTACGCTTTCAAGTGGAAGACCCTTTACCTTCATTCGCCATCTGCTTCTTGGATTGGACTTGCACTACCAATATTGCTTATACACAATTTGCATCACTTATACACAAACAACTAACAATTTTGAACCTTTTCTTGACACACCAATTCTTCATAATTTAAGATTAAAAAATTAAGTAATGGTTTTAATTAAATATGAACCTACATATTATTCTACAAAAAAAGTGAACCTAGATAACCTTATTACAACATAGAGACAAAAGGGAGAAGGTTGTGAAGGTGGCCTTGTTATCAAATCTCTGGTCAGATGAATAGTAGGCTGTAATAAGGGCTCGGTGTCATTATTAAAGGAAGACTATCATTTCTATCCGGGTACGATCATAGCTCAATGACGGTATCTGGAGAATAAGGATCGGCTAACACTATGCCAGCAACCGCGGTAATACAGTTGGTACACATCACACCAAGCCAATCTCGATAAAGTGAAAAGTGAAATCGATTTATATATATATGTATGTATCTATATACACATAATATGTAAATATTAACTTTCTTTTGTAGATCTTGCTAACTAAATGCGAATAACCTAAATGATAATAAAAAATGACAGGTGATGAAAAATCAAATGTTTGCAAACATTAAGATTGTAATTCAAAACTTTTGAAATTATTACTTAGCGATGTAATAAAATGATAGTTAAATGATCAATGGTTTTGTTTTTTGACTCTGAAAAATATAAAGGCAAGTGCTTTAAAATTGTAACACTCAAATAAATCATTAGATGTTTAAAATTGTTCTTATAATTTAATTTGTTTGACATTAAGAAGTATAAGGTGTTATATATTACCATTACTCTAAATGATGGAAGCAAATCCCTTGCTATGTTGTTGTAGTTACATTGCAACATTACATAGTATTACAAAAAGACTAAAAATGTTGAAAATGACATTAACCACATCATATGGTCTCATTGCATATAATCGCGTTACAAATTTTAAGCCATTGCAACTAAACTACAGTTTTAAAACCATTACATAAAAGTAATCTCATGAGCAATTATTAATAAAATATGATTAAAAAAAGTTTTAGTTATCTTGCAAAACATTTTAGCTTATGCAATGGTATTTTCATTTTTCAATTGAAAAGTTGCAAAAGAGTTAAAATTTTGTAGCAATCCTTTTTTCTTATTATTATTTTTAGGTCTTTAGATTATTATTATCTTTTTTCAGCTCTTTGGTACTCTTTTAACATTCCCATTTTTCTTTTCTTCTTGCTTACAATAACATTTAGTTGAGATGCTTATAGATGACAAGAATTAATTTTTAGATCATGAAGTGTTATGTATGGGTTACCCAAATTTTTTCTTGGCTTGCAGAATTAAATGTCACTAACTTGTTAAATGTCACTAGCGTTACTTTCAGTAATATGGGAAAGCTACCATCTATTTGTTACCTCATCATCATTCTTTATATCTTTGGCTTGGGCAAGTATATATATATCTACTCTCTCTCTTTCTTTCTGTATACCCATTTCTAAGTGTTCCATGTTGGGAAATATACATAAAAATTAAAAATAATTGCGCAGCAAAAAATAAATCATGTATTCGTCCATGTTTAATTATGCAGATCTAAATCAGATAATAATTTAATCTAATTAAATTAAATCCGCAATAGTTCTATGATTACCTCTTGAAGCGTAGTTCGATGTAGAATCTGAATCAAGCTCCCCAAGTGTGAAGTCTCCAAGATTGATCTACACATAATTTGCACTTGCTAATTGGATTTCTACCCCACTAGATTTCTAGAGAAATCCTATATATTTTTCTGACTGATAAATTGTGCTAGCTATTTTTCTGTTAGAACACTACTATATATAGGGAACATATATGACCTAAGCCATAAGTAGGTTGGTCTTAAACTTACCAGCCTTGGGCTCCACAATAATCAGATCACTATCTAATTACTACGAGCCCATTAAATTAATATTTAGGACGATTCTAAATTTAATTTAATATTTTCTATAATCCAATTAATCTGCAAATTCTATTTGTGTGTGACCTCTCGGGTTCATATTTAATCGGTAGTGAATAATTAATTCCTCTAATTAATTAATTAGAACTCTTTCTAATTAATTCACAAATCGTGAGTGACACATAGCAGTGTATCACGATTACCCAATTAAAGATGAAGTGCAAGTATGCGAACCCAAATAATAATTTATTTGCAATCTAATCCTACTGTCTCAATTATCCCGATCGAGCCAGAGTCATGGATTGGGTCGTCAAACTCTCTTACTTGACCATATGCCAAAACCCAATTAATTAGTGACTAATGAATAATTTGTGAAACGACTTCCACTATTCTACCTTGGCCAAGGATTTCAAGTCACTCAATTAATCAGATTGCATAGGACACCCAATTAACAGTTTCCGTGTCTACATATACATTTCTGCATGACGAAATAAATCACAACCACTGAATACATTATCTAATCCATGATTAGGACTAGCTTATTTGCACCAGCAAATCATGAGATAATCGTAGTTTCTCAGATCTGAGAATTAATTGCATAATTACATGATACAACGTATTATTGACATTCCATGTAATTCGTTATATCGGTGGCCAAGTGCAGTTACTTATTTACAATAAGTACTTATACATCTACTATAACGATATGAGACAAATCATCCAAACTGATATCTCATATAATTTGGTTAGTAGACTGTAATCCGATCTATCTGGATAAACTAATACCCAATTAATTTATCCTATGATCGGAGATAACTTTTAGAATATATTCATGATTATAGATTCCGTCATTCGTATCCTTACTCCTAAGGATAGAATCTATAAATAGTATTCTAATGACTTTATTTATTCAATCAAAACATTTATACTAAATAAATAAACTGCCCATATTAAATGAATTAATAAATTAAATAACACATTATCCATAATTCCAAAATACAATTTATTGGCTTTTTGGGCATTATTCCTAACAATCCCCTACTTGTACTAAAGCCAATCAGAATGGTATCTCATACCCATCCCCTCTAAGTGTCGATCCAAAGACTGTTTAGTTAGAGCCTTGGTCAACGAGTCAGTAGTGTTATCTGCTGAAGCTACCTTTTGCATCACTATGTCACCTCTTCCCACAATTTCTCGGATAATGTGGTAACGCCTCTCTACGTGTTTGGATTTTTGGTGAGACCTCGATTCCTTAGCTTGCGCTATCGCTCCATTATTATCACAATATAAAGGCACTGCGACCTCAATAGAGGGAACCACTCCAAGTTCCGAGATGAACTTCTTAATCCAAACTGCCTCTTTTGTTGCATCTGATGCTGCGATGTATTCGGCTTCTGTAGTGGAATCTGCAGTCATACTCTGTTTGGAACTCTTTCAACTGACTGCTCCTCCATTACAAATGAAGATAAATCCATATGTGGATTTGCGATCATCCACATCAGACTGAAAATCCGAGTCAGTGAAACCCTCGACTTTTAATTCCTCTCCTCCATATATCAAGACCATATCCTTAGTCCTATTCAGGTACTTTAGGATATTCTTGACTGCCATCTAGTATTCCTCACCTGGATCTAATTGATATCTGCTAATAACACTTACAGCATGAGCGATATCAGGCCTAGTACATAGCATGACATACATAAGGCTTCCAATTGCCGAAGCGTATGAAATCCTATTCATCCTCTCTCTTTCTTCAGTTGTCTTAGGACTTATAGCCCTAGAGATAAGAATGCCATGTCTAAAAGGTAACAACCCCCTTTTAGAATCCTGCATGTTAAAACTCTTTAACACCTTGTCTATGTACGTACTCTGGGAAAGGCCTATCAATCCTTTCGATCTATCTTTATAGATTCGAATTCCTAGGATATAGGTCACTTCTCCTAAGTCTTTCATGGAGAATATTCTTGATAACCAAACCTTGACAGATGACATCATATCAATGTCATTCCCGATCAGTAGTATGTCATCTACATACAAGATGATGAATGTTACTGCTTTATTGCTAACTTTCTTGTAAACACAAGGTTCGTCTTCATTCTTAATGAAGCCAAATGTTCTGACGACCTCGTCAAAACGTTTGTTCCAACTCATTGAGGCTTGTTTGAGTCCATAGATGGATCTCTTTAGCTTGCACACTTTGTGACTTTCACCCATGGATTCAAAACCCATTTGTTGTTCCATATAAATGTCTTCTTCAATGAAGCCATTAAGAAAAATCGTTTTGACATCCATCTGCCATATCTTATAATCATAGTGTACAGCTATAGCCAATAAAATCCTAATAGATTTGAGCATTGCTACTGGCAAGAAATTTTCCTCATAGTCAACTCCTTGTCTCTGACCATAACCTTTTGCCACTAACCTTGCTTTGAAGGTTTCCACCTTCCTATCTGCACCCCTCTTTCTCTTATATACCCATTTGCACCCAATAGGTACAATACCTTCAGGTGGGTCTACAAGATTCCAGACTTGATTGGTGTGCATTGAATCCATCTCTGATTTCAAGGCTTCAAGCAATTTTCTTGAGTCCTTATCAGAAATAGCTTCTTCATAGGTTAGGGGATCATCGACATGATCACCATCATCCAATGTGAACAACTCTTGTCCTTGGATATGAAGGTAGTTATATCTTGTGGGAGGGACGAACAGTCCTTAAAGATTTACGTATCTGTGGTGAAGCAATTGGTTCTTCTAGAATAGTTTAATCCTAGATCAAATCCTGAGTTTCTACCTGATCAATTAGTTGCTCAATGTTTCCCTCATTAAGCTTTACTTTTCTTCCCAAACCACCTTCTTGGATGAACTCTTCCTCCAATAATATGGCATGTCTACTGACGAAGACTCTCTAGTCAGTAGGGGAATAAAAGTTGTATCCCAATGAATCCTTGGGATAACCAATGAATCTGACTTTGTCAGATCTCACTTCCAATTTCTCAGTTTTAAGCCTTTTAATGTAAGTAGGACGACCCCATACTCTAATGTGATTAAAGCTGGGCTTCTTATTTCTCCAGATCTCATAAGGAGTGCTTACAACTTATTTGAAAGTGACTCTATTCAAGATGTATGCCGCAGTGAGAAGAGCATGACCCCAAAGGCCAATAGGTAAATCAGTATAACTCATCATTGATCTGACCATGTTCAACAGAGTCCTATTTCTCCTTTCTGACACACCATTAAGCTCAGGTGTTCCAGGTGGAGTCAATGATACGATTATACCATTTTCTTTGAGATAATCCTGGAAGGGCAAAAACCATTTTAGTCCCTGAGGTTTGCTTTAAAGACCAAATTGGTCCCTCAGGTTTGTAAAAAGACCAAAGAGGTCCCTCCAGTTAATTTTTGTTAGTTAAATATTAATATTCAAAAGGGTTGACTGAGTTAAAAGACCATTATATCCTTAGTCAACATATATTATAAAAGAAAATTACAATAAAAGTCTAAATCAATCTAAAAAAAACATAATTCGCGTAGGAAAAAAAAACAAAAACTAAAAAATATCAGTTCAAACATAAACAAATTAAATTCAGTAATATATCGTTAAAAAATGAACAATCATCATCGATATAATTAACAGCGAGGGTACCGACCAGAAAAGATGATGAATCATGATTATTTATTTTTTAACGATATATTACTAACTTTAATTTGTTTATGTTTAAACTGATATTTTTTAGTTTTTATTTTTTTTTCCTACGCGAATTATGTTTTTTTTAGACTGATTTAGACTTTTATTATAATTTTCTTTTATAATATATGTTGGCTAAGGATATAATGGTCTTTTAACTCGGTCAACCCTTTGAATATTAATATTTGAATAACAAAAGTTAATTGGAGGGACCTCTTTGGTCTTTTTACAAACCTGAGGGACCAATTTGGTCTTTATAACAAACCTCAGGGACTAAAATGGTTTTGACCCAATCCTGGAATTCAGTACTAAGGTATTCCCCTCCTCGATCAGACCGAAGAGCCTTAATCTTTTTTCCAGTTTGGTTTTCTACTTCTGCTCTATATTCTTTGAACCTTTCAAAGGATTCAGATTTGTGTTTTATAAGATACACATACCCATACCGAGACACATCATCAGTAAAAGTAATAAAGTAGGCAAAACCACCTCGGGCCAATTCACCAAAAGGCCCACACACATCAGTGTGTATTAATTCTAAAATGTTTGTAGCTCTTTGCCTTTGTCCCAGAAAGGGTGATTTGGTCATTTCACCTAGGATGCAAGATTCATATGCTGGGAATGGACTCGGGCCACATGGGCTTATAAGTACTTCTTTCTCCAACTTCGTGATTCTAGCTTCCCCTATTTGACCTAATCTTAAGTGCCACAAATATTTAGAATTAATGGTATCTCTAGACCTTTTAAGGGTCTGTACATTCATGCATTGCTCATTTTTATTGTCGTCTTTCTTTATATCAAGTATATAAAGCTCATTTACTAATTTGCCCGTGCCAACACATTTATTTCGTAAATAAAAAAAACATCCATTATCCATAAACTTAAATTCAAAACCATTTTGAACTAATACTGAAACGGAAATGATGTTTCTCAAAGCATTTGGCAAAAATAAACAATTATCCAAAACTAAAGTAAATTTAGACAACAAAGTAAGACAACATGTCCCAATAGCTAACGCAGCAACCATTGCTCTATTTCCCACCTTCAGGACCACGTCGCCTTCTCTCAAAACTCTACTTCTCCTCAGTTCCTGTACAGAAGTACAAATATGAGAAGTGGCACCAGAATCTAGTACCCATGAAGTAGAATCATGATTAATCGAAAGACTAATCTCAAACATGAGCAATCGAGACATACCTGCGGAAGCCTTGCCCTTTCCGTTCAAACTCTTGAGGTACTCTGGGCAATTCCTCTTCCAATGTCCTTCCTTCTCACAGTGAAAGCAAGTTCCAGGCTTTGCAACCTTCCCCTTTTTCTTGGATACACCACCAGTAGGTTTGCCCTGAGGAGCCTTATTGCTTTCATTTTCCACAAGTTGCCCTTGAAATATTTCAAGCATATTCAAGAGCTGAGGCATGGAATACTTGATGTTATTCTCATAAACATCTATGACAAATGACTTAAATGATTCTGGCAATGATTGAAGGATCATACTAACCCAAAAACTTGAACCTCTTTCGAAGCCTAGGGTTTCAATAAGTTTGATCATACCAAACATTTTGATAATATGTGATCTAACGTCTGATCCTTCTACCATTCGAATACTGAAAAGTTCCTTTGAAACCAAAATGTAGTCTCTAACTTTCGGTGCTGAATCGCGCCATTTCTAAACTGTTTCCCTTTCTTCTAATGTGGCCTTTTCAGGTACCTCTGAAGAAAGCAGTCCTTCTATGCTATAATCTTTATTAGGACACAAAATCTTTTTAACGTTGTGAGACCAGTCAGCAAAATGAATGCCGGTTAAACAGTTCTTATCTAGGATAGTTGCAAGAGGATTCATTTTTGACATGTAACTACAGAAATAATTAATTGAAATTAGATAACGTATTATTAACTACTTGACTTGGGTCTTTAAATCAAATAGTACCCCCACTAAAGTTTTTAGAATTCTACACTTCCCTAGTAGCAAACGGAAAATCAAATAAATGATTTTCTTAGTGGATTGGGGGGCCCATTAATTTTTGTTTCATCTCACATTATAGATTCTTGGTGATATAAACACTAATGAGTAAAGAACACCTTATTCAATGCATCACATACAAATCCCAATTTTCTTGCCTACAATTCCCTTGACCTCACATTATAGATTT
The DNA here is from genome assembly GCA_037974665.1 of Ehretia macrophylla. Taxonomy (NCBI): domain Eukaryota; kingdom Viridiplantae; phylum Streptophyta; class Magnoliopsida; order Boraginales; family Ehretiaceae; genus Ehretia; species Ehretia macrophylla. The sequence continues at coordinate 18,039,589 of CM075768.1, read as the reverse complement.
TTGGTCTCTAAGAATTGTTTAAGTCAAACCTATTATCCTAAGAAATTTAGATTAATGCAATACCGACACCTCATATGATAGATTTTTGGTAGCCAGTAAGAATCTAAATTATCCTACATCTCATGTTTTATAGACTTAGTTTACATATTAATACAAATAAATAGCCCTTATGTGTCCACAACCAGCTACTCACTTGCCTAACATATAAACTAATCTATGATAATAGAAGGCAATGATATAATCTACTCTTAGACTACATCATTATTAACTTAATATTTGGAGTAGGAAGATTTGTCGGTCTTTAATTAAGGTCTCACTTTTCACATGCTTCTGGTTTCAATTATCATATAAACTAAACTAGAAACATCTACGCATTTAATATATATTGCATAATAAATAAATGCATGCAAATAAATAGGATGATCATGGACTAGGAGCACTATCAACCCGAGCCACTGGGTTGAATTCTTAAAATAAAATTAGGGCCCAATAATTGGGCAACTCCTTGTTGGGCTTCACAAAACTCCTTCTACGAACCGGGTCCACCAACTCCTTGATGCGTCCTACTTGATCTTCTTGTTACATTTATGTAAATAGATTCCTAATCTAATGGGATACATAAATGGGAATAAGGGTTTTATATTATCAAAATGGATAAGAGGCATGCAAGCCCCATTTAAATAATTTACATAAAACCCAAATGAATAAATAAATAAATAAACATACATTCATTCATTCATCCATTCTAGTCCATGATCATCCAAGCATATAATCATAAATATAATAGGTAATCCACGAATATGGCACAATTAATTTCTTTGATATAATCTCATTATATCTAGTTGCCTAAATTTAATAAACTATTTATTAAATAAGCAAAATATCTAATATTTTAAAATAAATAAAACACCTTTTATTTATTGATTATAATTAATAAATAATTTATTAATTAAATAACTTAATATCCTTTTTTGGGCTTTAAATAAAAAGGAGTTTTATTAAAATAAAGTTTTGGGCTAAATTAATAAAAACCAACCTTTTTATTAAAACATAGTCAACCCAAACATTTTAAAACAACTCATCAAAACCCAAAAAAACTCTAATAGCCCAATGAGAAAAGAAATAAAATAAAAACAAACCAAGGTCCAAAACCCATCAAACCATGACACTTAGGTCATGGGTTTCAGACCTGGATCCGGATCCAAATTGGATCCAGATCTGGGTCAGAAAACCCTAACCCAAAAAAAATATATTTTTTTCTTTTCTTTCTTCTTCCCTAGGGCCCCTCCCCCCTCCCTCTCCCCTTCCCCTTTTACCTTTTCTACCATGGTTGTACCTTGCAGCCATAGTGGCTTCCTCGGCAACGGCGCTGCCTTACTGCCTCTTTGTGCAACGCTGCTGCCACCATGGTAGCAGCCATGCGGCATAAGGGGAACAAAAACAAAAACAAAAATTCTTTTATTTTAAAACAGATTTTAAAATATGTAAAGAATCTGAAAAATATGTTGAGAAACATATAAAAACAGAATAATGAAATTTTAGAAAAGCTCTTTTCATAAAATTTCTAATTATGCAAAACAATTTTTCACATAATATTGGGAAGAAACTAATGGGCTATAATTTTATTAAAATTAAAAAACTTTAATTTCAAATATAAGAGATATAAGAAATTGTGCCATCAACGTTAAATCGCATAAGAAACATGAACGGTGGCTCTGATACAACTGTTGGGAAATATACATAACAATTAAAACTAATTGCGCAGCGGAAAATAAATCATGTACTCGTCCATGTTTAATTATGCAGATCTAAATCAGATAATAATTTAATCTAATTAAATTAAATCCGCAATAGTTCTAGGATTACCTCTTGAAGCGTAATTCGATGTAAAATCTGAATCAAGCTCCCCACGTGTGATGTCTCCAAGATTGATCCACACAGAATCTGCACTTGCTAATTGGATTTTTATCCCACTAGGTTTCTAGAGAAATACTATATATTTTTGTGACTGATAAATTGTGCTAGCTATTTCTCTGTCAGAACACTACTATATATAGGGAACATATATGACCTAAGCCATGAGTAGGCTGGTCTTGAACTTACTAGCCTTGGGCTCCACAATAATCAGATCACTATCTAATTACTACGAGCCCAATTAAATTAATATTTAGGACAATTCTAAATTCAATTTAATATTTTCTTTAATCCAATTAATCCGCAAATTCCATTTATGTGTAACCTCTCGGGTTCATATTTAATCGGTAGCGAATAATTAATTCCTCTAATTAATTAAATTAGAACTCTTTCTAATTAATTCATAAATCGTGAGTGACACCTAGCAGTGTATCACGATTACCCAATTAAAGATAAAGTGCAAGTATGCGAACCCAAATAGTAATTTATCTGCAATCAAATCCTACTGTCTTAATTATCCCGATCGAGCCAGAGTCATGGATTAGGTCGTCAAACTCTCTTACTCGACCATATGCCAAAACCTAATTAATTAGTGACTAATGAATAATTCATTAAACGACTTTCACTATTCAACCTTGGCCAAGGATTTCAAGTCACTCAATTAATCAGATTGCATAGGACACCCAATTAACAGTTTCCGTGTCTACACATACATTTCTGCATGACAGAATAAATCACAACCACTGAATACATTGTCTAATCCATGATTAGGACTAGTTTATTTGCACCAACATTCCTAATCATCAGATAATCGTAGTGTCTCAGGTCTGAGGATTAACTGCATAATTACATGATACAATGTATTATTGACATTCCATGTAACTCGTTATATCAGTGGTCAAGTCCAGTTACTTATTCACAATAAGTACTTATACATCTACTATAACGATATGAGACAAATCGCCCAAACTGATATCTCATATAATTTGGTTAGTAGACTGTAATCCGATCTATCCGGATAAACTAATGCCCAATTATTTTATCCTATTATCGGGGACAACTTTTAAAATATATTCATAATTATAGATTCCGTCACTCATATCTTTACTCCTAAGGATATAATCTATAAATAGTATTCTAAGAACTTTATTTATTCAATCAAAACATATATAATAAATAAATAAACTGCCCATATTAAATGAATTAATAAATTAAATAACAGATTATCCATAATTCCAAAATACAATTTATTGGCTTTTTAGGCATTATTCCTAACATTTCATATATGCACATATATGTTTGTGTATAGCCACTTTCTTTGTCCAATTCGAGCAATTTAAGTTACTAAATACCAACAAACGTATTATTAATAGTTTTACACATATTATTATCGAATTATTCAAATGCATTTGAGTTTTATGCAGTTTCTAATTATAATATCACTATACATCATTTGGGTGATGCTTTCCCCCTATTTATATGGGAAGATAGAGATATTTCAAAATTAATACATGAATTATTTCCGTACAATAGAGGTATAAAACACTGTTTAGATAACATAAAGAATGTCTCTTCAAATTATGTATGTTTCTATAATATTTTAAATATTTTTTAATAATAAAAAAAACCATTGCAATACGTGTCTTGTTGAAATAATTTTTTAATTGCTTTATGAACTAAAACTTTTTATAGTTATTTTATTGTTAAATTTTTTTTATCTCTTTTTGTTAATAATTATTCATAAGATTACTTTTTTGCAACTGATTTAAAATTATATTTTAACTGAAATAGTTTTTAAAACCATTGTTTATTTTCACAAAACAAAACCATTGTAGTAGAGAATTTACAACGGATTGCATGCAACGACAACATATGTAACAATTAAAATTTTTTGCAACAATTTTTAGTCTTTTTGCAACAACTTTAAATATAACAAGAGATAAAAAAAAATTGGTAGTGTGTTAAACAATTAATATTCACAGGGGTGGAGGGAAGTTCCCTCATTAGAGAGGGGTATAATAGTAATTTAATAATTAACTTAAAAAAATAATATGCATAAATTCGTTCTTTCTCTACAAAGTAAAGACGCCTCAACCTTCCACAATCTCACCATTCTCACGTCCCTACTTAGCTGAAGGCAAGACCCCTCAACCTTTCCCTTAAAATTCACATAAAGCTTTAGTTTTTTTTTCCTGTTTTTGAATTTATATTTACTTGGATTTTTGTCAATTTTGTTAATTGATAAATTATTCGTTTGTTGGGATCATATTGGATAAAAAGATTTAAATTTTTATTTTTTGTTGTTTATGCATAGATGGGTGTCTCAAATCTCTGTTATTAACTATGTCGTTGTAGTGCACTCCCTAATCCTTGGTTCTGGCTCCGCCACTAAATATACAACTACTAATTTCGTCATTTATTTTGCATACGCTCACTCATTTTTCAAGTTCTTATCTATTTTACTTGTTGATGAATAGGAGTGTTTGTCACATCAACCAATCTGTAAAGCGTACAGTCTATACATGGGATGTATAAGAAGATTTATGTGTGCTAGAGGCTGAGTGTATAATTTTTATGCCTTTAAAAGGTGTACCAAGACTCCACTACCCGATGATCCTAAGCACAACCCTTTCTACCATTGCTTTTGCTATTGCCAAACTCTAAAAAGGCATAGTCAAGAGTGTCCAAAATACTTTTTTAGTCACCTCCTCAAATCTATGTAGGTTCGCCAATGCCACCGACAACTAAAAAGAGTTAAATTTTGTATAAAAATTTCATTTTATGTAACTTGGTAGTACAACATATCACCTTCACCTGAGTTGAGCAAGAGTCTCTTCTAGAAAAAGGATAAAATAATACCATATAGTTCTGGATTTATGGTTATAAAGAGAAAAAAAAAGGAAGGAGATATTGAAGATCTTCAGAGTTAATCTTGGCATATTGGCAACATCAGCGGGATATTAACTCCATGATTTATACAATCAATCACATACTAATTATGTAAATACCATCTAGCATATATATCTCTCATGATTGATCTGTTATAATACTAATTGGCTTAGTTCTAGCACAACCTGTATCTTATATATACTATATTGCACATCAATCAAATTCATTCATCGCCTCACTTTTTTCTTCATGGTATCAGAGAAGGTTGTTAATTGATAAAAAAAAGCCTTTAGAAAACAACAACCAAAACAACCAAACACTCTTATCCTACCAAGGCTACCACACACGCAGCTGATAACAAAGAACCAAGCATTGTAGCTGTAGTAATAAAGGGCGATGGCCAACTTTTTTCGATAGGGGATGTCAATTCCCCCTATTTTCTTCAACCATCAGATCACCCGAGGTTGGTTTTCATTGTCTCTCCTCTAGAAAAGAATGGGGAAAATTATTTCATTTGGAAAAGGAACATGAGAATGCCTTGGATTCCAAGATTAAGACGGGTTTCATAGATGGAACCATGGACAAGCCAAACGTTAATTCCCAAGATTTGATGTCGTGGATCAAGTGCAACGCAGTGGTGAGATCCTGGTTAGTAAATTTCGTATCAAAAGAACTTCAAAAAAGTATTGCATATATAAAGACTGCAAGGGAAATCTGGAGAGACTTGGAGGAACATTTCTCGCAAGGAAACGCAGCCCGAATCTATGAGTTAAGGTGCGATATCGCATTGCTTCAACAAGAAAAAGTGACAATTTCAAGCTATTATGGTAAGCTACGAAGTCTATGCGATGAGTTGCAAGCGGCAAACCTAATACCCGTATGCACATGCAGATGTAAGTGTGGTGCATCAAAGAAAATTCAAACCATACGTGAAAGTGAGAAAGTCTATGACTTTCTCATTGGACTCGATAGCGGATTCACACCGTACGTTCTCATATATTGAGCACAAAACCATTGCCTAGCTTGGGAAGAGCTTATGCAATTACAACACAAGAAGAAAAACAACAAAAAGTTGCAGTGGCACGAGCACTTAGCATTGAGGCACTCCAAAGATCGCTGCTTCGAGCTTATTGAATATCCATCTAATTGGCGTGAAAAATCAAATAAATCAAATGGCAAAGCAGGACAATCAAATAGCGGGTTCGGGGCAAGGAATTTTAGTGCAGCCAACATTGTTCATATGGAGGAACATGAGCCAAATGGAATGCATGGACAATATGAATCGCAATCCTTTATACCATGACTCATAGAGACTCAATACCAGCAACTGCTGGGCCTTTTAAACAATGGGTTACGATAGGTTCGACAGCAAACTTGGCTAGCGTTTCTGGTATGATTAAAATACTCCTTTGGTCATAGACTAGGGGGCTACCGATCATTTTACTTGTACGCCTAAATTGCTTCTCAATAGTATTGTTAACCCTAATTTACCTCCTGTGAGTATCCTTGATGGTTACACCATGTTTGTACGCGCAATTAGAAACATGGCATTAGGGACCAACTTTAAGTTGGATCAAGTATTAGGAGTTCCCGAATTCAATTGCAACTTGTTATCCGTGAGTAAACTAACGAAAAAGTGGAACTGTTCATTAACCTTTTTCTCATATTTTTGCGTTGTGAAGGACTTACCCTCGATGAAACCAATTGGAGCACGTAGAATGCAGGGCAACTTATACTACATTGAACCAACAAGAGAGGGCAAGGCATTGATAGAAAACAAACGGGAAGATGCAGTTCTTTGGCATAAACGTTTGGGACACTTGTCGATAAATCATTTGTCTTGTGTATCATATTCTTTTAATTTGCATTCAAAAATGGTCTTTCTTTGTGATGCTTGTCACCGAGCAAAACATACTTGGCTGTTGTTTCCATTACGAAGCAATAAAACCACAAGAATTTTTGATTTGGTTCATGCTGATATCTGGGGCCCGTATAGAACAACTTCGAATTCATGTGCTCATTACTTTTTTAGTCAAGTTGATGATCATAGTAGAGGCACTTGGGTGTATCTTATGAAACAAAAGTTTGATAGTCGCCAATATTTACTACACTTCTTCAACTTGGTCAAGACAAAATTTGATGTAGGGGTTCATATTTTAAGAACTAATAACGACTTAGAAGTCGCTGACCAAGACTTGGTAATATTCTATCACCTAAATGGAATTGAACATCAAAATTCATGTGCATATACGCCACAACAAAATGGCATTGTTGAGAGAAAACATCGATACCTACTTGAAGTAGCTAGAGCCTTACGATTTCAAGCTCATTTGTTGATCTTATTTTGGGGTGAATATGTGCTTACTGCAGCCTACTTGATCAACCGTATGTCGTCCTCTCTACTACAAAATTGAACTCCTTATGAAATATTGCACGGTTCAGCTCTTACGTATAGTCATTTACGCATCCTTGGTTGCTTTTGCTATGCTAATATGACTCCTAAGCCAAGTGAGAAATTTGTTGCCCGATCCAAACCAGGGGTTTTCATTGTGTACCCTGCAAGCTAGAAAATATATCGTGTTGTTGATATTGAATCAAAAGTCATTTATACTTCAAGAGATGTTGTTTTATGAAGAGTGTTTTCCTTTCAAGAATGCGTCATCACCTGCAAACCTCAATCGTCCACTTACGCACATCACACCTGTATTATATGCATCACCTTCAACTAGTGTTGCTTCACAATTGCCAGTTCAACATGTTGTTCCCATTTCAATGGAATCAAATGTTGAACAGGTCAACACCTCACATGAGAACTCAACCCCTATGCTCCATGATGACACTGAACAGCCTATGGTATCACCCAGGACTCACCAAATAGCAATTCATCTTCATCCCTTCATGAACCACACACCGAGCTTAATGTTGAGTCATCCCCGGTGCCATCATGTACAAGAACCTCTCAAATAGAACTCAACAAGAGAAATAGGCAACTCCTACGACGACTTACGGATTTCCAAATTGTCTTGCCACCCTCTATCAAGCTGCCCCATTTGACCCTCGGCTCACTCGACGGTATACCCTCTCAACTCATACATTTCTTATTCTAAATTTTCTTAAGCTCATCATACCTTCTTAGTAGCTATCAGCTCACATGATGAGCCAACCACGTTCTCACAGGCAGTTCGACATAGTCATTGGCGTGACGCCATGACAAAAGAGATTCAGTCACTAGAAGCCAATAACAAGTAGACTCTCGAGGATCTTCCTCTTGACAAATGTACTGTTGACTCTAAATGGGTATACAATATCAAATACAGTCCAAATGGAAGCATTGAGCATTACAAAGCTCGATTAGTCACCAAAGGGTACACTCAAATTAAGGGGGTTGATTTTCACGAAACCTTCGCCTCGTCGCAAAATTGGTCACCAATCGGTGTCTATTGGTTGTTACCTCCACCAAAAATTAGGAGTTCTACCAACTTGATGTCAATAATGCATTCTTATATGGGGAGCTTGAAGAAGACGTTTTTATGAGGATTTCTCAAGGGTTTGCTCGAGAAGGGAAACGTCAAGTCTGTCGCCTTCGAAAATCATTGTATGGACTACAATAGGCTTCTCATAATTGGTATCACAAATTTATGACCTCTTTACTCGGGCTTGGCTTTCGGCAATCTCATAATGATTATTCCTTGTTCACTTCTTGTAATGGGGCTTCTTTTCTCGCTGTTTTGATCTATGTTGACGATGTGATCATTGTTGGGAATGACAACCCCCGCATCACCCACTTGAAACAATATCTCGATCGTCAATTCTACATCAAAGATCTTGGGCATTTGAAGTATTGCTTTCGGTAAGCTCATAATGACAACCCCCGCATCACCCACTTTAAATAAATGGTGGATTTTTTTAGCGCTATGTTATTTTTGTTATTGATTTGTGAATTTAGGTAGACTTGTGTCCCAAGAGAATTACTCATTTTGGTAGAAGGCTTGTCACACCTTGAACCTATAGAGTCCATGGGTTTGAAGGCGTGACAATATTGGTATCAGAGACTTTAGGTTTGATGATCACCAGACCTAAGTGGGACTAGGTAAATAAATAAATAATAGGATTTGATTGAAATTCTAATATCATGGAAAGGACACAAATAAATATAAGTGTTTAATATCTTTTTGAGGCTTCATTAGAACGAGCCAGTTCGAGGTACAATTAGGATTATGACTATATTTATGTGTGATTGTGATAAAAATTAAAACTCTAGATTGAGAACTTCCCAATACGTGATTTGCTTTGCCAAAAAAAAAGTAATAAAGACAAGAGAATGATGGATAGAACTATTTGAGCTCTTATGGACCTTAGTTGAATTTGTCAAATTGCCAGAGGGAAAAAAGGAAAAAAGGAAAAAAGGAAAACCACCCTTGATGATTTTTGCTTGGAATAAGCTCCCCAAGTACACGATCCCTTGTTCAAATCATTTTGTTTCTCTTGATTGTTGTTTTGTTATAATCATTTTCTGATTGATCTTACAATAATATTTGCCAACTATCAGATTTGTAAACTCATTCCTAAAGTTTTCGGTTGCGGATTTAATACTTGGGAATAACTTATGAAGCTATTCCATTTACGTTTTGAAATTTTAAGTACTCGAACAGACTTTTCAAAAGCAACCGGAAAACCACCAAAAAAAAAAGGCTCTTGAGTTTGGATTAAACAGATTGCTAAAAACAACAAATTATTAACACAATCGCACTCAAGGTACTTAAAGATAACACCAAATAAAATGATTAGAAGTTAATTGCCAAAGCCGGCACATCTAACATAATATGGAAACATGAAAACATTGTTTCATCATGAATATAAGTCTTATTCTCAATGGTTGTCTTGGAAGAACTTACTACCATCACTTGCAAGTCTCACCACTTACTCGTTATTATCTAAAAAAGGAAACAATCAAAGGGGTCAACAAATTAAAAGCTCAATAAGTAAGGGTCTTCCAAATAAAATAAAATAAAATTGACGTACGAACTATCAAGGGGATGCATAATAGCCAATATACGAAAAAAGAGCTCACAAATAGGGGTGGATTTGGGAATTATTCCGAGTGGAGGATAAAGCTCAATCTTTTTTAACTATAAAAATAAGTCCCCCCCTCCCCCAACCTAGTGGGGCATAAACACAGTATTTTTCTACGCAGCCTTCACCATCCACGTCAAATTAAATTCACAGCATATAGGATAAGAATTAATAGAATATTGTCATCATCTTCGTAAAAGGGAACAAAATAGTGGATTGGATAGCAATTAAGAACGAACATTTAGTGACTTTGAAAATGAATTTAACATAAAGCTAAAGCTTCTGGCAAGAAGATTATGAAACCACTACAAAGCTACTATGAGAGACTCAAAAGAAATTGGTACTTACAAAATATCATTGCAATTATTAAAACTGAAGGTATACCAAGGACTATTATATCAAAAACAAAGTTTCATCAAGGATTTTAGGAAGCGACAACGTATGACTTGGCAGCTATAGATGATATACAAAGATATTAGAATGCATATCATAGCCAACAACCATAAACCAAAAAAGTAAGAATTCACACTCACTAACAAACTCATGATTTCCAATAAGTAGTTTTGTAATGATTGCCCTCACGATCCAACCCCTAATGTTAGTTGTTGGGTTATGACTCGTATTTATAGTTTATGCATAATTATCTTATAAGCCCATTACTTAAAATTTAAGGATTACCTATAAATAAGTCCTATCATTATTGTAATAGGTGTGGCAAAACATGAGAGGTGTAAGGCTTTGTAAGAGAGTGCTTGTAACGAGTTGATCATATAGTGAATAATTTTCCTGCGTCCCCTGGACGTAGTAGTCTTTAGGTCGAATTACATAAATCCTATGTATTAATTTCTCGCATCTATCTTTTTTTCTAAATCACGTTTTTACACAAATGATATCACCCTAATCATAACATTAGTAATGCTAGAAAGAGGACTTACTGCCACAAGACGAGCTAAAACACTCATCACGCATACTGCTCGGTCACTATCTCTTCTCTCTCGTGATCAGCTGCAGGAGTGCAAGTGTTCTCTCAAATCAGTAAGTATTCAAGATAGAAGAAACGTGCTTGACTAGTGGCATAAGAAGATCCCTATTCAGAATTAGTGGGTTATATGCTAAAGTTTCTAGCATTTCCTACTTGTTGAAAATATGCAGAAGGCACTATCATAGGATTATTTTACGAATAATGCATGCATATTTAAATAAAAAGTGAAAAAAGGTACACCATCTATGGAAATGTGGAGGAGAAAATAAGTTGGAAATTATTGCTAGTGTTTCACATTGTTTCAGACCATGAATCGTTACCTGTATTGTGATTCCTAATGCCATTGTATTTATCCTTAATTTTATTCATCTCTACGACAATAGCGTTCATGCTCATTCTCTCTCTTGGTGATTCCATTGAACAGAACACTCCAATTCTCAATATTGCAGCCACACATTCCACAATTCTCTTGTTTGAATCTTCATTGCCATTAACTTCAGCATCTAATAGTATTGAAGGTTCAACAATCTCTGTCGTGCGCTCTGGTATTGCCATCTTAACATGTTGATGAAGGTCGATGTAGTTCTTGAATATATAATCTGTAGGCCTCTTACTAGTGAATATCTCCAGCAACATAATTCCAAAGCTGTATATATCTCCTTGTAGGGATGGCATTGAACCCATACCATATTCTGGACAAATAAGTTACAGATCGGGTAAGCTACCACCGTTGAAAATATAAATAATATGATAAGCCCTTTCCTAACACAATTAAAAAATTTCAACTGATAAGGAGTCCTTATTTGAACTAATTTGGATATCTAACGATCATCTCAGTAAGTTAACAAGTATGCACAAAAAAGAATAGAAATAGAAAAGGTGAAAATTGGTATAGTAATGTGTAATAGATGTTTAGGTACCTGGAGCCACATAACCAACAGTCCCTTTAAGGCCAGTTGAGCTTATTTCATTTTGAGAAGAGTTCTCATTTAAGTAGTTAGACAAAACTCTTGCTAGCCCAAAATCTCCAACATGTGCAGTCATTTTTTGATCAAGCAGAATATTACTCGGTTTTAGGTCACCATGGACAACTAGGGTTCCGCAGTAATGGTGAAGATACTCAAGGGCATAAGCTATATCAGTTGATATGCTTAATCTTTGACTAAGACTCAATTTCTCACGACTGCGTTGTGAGTTTTCACTGTCATGCAACCACTCCTCTAAACTTCCATTAGGCATGAACTCGAAAATAAGAGCCTTAAAGTCATCGCCTTTGAAGTCAATGCTTGAGCATGAAGTGATAATCTTGAGGAGATTCCGATGATGAATGTTTCTCAGTGCATTGCATTCTGCCATGAAACTCTTGGCTGCTCCTTTCTGCATAAGATCGAGCACTTTCACTGCCACAGTCATTCCACCATTACCTAGAATGCCTCTGTACACGGATCCATGACCCCCTCGACCAATTAAGTTAGAAGATGAAAATTTATTTGTTGCTTGAGAAAGTTCAGAATACGAAACCTTTGGAAAATTTTCGTCAAGCTAGTGCTCGGGAGAAGATTCTGCTCTTGTTTTTTTCCTTTGCACGAACGCAAGATAAAGAGTTGCTGCTAAGATTGAACATGAAATGGTTAATGGGATAACAATTTTGAGAACCAGAGAAACTCGTTTGCTCTTTGGCACATCAACTTGACATACGGGAAGCCCCAAGCTCTTCAATCCCCCACAAACTTTTTGGTTTCCGACAATCGAAAATGCACTTTGATTTCTGAAGATCCCTTCCTGTGGTACCTCTCCTTCAAGACTATTGTATGATAAGTTCAAATATCGAATAAGAGTAAAGTTTTGTAGGTATGTTGGAATTTTCCCTAATAATTTATTTTCTGAAAGGTCAATGGTATGCAGGCTTTTTAGGTTGCTCAAAGTTGAAGGGATGCTTCCTTCAAATGAATTATCCCCCAAAAGAAGTTGCTCCAACATTTCACAACGACCAATTGAACTAGGAACCAAAGACTCGAAGATGCTCATAGATAGGTGGAGATCTATAAAGACATTCGTAGGGAAGAAGATTACCAATAGTAGGAGAGGGTAAACGATTAATGGTGTAAACAGCAGTGAGTGCAGCTTCTCCCCAAAATCGTTCAGGACAAGAGGCAGAAATAAGGAATGTGCGAGTGATATCAAGAATATGTCTGTGTTTACGCTCAGCACGCCCATTTTGTTGAGAGATGTATGGACATGAGCGTTGAGAAATAGTACCGTGTTGATGAAGAAGGTCAAGGACACTAGACTCCTTGTATTCCATGGCAATATCAGTACAGAGGATTTTAATTCGTTGTGAAAATTGGGTAAAAATCATGGCAGTGTATTCAGAGTAGATGCGAGGAAAGTCAGATCGAACATGCATAAGATATAGCCATATAAATCTAGAATAATCATCTACAAAAATCACAAAGTATTTAGATCTGCCCATTGTAGGAGTAGGAGAAGGTCCCCAAATATCAGAGTGAATTAAATCAAAGCAGGCAGAAGATTCAGAATCACTTTTATTAAAGGATAAAGCAGGTTGTTTGCCAAGTTGACAAGGGAGACAATCAATCTTTTCAATTGACACTTTTCTTAATAAACCTGCAGAAACTAGAGGTTGAAGTTTTCCCAATGAGGCATCTCCTAATCAAGAATGCCAGAGATAAAGTGAGGAAGGTGTTGATGAGGAGATGACTGGAGCAGCGGTGTGAAGGTGTGATGGAAGATGTAGACTGATGAGTTCAAAAAGTCTTCCAACCTTACGGCCTATCCCAAGAATCTGTCCGGTATTGGGGTCCTGTACACGACAACCAGAATTAGAAAAAGTGACAACGAGACCAAGATCACATAATTGGCCAACCGAGATAAGGCTAAGAGTAAGTTTAGGAACAAGATAAGTGTTTGGAAGTGATGCAGAAGAAGTAGAAATTGTTCCTATATGACTAACATGCATAGAGTTTCCATCAGCTGTATAAATAGAGGGTTTATGGGAAATAGGCACTATTTTGTTTGTCAAACTTGAAGAGTCGGCAGTCATATGATTTGAACAAGCAGAGTCAAAGTACCAAGTAGACTTACCAACTGTGGTAGACAATGCAATGGAAGAAGAATGACTAGATTGAGCCAAAACCTGCTTAAGAACTTCTTGAAGATCTATAAGTGACATAGATGAGGTCGACGGGTCAATGGTAGTATCAGTGGCAATAACTGAGGACCCATCTTCAGTAGTGACAGCAGTAGAGTGTGAGGCGGACATTGGATATGGACCCTTAGGAGTAACACCTTTGGAATTGTTTCCACGAGAAGTCCTGTTAGGATTGCGATAACAATCACTTTGGAAGTGATTAGGTCCAATTTTCTTGCAAAATGTGCAAGTCCTGATGGGACAATTGATTAGTGTATGACCATATTTATGACAATATTTGCAGTATTGTTGAGCAGATGGCAAAGAGACTTGGCCTTTCGGTGCATAATTCGATGTCGCAAGTACCATATCAGAAGATCGAAGCTTATTTCGAGACTGAAGTCGAGTTTCCTCAGAAAAAAGTTCTTGAACTGCTTGCTCTAGTGTTGGAAAAGGATTTCGATGAAGTAAGGAGGCACGAACAGGTTCAAAGTCGTCGCGGAGGGCCATAAGAAAGTGAACAAGTCGACTTTTATCTCTCCAAACAACAAATTGTTCTGTATCCTCAGTACATTTCCAAGTAGGTTCGGAGGATGTAAGTTGATCCCAGATAGCATACATTTGCGACAAGAAGTTGTTGATTGATTGACCAATCTCTTGGTGCATGGAGTGAAGACTGATGGCAAGTTGATATTGATGAGCTCCATCTGCAGCTGTATACCTTTGTGCGAGAAAATCCCAAACCTCTTTGGCCGTACAAAAACGTCCAAACTGAAGACTTATGGAGGTAATACAAGTATTGCGAAACCAAGTGATAATTTGATGGGTTTTGCTATCTCATTCTTCAAGTCGTTCAGCATACTTATCATCAGATTCGCCAGTTGTTTTCTCAGGTTCTTGAGCATCCCCAGTAAGTAATCTCCATAATTTACGACCTCGAAGAAAGCTAGTCATGGCGTGGGCCCAATGTACGTAATTGGTTCCATCAAATATGATATTAATAGGTTGAGGAACATTTGAATGATCCATTTTGTAGACAAAACTGGTATTTTGAGTTGGAGTTTTGAAAAACGGAATGCAAAAATGAAATTAGGACGTCAAAAAACCTTAAGAATCATCTTGTCAATTTTTTTTTTTATTGGCTGACGTGGCGGTTTGCTGACCTGTGGTGACTGGAATGACAGTTGACTGACATATGTTGCTGACGTGGCAAATGATGTCAGCAAGGCCTTGTTTGGTGTGCTGAAATGCTGTAAAATATTCCAAAAGCGCAGTGTTCTTTTGACGGAAGGTGGAGGTTCGTCCGATGTCAGAATTTTACGTTTTTGGTATCGTTAGAATCCTCTCGACGAGTAGAACATTCTGGTGTGGCGCGTGTTACTGTTCACGATGTGTACAGTAGCAAATAGTGACTAACAGTTGGTGGTGGTGGTGGTGTTTGATCTGAATTGATATCAATGGTGTAAGCAATGCAAAATATAAGATATGTGAGTTTTGTATTGTGAGATGACAGTGGCACAAGCTACCAGAATAGTAGCTCTGATACCATGTCGAATTTACTAAACATTAGTGAAGAAGATAACGAGCAAATGAGAAGAAGAAGATGATTTCTTGTGTGTATCTTTGCAATGTTTCCAACTGCCTTATATAGGCTGAGTAAGGCTACTTTACATCATTATAATATGTCATTGTATCTAACATATGCCTAACATATGCCTAACTATCTAACATATGCCTAACTATCCACTAACACAAATTTAACACTCTTCCTCCAAATTCTTCTACTAAAAGTGCATTCAAAGAATATATGATCTCTTATGTGTGTGTTTTCGTAAGCTTATGTTTCGACTTCTAGATACAAACCAATTCTGAAAATGGGCAAGAGTGCTCGTCAAAATATTTTCCTAGTAAGGATAGTATAGCTTCCAATAACAAAGACACTCTCGTTTGTAAAGTTGTAATAGGTGCCATATCTCATTCTTCATACTTTAGGTCTTATAGAAGGTGTGGTATTGAGCCTGAGCGAGGGTTTTCTAACAATTATTAAGGTAGTAATTGGTACGTGTAAATGAGTTGAAAATGAATATGCAACTGTATTTCGATTATCATACTTGGTATGAAAAATTAAACTTGATAATTTCATTCCCGAGGTAATCTCATTCCCCCATATATGGGATTAGTCATTCTAGAGTAAACATGTGGTATTAGCTCATTTTCATGTGCTTGAGAATAGACTTTATTTCTCAAAGAGGGAAGTGCATCAGACCCCCTTGTACTTTATCGAAAGTGCACAACAGCCCCCTATAGTTTAAAAACCCCCTGAGTTAGTCCTTGTAGTTTTTCAAAAGTGCATAACACCCCCCTACCGTTAAAAAATCCGTTAAATTTAACGGAGAGTGTACTTCATACTCGTTAAGTAAGATTTTTTTTTTATTTTTAACGAATTTATTCATTAAATAATTATATGAATTGTCCAAATTACATTTCTTTTTTTTTTTGGCCTAAACAAAAGAGGAAATGGCAAAAGAGAGAAATGAAAAAAAAATGCGGGTATTTACGTCTTTTTTACAAAATCCGTTAAATATGACGGATTTTAAAACTGTAGGGGGGTGTTGTGCACTTTTAAAAAACATAGGGACTAGTTCAGGGGGTTTTTAAACTATAGGGGGTGTTGTGCACTTTCACTAAAGTATAAAGGGGTCTGGTGCACTTCACCCTTTCTCAAATAACTAACATACCCCCATCAAAATTTTTCTACTTTGCAATACCTAAACAACGTATTGTAATCCCTAAAAAAATGACTGCAAGTTGTTTTTCTTCTCCAACGGTAAATATAAAAATATATAGTAATAATAAAATATAATTACAATAACAAAATAAAAATAAATAATAATAGATACAAATAAGATATAATAACAATATTTAATAACAAAAACATATATATATATATATATATATATATATATATATATAAATATTTATAATCTACGTATAATATAACAATATTATAATAATAAACAGAACAATATTAATAATAATTTATTTTAAATGTTATTATTATTATTATTATTATTATTATATATTTATTATGTTTATGTTGTTTACATTTATCTCTATGTTTATTCCTATTTATAATACTATAATAATAAAAGAGTAATCCTGTCATATTATACGAGTTATATCTATTTGGCTATTCCTATTTTTATTCCTAGAGCATACTAAGCATGTAATTTTTATTTTCAAGTTTTTTTCCATTTCCAGTCCCATTTCATTCCTTACTCATTCCACTCATGTTCAAATTCATTATAATATACCAATTGCTACCTAAGAGGGTTAACTGAATTAAAGGAGAGACGCTTCAACAATTGCACCAAACCATTAAGAAATTATGGTAGCATTAATTCACCAGTTACATAGTAGTGGTGATATGGCAAGATAAATGAGTGCAAAATGTTGAAGTAGTTGATATATTTCTTTTATTCTTTTTATCTTTGAGCTAAACTCTGAAAGTAATAGGAAACGAAGAAAAAGAAAGGAAGAAAATGTTTGAAGAAGGGGAAGCATTCGGGGAAGGTGGGTTTGTTTAGTTGGTGAAGATGAAGAAGAGAGAGTAGAAGGAAAAAAAAAAAAAAAGAAATGAAAAAGGTAGGAACAAATCAAGGGCATTTTAGTCCTATAATATTTGTCTGAATGCTTAATACATTACCAAATGCATTTTTCGCGTGTGTACTACACTCTCAATTAATATTGATAGAAAATTAGACGGTAGGGGACAAAATGCAACATTCTATGTAACACACGAGGTATTTGCCACTTTTCAAAATAAATAATTTATTGTGTAACTTTTTTATAACACAAGAGAGTATTATGCATTTTATTCAATAATTAAATAATAAATAACTATTAAAAATAGTGAGTGTATAGAATTTATGGTACCATGAAGTTTAAACTGTGTGCTTTTGTGGCTACATGCTAAATCCTTTCTTCGTCATCATTTTCATGCCCAATTGTCTTATAAAGCATTTCATCTATAACTCCAATATTCCAAGCCCTTGAAATTTTGTTCCACGCTTAACTGTATAGACCAGCTCTCTGTCAACTCTTGCTGCCTGTATTATGGAACTATTGACCAAACTTTGGTTACTATCACGCCAATCTTATTCCATTCTTGTTTATCTTCTCTTGTGCATGTTTCTATTCTCTTGCAAATCCTCCACGATAGTTGCATCCTCCTTCGGAAATGAAACTGATAGGCTAGCATTGCTTGCCTTTAGGGAAAGAATAACTGAAGATCCGCTCGAAATCATGAGCTTGTGGAATGATTCTGTTCATTTCTGTTGTTGGCAAGGTATTTGGTGCAGTAAGCGGCATCCTGGAAGAGTTACTGTCTTGAATTTGGGAGACAAGAGTTTGGGTGGTATTCTACCACCCCACATAGGAAATCTCACCTTTCTAAGGGGAATCAATCTCACGGAAAACCATTTCAAAGGTGAAGTTCCGCAGGAAATAGGACGCTTGTCGTGACTTAGACATTTGAACCTCACCAACAACGCTTTTCAAGGAAAGATTCCAGGCAGTCTATCCAATTGTTCAAATTTGCAAGTCATTGACTTGAACTACAACAAACTTGTTGGTGAAATACCATTTGAACTCAGCTATCTTGTAGAAAAGAATCTTGTTAAATTTCTTTTCTCTAAGAATGATCTCACGGGAAGCATCCCAACCTGGCTAGGGAATGCCACCTCCCTCATTGCGTTGTCCTTGTGAGAAAACAATTTTCAGGGAACCATTCCAAGTGAGCTAGGCAGACTCGAGAATTTGCGGCATTTACAAATAGGTGGGAATAACATATCAGGAACAATTCCTCCCCCGATCTACAACCTTTCTACACTCAAAATTCTTGATATTTCGGAGAACAACCTCCATGGAAGAATCCCTTCAGATATCGGGTCCACTCTTTTTAATCTGTTGGGACTATATGTGGCAGAAAATTATTTGAGTGGATCACTTCCAATTTCATTATCCAATTCGTCAGGACTTGAAGAAGTGAACTTTGCAATTAACAACTTCACAGGTACAGTGCCTCCGAATCTTGGAAGCTTGAAAAATCTAAAGAGGTTGACACTTGTAACGAACAATTTGGAAAATGAGGATGGTGAAGAATTCAGTTTCCTAACATCTCTAAACGACTTCGTATTTCTCGCCATGTGATTTTCTGGGAAAATAAGATGTTTGCTTCAATTTCTTCCTTTTCCATTCCCCATACTCAATCTGCACCACTCTTCACCAATTGTTCTCTTCCTTTATTTCCTAATGATGACAGTGACACAGGTACAAATACAAGTCCAAGTACTTCCTCAACAACTGATACGGCCTCTCCCGAGTCATCGGTTCCGGACAATGGTCCTACACCTCACTCTGAGTCCATTTCTACCTCAATCTTCACTGACCTACCTATACGTCATTCTACACGAGTAAGGTCCATTCCCTCTCATCTTTTTGATTATCATTGTTTTTCTACTATTCTCTCACTACATGAGCCTCAAACATACCGAGAGGCAAGTTGTGATCCTCTTTGGCAGCAAGCTATGGCAGATGAACTGAAGGCCTTAGAAGACAAACATACTTGGGACTTAGTCGATCTTCCTCCAGGAAAGAATGCTATGGGATGCAAATGGGTTTACAAGATCAAGACAAAATCTGATGGCTTTATAGAACGGTACAAGGCTCGTCTCGTGGCAAAAGGGTTCACTCAAGAATATGGCATTGACTATGAAGAAACATTTGCACCTGTTGCTCGTCTCACCACTGTTCGAACTCTTATTGCCGTAGCTGCAATACGACAATGGAAGTTGTTTCAGATGGATGTCAAAAATGCTTTTCTAAATGGTAATCTTGATGAAGAAGTCTTCATGAAGCCTCCTCCAGGGTATGATCATCCTTCTCACAAAGTGTGTAAACTTCGTCGTGCACTTTATGGTCTTAAACAAGCTCCTCGTGCATGGTTCTCCAAACTCAGCTCTGTTATTGGGGAGTTTGGTTTTACTTCGAACAACCATGATTCTGCTCTTTTTATTCGTCACTCTACCTCTGGTATTGTTGTGTTACTACTTTACGTAGATGACATGATTATTACTGGCAATGATTTGGTTGGTATTTCTAATCTCAAGCAGTTTCTTGGCCAACATTTTGAAATGAAAGATCTTGGTACTCTCAGCTACTTTTTGGGCATTGAAGTTTCTTCCCATACAAATGGCTATTACATTTCTCAGGCCAAGTATTCTTCTGATCTTCTCGCTCGTGCTGGACTCACTGATAGTAAAACCGCATCTACCCCTCTTGATCCCAACATACGACTCACTCCTATGGATGGAACACCTCTCAGTGATGCTTCCCTCTACCGTCAGTTGGTTGGTAGTCTTATCTATCTTACAGTTACTCAACCTGATATCTCTTATGCTGTTCATATGGTGAGTCAGTTTATGTCCGAGCCTCGTTCTTCTCACCGTGCAGCTGTTCTTCGCATTCTCCGATATGTCAAAGGCACTCTATTTCATGGTTTATTCTTCTCTAACAGCTCCTCTCTAGTTCTTCGTGGTTATTCAGATGCAGATTGGGCTGGTGATCCCACAGATCGTCGTTCTACTACTGGGTATTGCTTTCTACTTGGTGATTCCCTCATTTCATGGCGGAGCAAAAAGCAAACTGTTGTTGCTCGTTCTAGTACTGAAGCAGAATATCGAGCACTTGCAGTTACTACCCAAGAAGTAATCTGGCTTCGATGGTTACTCAGTGATCTAGGTGCATCGCAGCCTCCTGGTACTGTCCTCCATTGTGATAATCAGAGTGCCATCCAAATAGCCCACAATGATGTATTTCATGAGCGAACTCGTCACATTGAATGTGACTGTCACTTCATTCGTCAGCACGTCACACAAGGCACTACGTAACTTCGTTTTACTCCCTCTGCTGATCAACTTGCTGATATCTTCACTAAAGCACATCCTCCATCTCGCCTTCAAGACTTGATTTCCAAACTCAAGTTGGTATCATTCACACCTCCTTGAGTTTGAGGGGGGGTGTTAGTGGATAGTTAGGCATATGTTAGGCATATGTTAGATACAATGACATATTATAATGATGTAAAGTAGCCTTACTCAGCCTATATAAGGCAGTTGTAAACATTGCAAAGATACACACAAGAAATCGTCTTCTTCTTCTCATTTGCTCGTTATCTTCTTCACTAATGTTTAGTAAATTCGACAATTTGCTTTGGCTAGTGTTGGTAGTATCCAATGGCATAGTGCACTGCACTTTACAAGGAAGCATTACAGGAAGGAAACGGTCCGAGGGGCACTTCTCAAGCTTATCTTTCCTGCTTGTATTTACCATCTTTGGAAATAACGTAACAGTAGACTATTTGGCAATGGGACTGCTACGGATGACCAAATTGTGGCACAGATTCGGGAAGAAATCAGGATGAAAATGCTTGTTGGGAAACAGTATCGTGACACACATAGAAATAAGACCCTTTGTGACTTTTGGGACTTAAATGTTATTATTATTTAGCTTCGTGCTTTTGTATGACCCTGTTTCATTGTAAATATTTGTTTTGAAGTAGAATGAAATATCTCACTGCCTTAGCCAAAAAAAAAAAAAAAATACACACATAAGAAATCGATTTGATTTCAATGAAGTCGATTGTAAATGCTAATGATCTAACTGCCTTTTGACCCAAAAAAAATAATAATAATTAAAAATTTTAATTTGACTGACTGATAGCACTGCATCTTTTACTTTCAGGTGGAAGGAATCATTGACGACTTTGTCCCTTTTGGCATAAAAAATAATAGAGCTAGGGCTTCCTGGCAATTAGTGCCGGAGTTAATGGGAGGCGTTGTGGAGTCGTCATGCGTGCTAAGCTTGTATTTGATTTCAATGAAGTTGATTGTAAAGCCAAAAAAATAAATAAAAAAATTAATTGACTGACTGATAGCACTGCATCTTTTACTTTCAGGTGGAGTGATCCTCGGTGTTTTTTCCGCAAATTAATGATGTTTTAGCTAGACTTTAACGGCATGGATCAATGTGTATTGTGTCATGTGTGTTGATCCTCCAGGAGGAAAAAGACAGGTAAATTTCTATTAAGAGAAATGCTAGCTGTTGCTCTTAAACAGCAACTAAAGATCTAATAAATTTGAACCAAAAAAAAAAAAAAAGAGAGATAATCAAGAAATGGTGGACTTAACCTCCTTTAAACCAAGAGGGAAAAACTAACGAAGAAAAAGAAATGATTCAACCATAAACAGAAATTTATGTATTTTTTATTTGGATTGAAATAAAATTAAAAGAAGAGATAAATTTCATAAACATATTGACATCTTTATCCTTTTTTATATGTCTTATTTTCTTTTTCTTCTTGCTATTAGGGGTAACATAAATATTTGACAATCATTTTATAATCTAACAACCTCTTTGACCCTGAAATTAGCGCGTATCCGTCCGATAAAAATTCGATAACGAAAATCGATAGGGTATCTGTTAGAGTTTGGTTTTGATAAGAGGTAATCGATAGGTAAACAAATATATTTTGGTTCTAGATGTTAAAAAAACTAAAACGCGAAATCCGAAACCCGATTATTAATGTAATAATAAATCTAATATAGATATATATGCATTAAAAATAATAGAAGACTAACTAAATTGATAACTAAAATGATAAAAATTTGAACTAAACTCAATTAAAAAAAGTGGAGTAAACTCAATTAAAAGAGATGGGCTAAGACCATTAAACCAATAATTATAATCTTAAGAATTGTCAGCTTTAGTTGTTAATGATTTTTTTTTTCATAACTTCTTGATTTTGATTTTTGCTCATCAATCGTTATATAATTTATTCCAAATTTTATTATAGGCTTGGATTCTTTTTATTTTTAGTTTCTTTACATTTAAATTAATTTCTTTTAAATTTTTAGGATTTTTTTATTTAAACTATTTTTATTTTTTAATTTTATAATTAAACGGTTACAATTACGGTTAATCGCAATTTTTTGAATCCTTAACGGTTACAGTAATAGTTAGTGGTTTTTAAAACTGTTATTTTGGTTATATGGTTATAGGTTTGCTAAACGGTTACGATTACGAATTCTTCTTTTTTCGAGATTATCCGAACAGTTGTCATTTCTAGGTAGAGCTACATTTCTTTGAGTTGGGCTCATTTCAATTTCTTTTTGAGAATGTGTATATTTTGAATGTATTTTTTGACTAAAAAATTAATTTAACCTTCCCTGAAAAAAAATTATATATATATTAAGTGTCAAATTAAATAATTATAACCTTGGCTAAATAAAAAATCTCAAATTTGCCCCAGCTTACCGATCCTCCTCCAACCCTTGTAATCCATATAACGGGAGGGATCTAAAAATGCTTCTCTAGCCAATCCTTTTCTCCCAAAACCCCTACTCCAAACTCACTCTCTTAAAGAAAACTCAGTCTCATTTGCAAAGAAATAATTTTTTTAGAGGAAGGATAAATTGCATCAAAGCCCAAATCATCTTGTAGTCTCACTTCTACCTTTTAATACATGAAATGTATACACATTTAAAATCCCAACTCACACATATATAGGTATGGGCAAGGGCAGATTCAAGAATTCTTTTAAGTGGAGCTAAAATAAATAAATTTTCAATTATATGAGTATATATTTTTTTTAGTGGGAGCTAATTAATTTCTTTAACTAAAACTACAAGGATATTTGAATTTTATTTTCTAAAAAATACATAAATTTTTTAATGTGCCTCCACTAACCCTCATGTAGCTCTGCCCAGCAGAGTTGCTAAGGAAAATGCTGGCAATTCATCAACTTTTAGCGGCGCTGGTGGATTTGTATGGGGACTAGTGGTGACGGGACAAAAAATTAAAAATAGTATGTTTTGTTTTAAAAAAAAAAGTTAAATATCTATAAATTTTTATTAAAAGAATAAATTAGTCCCTGTTGAAAAATAAATATCCATATACTTTTTTATTTTTTATTTTTATTTTTATTTTTAACCCTGATCAAGAAGAATTCCTGTTCTACAGTAAATGGTTTGGCCCGTGACAAAGGGTCTTCAGACATGCCAATGTTTCTTTCACTTTTCCCTTAATATTTTATCACGCTATGCCGTGTCTTGGACTCGAATTGGCTAGGAGAGTTGATTTTCATTTTGGGTCAGTGGCAAATCGAATTAATTGATGTGGCAACAACGTAAAAGAAAAATCATTGACGGAAAGTTCGGAGCGGAGTACTTAATAATATAAGACTATATGCTTACTTTTTTTTTTTTGGTCATAGACTATATGCTTACGATGTATTTGGGTATGCATGATTCGAAAATGCTTTTCCACTGAAGAAAATGGAGACTTCAAAATTAAAATAGTGACATGATAACATCTTCAAAAGCTGTAAATAAAAGTTGAGGAGATCAAGAGAAATGGATGGCACAGTTGTTTAGACATGATAAGGTGCACAATGTGTTGGCGCAAAAAAAATTTCGAGGGCCTGAAATATTTAGGTGTAAGATGAAATACTTCACAAGATATAATTGAGCAGGAAAATGAAAATGAAGAATGGATTTAGCAAGTAACAATAAAAGCATACAGTTTAAATTTCATGGTACAAGAAATCCTTTGCGGCTCTTACAACACTTTGTCGTGATGGAGCACATAAATGCAGCGAAGCAACAACGATTTACGTGGTTACGTCACCTATGACTTTTGTCAACGATCTCATGTTTTTTTTTTTTTTTTTCATTTTTCAATATATATATATATAAACAACAGCTATGGACCAAAGCCCGAGAGCCCATAGACAAATGGGCCCAAACAACTCAAAACATATACATCATAACAAAATTGGGTTAGACCCAACAAAAGTTTAATGATCCCATATCGAGATCTCACGCTTACAAGGGATGATTCTTAAATGCAAGGGGTTCATCTCCTAACAAACTAGTCTTTTGAGTTAAGTTCTCCCTTTAGGCTTGAGTTGTTACATTCTTGGCTTGAATTGTTATATTGGTACTTTCAATGAGAGTGGACTCTATGAGGGGAGACCACAGGATAGATTAAAGTGCGGTAAGTATCACACTGAATGCAGCTGCCAAGGAAAGGGCTAACGTTAGACCAGTGTCGATAGGCTAACCCGACATGGCATCGGCTCTTTAAGAGGGGTGAGAAATGTAATGATCCCACATGAGGATCTCACCCTCCCAAGAGGTGGTTCTTAAGTGCAAGGGATTTCCCTTCTAACAAACTAGTCTTTTGAGTTGAGTTCTCCCCTTGGGCTTTAGTTGTTACATTTTGGGGCATGAGTTGTTACAAAGCCACAACCCAATAAGACAAACAAAGAAGTAGCCCAAAAAACATAAAAACCTAACCCTAATCTTAAACAACAACCAACTGCCGCCTTCTTCAAGCAACCAAATCGAAAAATGATGAACGCCAGGGCCAAAGCCTCAACGACGATCGAAGCTCGATAGCACAAATATCAATCGATACTGTGGTATAATCCCAGCCTGCTAAAGCCTACAAATCACCCACCGAACTTTCCCTAAAATGAGCAAAAAACTCACTAACATGGAGTGAAAGAAAACGCGTTGAAAGGTACGCACAAAACCAACAAAGGACAACACTGGTTAGATACTCCAAAAGCCATCGGGATCATGCTTCAACAGACAAAGCTCTAAACCAAAGGTGGGAACCAAGACCACCAAAGAACCTCTGCAACTACCACCCAAATTGGTAGTTAAAGTCCATTGAGGGTGGGAAGCCAAACAATAACTAACGTTATCAACACTAGGAACAACTTGTGTATGAGTCGTCCAATTTATATCCAAGGACCGAAAAATAAAGCTTTACACTGCCACAAAGTGCTTTAGTATAATACATGGTGATAAGGATAGAAAATAGTTGTATGCCCGAACTCAGTGATCTGACCTCAAGCTACCTGACCTGGAAAATAAGAGAAGGAATCGTAGGGGTTACAGCCCGTGTTTTTCCTCGGGTGTGAGAATAATTAGTATGTCCGAGTTGAGGTAGGTAGTTGAGAGTAATAAATATGCACAAGTTACCTGATAATTGTTGATGAATGAGTTATTTATACTAATATCAATTGCGGGCAACAAGTAATGCTTAATTCTGCCCGACACTGTTCATGTCTGTCCAAGATCATTACCTAACAAGTAAAACTATTATCCAGCGGATAAAGCTATTATTTAGGGGTTAAAGTCAGGTATGACCTTTATGTCACATCAAATGTGACAACCAGGCTGGGAAAAGTTAAGCGGGGCGGATAGTCGCCAGTTTGCACTGCCCCACCGAGTCTAGAAATATTATGAGTATGCCCGAGCTGCCAAACTTTTAAATCGTTATGAGCTACCACACCATCCAACCTAGAGGCGAGATGTTGACACGTCACCTGCATTCTAATATGGTATAACGATTAGGATTCCCGAGGCAAACGTCCCTCTAGAAATAGGCTTGAACTGCATTGAGAATCTACCTTACGCGTTTTTTACAAATCAAGCTCCAAGAATCTTCCCTAGCTGCACTGTTCAGGCGGGATACCCAGGTCGAAACATTCATTCCAAAACCTTCTAGCTCAGACCTTTTAGCTCAACAATTAGGTACGTCCCTAATCCATTTTCCTCAAAGCTTTAAAGTTTTATTTTTTTCCTGTAACCCCCTAAATGGAGAGGTCAGAGTCCGATGATTGACAAACGTGTTCAGCTCGGTCATATGGTGGTAACAAAAAGAGCTCGTCGACCTCAGGGACCACACCTCCTCAGGAAGAGAGCTTGGGCTTACCTGTATAAGAAGGCAACCAAGAAGGGGAGAGTGATAGTGATTGCAAGATCATCAAAGTCAAAAGGATCTTTGATGAAGCGGAGGCGGATCGACTGAGAGGCTTCTCTGATGTGGATGAGGTCAAAGGTGGCGACATATCACCGTTGAACAGACTTGAAAGGTTCGAGATCCTAGTTGGGAATTTGGGAGATCCTTTTCCAACTCCCCAACCGACCTCAAACAGGAATGTTATAGACGCCGAGCCGCTAGTAATGGAACCTCCATTGAGCTCGAGGACCGAAACAAGTGGGGAGGTTGTTGCTTCCTTAGGTCGGGGGAAATAACTTTTTGCATGCTATCGGAGGGACTTTAGGTCAACAATGGCCGAGGCAAACAAGAGATTGAGTGAATGGGCCCTCCCCAAGGATTACAAGATCAGAGTATCTTGTCTCGGTACCTCTGAGGGTTTTCCTAACATAGTAGACGGGTTTCTAATCCTTGCCTTCCCCTCGGACCATCGCAGCTGCCATTGATGTACCCGAGCATGCCCAATAAAGCACCAACTCTTCCCTCTCCTTAGGTCGGGAAAGCAGAGGCGGTATAGATAAGTACTTATTTAGCTCATCAAATGTCTTCTGACATTCCTTCATCCACTTAAAATTTTTAAGGTTTCTAAGGACTTTGAAAAGCGGCACACAATTATCAGTTGATCTAGACATGAACCGACTCAGGACAACCATTTTACTTGTTAGCTCCTGTACATCATTCACGCAGCTAGGCAGAACTAGATCCTATATACCTTGAATCTTTTTCGAGTTAGCTTCAATTCCCTGAGCCGTGATTATGAAACCCAAAAACTTTCCGGCCTTAACTCTAAAGGCACCCTTCTCTGGATTCAGCTTAATCCCAAACTTCTCCATGGTAGCGAAGGCTTCCTTTAAGTTGGAAATGTGATCCTCAGCTTTCTTACTCTTGACCAGCTTGTCATCAACATAGATCTCCATATTGTGCCAGATTTGAGACTTGAAGACTTTGTTCACTATCTCCTGGTAAGTGGCCCCTGCATTCTTGAGGCCGAATGACATGACCTCGTAATGATAGAGCCCCTTGTTAGTGATAAAAGTTGTCTTCCCCCAGTCCCCAGGTGCCATCTTGACTGTTTGTACCCTTTGAAAGCATCCATAAAGGTAAGCAGCTCGCATCCTGAGGTGGCATCGACCATCTGATCAATCCAAGGTAATGGAAAACAATCCTTAGGGCATTCCTTATTAAGGTTGGTGAAGTCAATACACAGTCTTTGCTTGCCTAGGGTCTTCGAAACCAGAACCACATTTGACAACCAGGTCGGGTACACAATCTCATAGATATAGCCTGCGTCAATCAACTTATCCACTTCCTCATAAATAATTTTCTACTTATCATAATGGAAATATCGGCGCTTTTGCTGCACCGAGCAGTAATCGAGCTCAACATTCAAATGATGCTCGATTACACTCGGGTTAATACCTCTCATGTTAGTAGCAGACCAAGCAAATATACTATCATTTTGCAAAAGAAACCAGCTTATATCTTGCTTGAGGTGGTCAGGGAGCTCGCTTTCGATCTTAGTTTTCTTGCTGTCGTCTGATAGCTAGATTTCCTGCAAGTCCTCAGTAGGGCTACCACGCTTGGCATCTCTCCTCTCCTCGGGCAAGTCTGGGCTCCAATTTGCCTAGTACTTTGGGCGTAAGGATGTTTCATAACACTCCCGAGCTAAAAGTTGCGCTTGTAACACCCCGATCCCTCACGAGACCGGGAGTTCTATCAATCGATCTAATCACAACCCAAACCAAACCCGGGCATAATTTTCAGGGAAAACGGACGGAGTCTCCCATGTTTCTAGGCGAAATGTAAAACCTGCGTCAGCATATAAGTGAACCAACACCGTGTCCAACCATATAAACACCTCAAGGCCATCCGAGCCTTGGTTCTCAACAATTAAACTCAGCAAGTATACATACATTTCCAATTTACAAGCTAACCTATCTCTTTTCATTTTTGACAAGTACATTCAAACTAGACAATTAACCATACTAAGCTACTGCATAAAATAAACTATCATGTCATTCTAACTCTTTTCCTTTGGACATTACAAACATGCATTGAAGTTAAGCTATGCTAACTTATTACATAAACTAGCTTATCAATTCACCTCAACTACTTAGCTAAATTTAAATTACATTTCTTTTAACAATAAATACATACAACATATGAACATACATCTTTGCATCTTTGACAATTCAAGCCACATAGCACGCAAGACAACTCTTCAAGCACGAACTTTCACGAAATCACGAACTTTCCAGCTAACATGACATTTCCTGAAATGTGGTGGTGAGGAGTGAGTATACATAACACGTATACTCAGTGAGGGCGAGACAGATATCGAGGTGGAAAGAAAGAAAGTCGTGCAATGCAAGTAAGGCAGTTAAGCACTATAACTGATAAGTAAGCAATCAAGACAAACAATCAATACAATAAGCAATTAATGAAAGCATTAACACAACCATTCAAAGCTATACCACACTCTGAAGGCTATGGTTAACTCATACGAGCAATGTACCATTTCACGAGCGATACATCAATCTCGAGCTTGATGTTGACAACGATGACAATAAGCGCGCAACCACCTTATAACTTCAGTTTGGAATACCCTGGGAGTAACCATCAATTCTACGACCTAAATCTCCCTTGGAGGCAACCCAAGCGAGAAAAGGGAATAGGACACGGAGCTAGAGTAACCAACACTGGCAACCCGAGACTACCCAGAGAGGCCCATCACTCACGCCCTGACACTATGCAATGCAAGACACGATACAAGGCGATAACAAGCGATAGCACAACAATACAGAATAGAGGAGATAAACGAGATATCAAACATTATCAACAATTGATAAACATTTCAATCAACAATCAACTCTAACAAGCGTAATAAGCATTAACAAGCATTAACAGGCATTTTACAAGCAAAACTCAACGAAAACCAACAAAAACACAAAACGACCCCAACTTACCAAACGCTACTACTTTCAAACGAGCCACGAGTTTTGGAAACCGACTTTACCAATCCTCCTAGGTCACCATAAGGCACGTCTAAAGACCCCGAAACCCTAGAATTCACGCAAAGCCCCGATTTCCCCCTTTGCTCGTTTGAACTACAACTACCTCAATCGATTACCCAACTAATGTCACAACTGCACCAAAAGTACTTCCATGACCTCCCGAGACAATGCCATCACGCAAAATGATAAAATGCCAAACTTGACCTAAACGACCCCAACTTTCACTAAGCTATTTTCCTCTGTTTTTCCATTACACAATCCAATTAAACCATACATTTAGGCATTCTAGCATATCTAGCACCTTCCTACATCAACAGAACGCGTAACGGAGCAACTTCATCGAAACGGGGGTTTACTATTCACTATTTACTATTCAATTAACAATTTATATTTCAATTTCGATATTCAACCGCAGAAAATGTTAAAAAGCTATAAATACATGTTCTACGATTGCTAGGGAACATTCTTTAAGCCTCAAAATGATCAAAATAACATTTTACGGATAAAATCCAAATATTAAAGATAATACATAAAACTTTCAAATGCGCAAATAAACATGAAACCCTCACCTTAGACGCTCCTAAACGCTAGGAAAACCTCGTAGGATGCCTCGGAAACCACCCCGTGCAAGCTCACGCGAAGATTTGATGATTTGATGTTGAAATTTCTTTTTTTTTTCTCTCCTTTATTTTCGGCCAGCTGCTCCCTATTTTCAGCCTTCTTTTTTTATTTTTTTGTGCTATTTTAAGCTATTTTAAAAGATGGCAACAAGGTCAAATGGTCAAGGCTTGGTCAATGCTCACTTAAGTTGGTCAATCTAGCTTATTTCATGCATTTTAAAGCTAAAACAACTAATATAAATCCAATTCTAGTTAAATACAACTTAAAACACTAAAATTAAAACACTAAATACTAGTTTTCATTATTTGCTGAGGACTAGAAATCACTCTCTAACTATTGCTCTCGAAATGCAATGCACTTTGCGACAATATAAAAATAACAATTAAATCTCAAAGAATTCAAGAAAATATAATTTTTGAAGAGCAACATAGTTCAAAATTTACTCCGGCTCGGAGCTACTTTTCATTTAATTGAAAACCGAGCATTTAAGTGCAAGAAAAATAAAACCGATTGACATAATATGAAAAGTAGTTGATACTCCGTTAAAATAATTAGCTCAAATATTATTCTAATTACTTCTAAAAGAAATATGAAAATAAAGCTACAAATAAATGTTTAACTAAAAATAAACACAAATCCAATGCTAACATTTAATATGTCACTTAATTAAATGCAATTAAATGCCTTTAAATGCATGCCGGGTTCGGGTTATCACATCATTCCCCCCTTAAAACAATTGCGTCCTCGCAATTCTTCTTCCAATACAACTCCGCATCCACTGAATCCAACTCTGACTAATCTTCATCGGTTGCTGAGCAAGACACTGAATAAGAATGCTCTAAGAATACCTTACCAAGAAACCCCAATAGTACTGACTGAAAACTTCAAAGCAATAAGGCCAAATAAAGGCTTAATTGAAAATACCATCTTGAAATCCAAATAAGAATTCCGCTGGTCAAGAATATCATAAAAGAATTCCCCGCTAAAAGTGCCGAGAAGATGCCAATAAAGACTAAAGCAAAGATACTGTAGATGTCACTAATACCGCACAATAACGACAAGAAGAATACCCCACACACGAATCTCTAATAGAAGTCTAACAAGTACCAAATAAGAAAGTCAAAGGATGGCCAAAGTAAATGCAACACATATAAGACCAAGCTCCAAGACCTCATCGCCTGCCGAGTGCAAACAATGCTCCGGTAAGAATGTAGCCAAGTTTGCCCAATAAGTAAATGCTAAATAAATGGCCACCAAGGATCCTGGAGAATGCCATTGAAGAATTTTCCAATTAGGAATGCCAGTAGCACACCAATAAAATCCAGGACACACATACCATAGATAATACCATACAGTAAGTCCGATTGAGATTCAAATAACCAAGTCCACCGAGAAGTGCCAATAAAAGTCTCCAAAGAACACCCGTTAAGTAAACCAAAGAATGCTCCAGAGAACAACCAAATAGATCCCCAAATAAAAATCTTACTAGACATGAATGCCATAATAGAATCCCAACTAAAAGTACCGAGAACATACCAATAAATAATCCGAAGCAGAGTTTAAACAAGAATCCCAAGTGCTGCTCTGGAAGACTCCAGACAAGAAATCCAGTCAATCATATTACAGAGGTTTCAAGGAAGTCTTTCAAAATATATAGCTCAAGAAGCATCAGAGGGAATGTCGTGCAGGTGCATCATATACTATTGAAGAATTCCAATCACGATGGCCGATAAAATATCAAGAAAGACTAGAGCAAAGATATTGTAGACAATATTATGCAGCAAGTCCAATAAGAACTCCGATTGCCAAATCCACTAAGAAATGTCCACAAGGAATACCAAAGTAGTACGCCTTACACAAAACTGATCATTGTAAGCAGACTCAAATCAAAGTTCCCCATAAGAATGCAGAAAGAACACCAAAGGTTGATTAAAATCCCAACCAAGTCTTCCACGAAATGCCAATATAAAAATACCCGATGAATGCCCAATCAAGAAGACATTTAAGAAAATGCTCCAAAAATAATCATGTAGAACTCCAAAGAAAATCATTTATACTAAGCATAGGAGATAACCTTCGAGAAATCCCAATAAACAAACTCCAGCTACCAAATAAAGGCTAGTCAAATACTGCTCATTCCCGTCAATCCACATAACTTGGAGGGCCTGCTACTAACCACTTCTCTTCAGGGGAAGGAAGAAGTCTTTCTTACCATTTCAATAGGACATGTATGAATGCCAGGATATCACAGTTATACACATGTCTTAAACTATTATGCAAGCAAGTTTATAAAACAGTTTATTCAACAAAGTGACTCAAACACGGCAATCAAGTCAAGCACAACATAATCAATTCAAATCACGGCATAACCAATTTAAGACATTTCAATACACACATTACAAGCAATACTTCAAGCAAGTAACAATTCACGAGTTCTATTCAATTCACGATGCCAATTCAATAGGTCAATTCAATGCACAACTAGACACTTCACTTTACTTGAGAAACATTTAACACATAACACATAACTATATCACATAGGTGCATACATTCAAGTCAAGACACACAATTTCACATACAAGCATACACTTTCAAGACACGCTTAACAAGCACACATTCAAGGATCACTACCCACCAGACCGAGGACCCTGTCCCGACTTATGAGCTAAACAAGCTCTGATACCACCTGTAACACCCCGATCCCTCACGAGACCGGGAGTTCTATCAATCGATCTAATCACAACCCAAACCAAACCCGGGCATAATTTTCAGGGAAAACGGACGGAGTCTCCCTTGTTTCTAGGCGAAATGTAAAACCTGCGTCAGCATATAAGTGGACCAACACCGTGTCCAACCATATAAACACCTCAAGGCCATCCGAGCCTTGGTTCTCAACAATTAAACTCAGCAAGTATACATACATTTCCAATTTACAAGCTAACCTATCTCTTTTCATTTTTGACAAGTACATTCAAACTAGACAATTAACCATACTAAGCTACTGCATAAAATAAACTATCATGCCATTCTAACTCTTTTCCTTTGGACATTACAAACCTGCATTGGAGTTAAGCTATGCTAACTGATTACATAAACTAGCTTATCAATTCACCTCAACTACTTAGCTAAATTTAAATTACATTTCTTTTAACAATAAATACATACAACATATGAACATACATCTTTGCATCTTTGACAACTCAAGCCACATAGCATGCAAGACAACTCTTCAAGCACGAACTTTCACGAAATCAAGAACTTTCCAGCTAACATGACATTTCCTGAAATGTGGTGGTGAGGAGTGAGTATACATAACACGTATACTCAGTGAGGGCGAGACAGATATCGAGGTGGAGAGAAAGAAAGTCGTGCAATGCAAATAAGGCAGTTAAGCAATATAACTGATAAGTAAGCAATCAAGACAAACAATCAATACAATAAGCAATTAATGAAAGCATTAACACAACCATTCAAAGCTATACCACACTCTGAAGGCTATGGTTCACTCATACGAGCAATGTACCATTTCACGAGCGATACATCAATCTCGAGCTTGATGTTGACAACGATGACAATAAGTGCGCAACCACCTTATAACTTCAGTTTGGAATACCCTGGGAGTAACCATCAATTCTACGACCCAAATCTCCCAGGGAGGCAACCCAAGCGAGAAAAGGGAATAGGAGACGGAGCTAGAGCAAACAACACTGGCAACCCGATGACAATAAGCGCGCAACCACCTTATAACTTCAGTTTGGAATACCCTGGGAGTAACCATCAATTCTACGACCCAAATCTCCCTAGGAGACAACCCAAGCGAGAAAAGGGAATAGGAGACGGAGCTAGAGCAACCAACACTGGCAACCCGAGGCTACCCAGAGAGGCCCATCACTCACGCCCTGATACTATGCAATGCAAGACACGATACAAGGCAATAAGGATCGATAGCACAACAATACAGAATAGAGGAGATAAACGAGATATCAAACATTATCAACAATTGATAAACATTTCAATCAACAATCAACTCTAACAAGCGTAATAAGCATTAACAGGCATTCTACAAGCAAAACTCTACGAAAACCAACAAAAACACAAAACGACCCCGACTTACCAAACGCTACTACTTTCAAACGAGCCACGAGTTTTGAAAACCGACTTCACCAATCCTCCTAGGTCACCATAAGGCACGTCTAAAGACCCCGAAACCCTACTTAAACCTAGAATTCATGCAAAGCCCCGATTTCCCCCTTTGCTCGTTTGAACTACAACTACCTCAATTGATTACCCAACCAATGTCACAACTGCACCAAAAGTGCTTCCATGACCTCCCGAGAAAATGCCATCACACAAAACGATAAAATGCCAAACTTGACCTAAACGACCCCAACTTTTACTAAGCCATTTTCCTCTATTTTTCTATTACACAATCCAATTAAACCATACATTTAGGCATTCTAGCATATCTAGCACCTTCCTACATCAACAGAACGCGTAACGGAGCAACTTCATCGAAACGGGGGTTTACTATTCACTATTTACTATTCAATTAACAATTTATATTTCAATTTCGATATTCAACCGCAGAAAATGTTAAAAAGCTATAAATACATGTTGTACGATTGCTAGGGAACATTATTTAAGCCTCAAAACGATCAAAATAACATTCTACGGATAAAACCCAAAAATTAAAGTTAATACATAAAACTTTCAAATGCGCAAATAAACATGAAACCCTCACCTTAGACGCTCCTAGACGCTAGGAAAACCTCGTAGGATGCCTCGGAAACCACTCCGTGCAAGCTCACGCGAAGATTTGATGATTTGATGTTGAAATTTCTTTTTTTTTCTCTCCTTTATTTTCGGCCAGCTGCTCCCTATTTTCAGCCTTCTTTTTTTATTTTTTTGTGCTATTTTAAGCTATTTTAAAAGATGGCAACAAGGTCAAATGGTCAAGGCTTGGTCAATGCTCACTTAAGTTCTAGCTTATTTCATGCATTTTAAAGCTAAAACAACTAACATAAATCCAATTCTAGTTAAATACAACTTAAAACACTAAAATTAAAATACTAAATACTAGTTTTCATTATTTGCTAAGGACTAGAAATCACTCTCTAACTATTGCTCTCGAAATGCAATGCACTTTGCGACAATATAAGAATAACAATTAAATCTCAAAGAATTCAAGAAAATATAATTTTTGAAGAGCAACATAGTTCAAAATTTACTCCGGCTCGGAGCTACTTTTCATTTAATTGAAAACCGAGCATTTAAGTGCAAGAAAAATAAAACCGATTGACATAATATGAAAAGTAGTTGATACTCCGTTAAAATAATTAGCTCAAATATTATTCTAATTACTTCTAAAAGAAATATGAAAATAAAGCTACAAATAAATGTTTAACTAAAAATAAACACAAATCCAATGCTAACATTTAAGATGTCACTTAATTAAATGCAATTAAATGCCTTTAAATGCATGCCGGGTTCGGGTTATCACATCATTCCCCCCTTAAAACAATTGCGTCCTCGCAATTCTTCTTCCAATAGAACTCCGCATCCACTGAATCCAACTCTGACTAATCTTTATCGGTTGCTGAGCAAGACACTGAATAAGAACGCTCTAAGAAT
The DNA here is from genome assembly GCA_037974665.1 of Ehretia macrophylla. Lineage (NCBI taxonomy): Eukaryota > Viridiplantae > Streptophyta > Magnoliopsida > Boraginales > Ehretiaceae > Ehretia > Ehretia macrophylla. Next base: position 18,003,402 of record CM075768.1, on the reverse strand, counting down.
ACCTTACCAAGAAACCCCAATAGTACTGTCTGAAAACTCCAAAGCAATAAGGCCAAATAAAGGCTTAATTGAAAATACCATCTTGAAATCCAAATAAGAATTCCGCTGGTCGAGAATATCATAAAAGAATTTCCCGCTAAAAGTGCCGAGAAGATGCCAATAATGACTAAAGCAAAATTACTGTAGATGTCACTAATACCGCACAATAACGACAAGAAGAATACCCCACACACGAATCTCTAAAAGAAGTCTAACAAGTACCAAATAAGAAAGTCAAAGGATGGCCAAAGTAGATGCAACACATATAAGACCAAGCTCCAAGACCTCATCGCTTGCCGAGTGCAAACTTTATACAACTTACCACCAAGGAAGCCCGAACAATGCTTCGGTAAGAATGTAGCCAAGTTTTCCCAATAAGTAAATGCTAAATAAATGGCCACCAAGGATCCTAGAGAATGCCATTGAAGAATTTTCCAATTAGGAATGCCAGTAGCACACCAATAAAATCAAAGACACACATACCATAGATAATACCATACAGTAAGTCCGATTGAGATTCCAATAACCAAGTCCACCAAGAAGTGCCAATAAAAGTCTCCAAAAAACACCCGTTAAGTAAACCAAAGAATGCTCCAGAGAACAACCAAATAGATCCCCAAATAAAAATCTTACTAGACATGAATGCCATAATAGAATCCCAACTAAAAGTACCGAGAACATACCAATAAATAATCCGAAGCAGAGTTTAAACAAGAATCCCAAGTGCTGCTCTGGAAAACTCCAGACAAGAAATCTAGTCAATCATATTACAGAGGTTTCAAGGAAGTCTTTCAAAATATATAGCTCAAGAAGCATCAGAGGGAATGTCGTGCAGGTGCATCATATACTATTGAAGAATTCCAATCACGATTGCCGATAAAATATCAAGAAAGACTAGAGCGAAGATATTGTAGACAATATTATGCAGCAAGTCCAATAAGAACTCCGATTGCCAAATCCACTGAGAAATGTCCACAAGGAATACCAAAGTAGTACGCCTTACACAAAACTGATCATTGTAAGCAGACTCAAATCAAAGTTCCCCATAAGAATGCAGAAAGAACACCAAAGGTTGATTAAAATCCCAACCAAGTCTCCCACGAAATGCCAATATAAAAATACCCGATGAATGCCCAATCAAGAAGAAATTTAAGAAAATGCTCCAAAAATAATCATGTGGAACTCCAAAGAAAATCATTTATACTAAGCATAGGAGATAACCTTCGAGAAATCCCAATAAACAAACTCCAGCTACCAAATAAAGGCTAGTCAAATACTGCTCATTCCCGTCAATCCACATAACTTGGAGGGCCTGCTACTAACCACTTCTCTTCAGGGGAAGGAAGAAGTCTTTCTTACCATTTCAATAGGACATGTATGAATGCCAGGATATCACAGTTATACACATGCCTTAAACTATTATGCAAGCAAGTTTACAAAACAGTTTATTCAACAAAGTCACTCAAACACGGCAATCAAGTCAAGCACAACATAATCAATTCAAATCACGGCATAACCAATTCAAGACATTTCAATACACACATTACAAGCAATACTTCAAGCAAGTAACAATTCACGAGGTCGATTCAATTCACGATGCCAATTCAATAGGTCAATTCAATGCACAACTAGACACTTCACTTTACTTGAGAAACATTTAACACATAACACATACCTATATCACATAGGTCCATACATTCAAGTCAAGACACATAATCTCACATACAAGCATACACTTTCAAGACACGCTTAACAAGAACACATTCAAGGATCACTACCCACCAGACCGAGGACCCTGTCCCGACTTATGAGCTAAACAAGCTCTGATACCACCTGTAACACCCCGATCCCTCACGAGACCGGGAGTTCTATCAATCGATCTAATCACAACCCAAACCAAACCCGGGCATAATTTTCAGGGAAAACGGACGGAGTCTCCCCTGTTTCTAGGCGAAATGTAAAACCTGCGTCAGCATATAAGTGGACCAACACCGTGTCCAACCATATAAACACCTCAAGGCCATCCGAGCCTTGGTTCTCAACAATTAAACTCAGCAAGTATACATACATTTCCAATTTACAAGCTAACCTATCTCTTTTCATTTTTGACAAGTACATTCAAACTAGACAATTAACCATACTAAGCTACTGCATAAAATAAACTATTATGCCATTCTAACTCTTTTCCTTTGGACATTACAAACATGCATTGAAGTTAAGCTATGCTAACTGATTACATAAACTAGCTTATCAATTCACCTCAACTACTTAGCTAAATTTAAATTACATTTCTTTTAACAATAAATATATACAACATATGAACATACATCTTTGCATCTTTGACAACTCAAGCCACATAGCACGCAAGACAACTCTTAAAGCACGAACTTTCATGAAATCACGAACTTTCCAGCTAACATGACATTTCCTGAAATGTGGTGGTGAGGAGTGAGTATACATAACACGTATACTCAGTGAGGGCGAGACAGGTATCGAGGTGGAGAGAAAGAAAGTCGTGCAATGCAAATAAGGCAGTTAAGCAATATAACTGATAAGTAAGCAATCAAGACAAACAATCAATACAATAAGCAATTAATGAAAACATTAACACAACCATTCAAAGCTATATCACACTCTGAAGGTTATGGTTCACTCATACGAGCAATGTACCATTTCACGAGTGATACATCAATCTCGAGCTTGATGTTGACAACGATGACAATAAGCACGCAACCACCTTATAACTTCAGTTTGGAATACCCTGGGAGTAACCATCAATTCTACGACCCAAATCTCCCTAGGAGGCAACCCAAGTGGGAAAAGGGAATAGGACACGGAGCTAGAACAACTAACACTGGCAACCCGAGGCTACCCAGAGAGGCCCATCACTCACGCCCTGACACTATGCAATGCAAGACACGACACAAGGCGATAACGAGCGATAGCACAACAATACAGAATATAGGAGATAAACGAGATATCAAACATTATCAACAATTGATAAACATTTCAATCAACAATCAACTCTAACAAGCGTAATAAGCATTAACAAGCATTAACAGGAATTCTACAAGCAAAACTCTACGAAAACCAACAGAAACACAAAACGACCCCGACTTACCAAACGCTACTACTTTCAAACGAGCCACGAGTTTTGAAAACCGACTTCACCAATCCTCCTAGGTCACCATAAGGCACGTCTAAAGACCCCGAAACCCTACTTAACCCTAGAATTCACGCAAAGCCCCGATTTTCCCCTTTGCTCGTTTGAACTACAACTACCTCAATTGATTACCCAACCAATGTCACAACTGCACCAAAAGTGCTTCCATGACCTCCCGAGACAATGCCATCATACAAAACGATAAAATGCCAAACTTGACCTAAACGACCGCAACTTTCACTAAGCCATTTTCCTCCGTTTTTCTATTACACAATCCAATTAAACCATACATTTAGGCATTCTAGCATATCTAGCACCTTCCTACATCAACAGAACGCGTAACGGAGCAACTTCATCGAAACGGGGGTTTACTATTCACTATTTACTATTCAATTAACAATTTATATTTCAATTTCGATATTCAACCGCAGAAAATGTTAAAAAGCTATAAATACATGTTCTGCGATTGCTAGGGAACATTCTTTAAGCCTCAAAATGATCAAAATAACATTCTACGGATAAAACCCAAAAATTAAAGTTAATACATAAAACTTTCAAATGCGGAAATAAACATGAAACCCTCATCTTAGACGCTCCTAGACGCTAGAAAAATCTCGTAGGATGCCTCGGAAACCACCCCGTGCAAGCTCACGCGAAGATTTGATGATTTGATGTTGAAATTTCTTTTTTTTTTTCTCTCCTTTATTTTCGGCCAGCTGCTCCCTATTTTCAGCCTTCTTTTTTTTATTTTTTTGTGCTATTTTAAGCTATTTTAAAAGATGGCAACAAGGTCAAATGGTCAAGGCTTGGTCAATCTAGCTTATTTCATGCATTTTAAAGCTAAAACAACTAATATAAATCCAATTCTAGTTAAATACAACTTAAAACACTAAAATTAAAACACTAAATACTAGTTTTCATTATTTGCTGAGGACTAGAAATCACTCTCTAACTATTGCTCTCGAAATGCAATGCACTTTGCGACAATATAAGAATAACAATTAAATCTCAAAGAATTCAAGAAAATATAATTTTTGAAGAGCAACATAGTTCAAAGTTTACTCCGGCTCGGAGCTACTTTTCATTTAATTGAAAACCGAGCATTTAAGTGCAAGAAAAATAAAACCGATTGACATAATATGAAAAGCAGTTGATACTCCGTTAAAATAATTAGCTCAAGTATTATTCTAATTACTTCTAAAAGAAATATGAAAATAAAGCTACAAATAAATGTTTAACTAAAAATAAACACAAATCCAATGCTAACATTTAAGATGTCACTTAATTAAATGCAATTAAATACCTTTAAATGCATGCCGGGTTCAGATTATCACAGTGCTCTTTTAAGCTCTGCAATTCCCATGGGGTTAGGAAACTTTAGCTTCTAATAATAGGTGGAGAGAACCGCTCTGAAGTAGTTCAGGGTCACCCGTCCCAAGATCCCATTATAGGCGGAGTTGTAATCCATCACGATAAAGTTAGCCTGCATGGTGGCACGCTTGTCCCCGACCGTCAAAGTTAACGGGAGGTTGATTACCCCCTCAGCTTTGTACCCATGCTAGGTGAATCCTGACAAGGTGCCTCTCATTGGTCTCAACCAGCTCTGATCCAGCCGCAGCTGCTCAAAAGTTTTTAAGAAGATTACTTCAACCGAGCTCCCTATGTCTACCATTATCCTTCTGACCATGTGGTTAGAGATGGTCGTACTAATCATCAAGGGGTCATCATATGGGAGTAGTACCCCTTCTAAGTCGTCCGAGAAAAAAGTCATCTTCTCCAAGCCTCAAATTACTCATGCTATTAGTCCTTACTTATGCCCAGCTCAGAAGTATCCTTTCCGTCCTGCTGAGGTCTCTCTCCCAGAAGCAAGACCCCTAACGATGGTCTCAATCACAGCCTGGTGAATACCACATCCGGCTCATCTTAGGGGACTTTTCTCCCTTTCTCTTCCTCCCCTTGGTCTGGATTCCGAGCCGGTTAACCCGTGACATACCTCTTCAAATGTCCTCGGGCAATCAAGGCCTTAATCTTCTACTTCAGCTCTTTCTAATCTTCCATGTTATGCACAAAATAATTGTGAAAACGTCAAAACTTGTTCTTTGACCTCCTCTCGGGTCGACCTTCCATCCTAGATAGAGGATGTATGTTGTACTGAGTGTGCACTTCCGTCAAGATTTGCTCCCTCGGACTGTTGAGGGGTGTGAACACTGTGAACCTCGACTCTTGCCTTCGTTGCTGCTGTGGCTGCTTCCCGTTACTATTACCCTGGGCTTTGTTCCCAGGCTGACCTTTTGGCGCAGAAGACTCTCCCTTCTTTTTTTTTACATAATGCGGAAATTTATTTTTCTTTTTTTTTTCTCGCAAATATGACCCTCCAAATTTTTGGAAGTTCAATATTACGCTTAAAATTTCTAAAAGCCCAACATTTCTCAACATAAGCCAAATAGCTAACGACTTTCTTTTAACATCATTTCTAACCAAAACTCCATTACTAAAAGCTCTAAAACTTAAAAGCTAAAATTTTAAAATTAGGCCAAACAGACCCTTAATCATTCGCAAAATATATTGTAACCATTATTTTGATAAATAGTATATTAATTATCCAGAGATGAGATGATGGACAAAGATCATATGTGACTCAACCATGTAAATCTAAGTAGCTCTTCGTTACATTTATGTGCGCTCGTGTATGCCCATAACAACAAATTGTTGTAAGACCCCAACACATTTATTGTTTAGCATTGTTATATGCAATTCTATTTTTTTCACTTATTTATCAACTCTTGTATGACTGCTTAGATGGCACACTGAAATATTAAACATTTTAATATCTCTTTTCATATAGCATGATAACTAAGAATGTATATAACAATTAAAGAGTAAAATGCATAATACTCTCATGTGTTATATGAAAGTTGCACAATAGCCATGTGTTTTAAAAATTGGCAAATGGCCCCTTGTGTTATAATGAATGTTGCACACTTTCTTCAATCTCAAATTCCGTTAATGTTTGTTAATAGTAAGTGTAAAATGACTTTATTGTCCTTTATTTATTTTTCTTTTCTTTTTTCTTTGTAATTTGTCTCAAACAGTCCTATCCAAGTGGCTATCATCTCCACCAATTGGATAGAAACACGTGGCACTGATGGCCTTGATAAAAATAAGAAGAATGACACCCCCATGGAAGATTCGAACTCACGCCTCTTCATTATAGGATTGATAGGATAACCACTAAGCCAAGCACTACACTTATTTGTTTGCCGCACAAAATTGTATTTGTACGCTTTCAAGTGGAAGACCCTTTACCTTCATTCGCCATCTGCTTCTTGGATTGGACTTGCACTACCAATATTGCTTATACACAATTTGCATCACTTATACACAAACAACTAACAATTTTGAACCTTTTCTTGACACACCAATTCTTCACAATTTAAGATTAAAAAATTAAGTAATGGTTTTAATTAAATATGAACCTACGTATTATTCGAATAAAAAAGTGAAGCTAGATAACCTTATTACAACATAGAGACAGAAGGGAGAAGGTTGTGAAGGTGGCCTTGTTATCCAAATCTCTGTTCGGATGAATAGTAAGCTGTAATAAGTGCCCGATGTCATTATCAGAGGAAGACTATCATCTCTATCCGGGTACGATCATAGCTCAATGACGGTATCTGGAGAATAAGGATCGGCTAACACTGTGCCAGCAACTGCGGTAATACAGTTGGTACACATCACACCAAACCAATCTCGACAAAGTGAAAAGTGAAATCGATATATATATATATGAATGTATCTATATATACATAAAATGTAAATATTAACTTTCTTTTGCAGATCTTGCTAACTAAATGCGAATAACCTAAATGATAATAAAAAATGACAGGTGATGAAAAATCAAATGTTTGCAAACATTAAGATTGTAATTCAAAACTTTTGAAATTATTACTTAGCGAAGTAATAAAATGATAGTTAAATGATCAATGGTTTTGTTTTTTGACTCTAAAAAATATAAAGGCAAGTGCTTTAAAATTGTAGCACTCAAATAAATCATTAGATGTTTAAAATTTTTCTTATAATTTAATTTGTTTGACATTAAGAAGCATAAGGTGATATATATTACCATTACTCTAAATGATGGAAGCAAATCCCTTGCTATGTAGTTGTAGTTACATTGCAACATTACATAGTATTACAAAAAGACTAAAAATGTTGAAAATGACATTAACCACATCATATGGTCTCATTGCATATAATCGCGTTACAAATTTTAAGCCATTGCAACTAAACTACAGTTTTAAAACCATTACATAAAAGTAATCTCATGAGCAATTATTAATAAAATATGATAAAAAAAAAGTTTTAGTTATCTTGCAAAACATTTTAGCTTATGCAATGGTATTTTCATTTTTCAATTGAAAAGTTGCAAAATAGTTAAAATTTTGTAGCAATCCTTTTTTCTTATTATTTTTTTTAGGTCTTTGGATTATTATTATCTTTTTTGAGCTCTTTGGTACTCTTTTAACATTCCCATTTTTCTTTTCTTCTTGCTTACAATAACATTTAGTTGAGATGCTTATAGATGACAAGAATTAATTTTTAGATCATGAAGAGTTGTGTATGGGTTACCCAAAATTTTTCTTGGCTTGCTAAGTAAATGTCACTAAGTTGTTATCATATTGCTATATTTTTAATAGGCCAAGAGACCTATAAAAAGGCTAATATACATGAAGACCTTTTAATCTTAGGATCATTCTAGCGTTACTTTCAGTAATATGGGAAAGCTACCATCTATTTGTTATCTCTTCATCGTTCTTTATATCTTTGGCTTGGGCTAGTATATATATATCTACTCTCTCTCTCTCTTTCTGTATACGCATTTCTAAGTGTTCCATGTTGGGAAATATACATGAAAATTAAAAATAATTGCGCAGCGGAAAATAAATCATGTATCCGTCCATGTTTAATTATGCAGATCTAAATCAGATAATAATTTAATCTAATTAAATTAAATCTGCAATAGTTATAGGATTACTTCTTGAAGCGTAGTTCGATGTAGAATCTGAATCAAGCTCCCCACGTGTGAAGTCTCCAAGATTGATCCACAAAGAATTTGCACTTGCTAATTGGATTTCTACCCCACTAGGTTTCTAAAGAAATCCTATATATTTTTCTGACTGATAAATTGTGCTAGTTATTTCTTTGTTAGAACACTACTATATATAGGGAACATGTATGACCTAAGCCATAAGTGGGCTGGTCTTAAACATACCAGCCTTAGGCTCCACAATAATCAGGTCACTATCTAATTACTATAAGCCCAATTAAATTAATATTTAGGACGATTCTAAATTTAATTTAATATTTTATATAATCCAATTAATCCGTAAATTCTATTTGTGTGTGACCTCTCAGGTTCATATTTAATCGGTAGCGAATAATTAATTCCTCTAATTAATTAAATTAGAACTCTTTCTAATTAATTCGCCAATTGTGAGTGACACCTAGCAGTGTATCACGATTACCCAATTAAAAATGAAGTGCAAGTATGCGAACCCAAATAGTAATTTATCTGCAATCTAATCCTGCTGTCTCAATTATCCCGATCGAGCCAGAGTCATGGATTGGGTCGTCAAACTCTCTTACTCGACCATATGCCAAAACCCAATTAATTAGTGACTAATAAATAATTCGTGAAACGACTTCCACTATTCTACCTTGGCCAAGGATTTCAAGTCACTCAATTAATCAGATTGCATAGGACACCCAATTAACAGTTTCCGTGTCTACACATACATTTCTGCATGATGAAATAAATCACAACCACTGAATACATTGTCTAATCCATGATTAGGACTAGCTTATTTGCACCAGCAAATCATGACATTCCTAATCATGAGATAATCGTAGTGTCTCAGGTGTGAGGATTAATTGCATAATTACATAATACAACGTATTATTGACATTCCATGTAATTCGTTATATTGGTGGTCAAGTCCAGTTACTTATTTACAATAAGTACTTATACATCTACTATAACGATATGAGACAAATCGCCCAAACTGATATCTCATATAATTTGGTTAGTAGACTGTAATCCGATCTATCTGGATAAACTAATACCCAATTAGTTTATCCTATGATCGGGGATAACTTTTAGAATATATTCATGATTATAAATTACGTCACTCATATCCTTACTCCTAAGAATATAATCTATAAGTAGTATTCTAAGGACTTTATTTATTCAATCAAAACATTTATAATAAATAAATAAACTGCCCATATTAAATGAATTAATAAATTAAATAACACATTATCCATAATTCCAAAATACAATTTATTGGCTTTTTGAGCATTATTCCTAACAATCCCCCACTTGTACTAAAGTCAATCAGAATGGTATCTCATACCCATCCCCTCTAAGTGTCGATCCAAAGACTGCTTAGTCAGAGCCTTGGTCAACAGGTCAGTAGTGTTATCTGCTGAAGCTACCTTTTGCATCACTATGTCACCTCTTCCCACAATTTCTCGGATAATGTGGTAACGCCTCTCTACGTGTTTGGATTTTTTGTGAGACCTCAGTTCCTTAGCTTACGCTATCGCTCCATTATTATCACAATGTAAAGGCACTGTGACCTCAATAGAGGGAACTACTCCAAGTTCCGAGATGAACTTCTTAATCCAAACTGCCTCTTTTGCTGCATCTGATATTGCGATGTATTCGACTTCTGTAGTGGAATCTGCAGTCGTACTCTGTTTGGAACTCTTTCAACTGACCGCACCTCCATTACAAATGAAGATGAATCCAGATGTGGATTTGCGATCATCTACATCAGACTGAAAATTCGATTCAGTGAAACCCTCAATTTTTAATTCCCCTCCTCCATATATCAAGACCATATCCTTAGTCCTATTCAGGTACTTTAGGATATTCTTGACTACCATCCAGTGTTCCTCACCTAGATCTGATTGATATCTGCTAGTAACACTTACAACATGAGTGATATCAGACCTAGTACATAGCATGACATACATAAGGCTTCCAATTGCCGAAGCGTATGAAATCCTATTCATCCTCTCCCTTTCTTCAGCTGTCTTAAGACTCATAGCCCTAGAGATATGAATGCCATGTCTAAAAGGTAACAGCCCCTTTTTAGAATCATGCATGTTAAAACTCTTTAACAGCTTGTCTATGTACATACTCTGGGAAAGGCCTATCAATCCTTTCGATCTATCTCTATAGATTTGAATTCCTAAGATATAGGTCGCTTCTACCAAGTCTTTCATGGAAAGTATTCCTGATAACCAAACCTTGACAGATGACATCATATCAATGTCATTCCTAATCAGTAGTATGTCATCTACATACAGGATGAGGAATGTTACTGCTTTATTGATGACTTTCTTGTAAACACAAGGTTCGTCTTCATTCTTAATGAAGCCAAATGTTCTGACGACCTCGTCAAAACGTTTGTTCCAACTCATTGAGGCTTGTTTGAGTCCATAGATGGATCTGTTTAGCTTACACACTTTGTGACTTTCACCCATGGATTCAAAACCCATTTGCTGTTCCATATAAATGTCTTCTTCAATGAAGCCATTAAGAAAAACCGTTTTGACATCCATCTGCCATATCTCATAATCATAGTGTACAGCTATAGCCAATAAAATCCTAATAGATTTGAGCATTGCTACTGGCGTCAACTCCTTGTCTCTGACGATAACCTTTTGCCACTAACCTTGCTTTGAAGGTTTCCACCTTCCTATCTGCACCCCTCTTTCTTTTATATACCCATTTGTACCCAATAGGTATAATACCTTCAGGTGGGTCTACAAGATTCCAGACATGATTGGTATGCATTGAATCCATCTCTGATTTCATGGCTTCAAGCAATTTTCTTGAATCCCTATCAGAAATAGCTTCTTCATAAGTTAGGGGATCATCGACATGATTACCATCATCCAATGTGAACAACTCTTGTCCTTGGCTATGAAGGTAGCTATATCTTGTAGGGGGACGAACAGTCCTTAAAGATTTACGTATCTGTGGTGAAGCAATTAGTTTTTCTTGAATAGTTTCATCCTGGATCATATCCTGGGTTTCTACCTGGTCAATTGGTTGCTCAATGTTTCCCTCATTAAGCTCTACTTTTCTTCCCAAACCACCTTCTTGGATGAACTCTTCCTCCAAGAATATGGCATGTCTACTGACGAAGACTCTCTGGTCAGTAGGGGAATAAAAGTTGTATCCCAAAGAATCCTTGGGATAACCAATGAATCTGACTTTGTCAGATCTCACTTTCAATTTCTCAGTTTTAAGCCTTTTAATGTAAGCAGGACAACCCCATACTCTAATGTGATTAAAGTTGGGCTTCTTATTTCTCCAGATCTCATAAGGAATGCTTACAACTGATTTGAAAGTGACCATATTCAAGATGTATGCCGCAGTGAGAAGGGCATGGCCCCAAAGGCCAATAGGTAAATCAGTATAACTCATCATTGATCTGACCATGTCCAACAAAGTCATATTTCTCCTTTTTGACACACCATTAAGCTCAGGTGTTCCAGGTGGAGTCAATGATACGATTATACCATTTTTCTTGAGATACTCCTGGAATTCAGTACTAAGGTATTCCCCTCCTCGATCAGACCGAAGAGCCTTAATCCTTTTTCCAGTTTGGTTTTCTACTTCTGCTCTGTATTCTTTGAACCTTTCAACGGATTCAGATTTGTGTTTTATAAGATACACATACCTATACCGAGACACATCATCAGTAAAAGTAATAAAGTAGGCAAAACTTCCTCGGGCCAATTCACCAAAAGGCTCACACACATCAGTGTGTATTAATTCTAAAATGTTTGTAGCTCTTTGTCTTTGTCCCACAAAGGGTGATTTGGTCATTTTACCTAGGATGCAAGATTCACATGCTGGGAATGGACTCGGGCCACATGGGCTTATAAGTCCTTCTTTCTCCAACTTCATGATTCTAGCTTCCCCTATGTGACCTAATCTTAAGTGCCACAAATATTTAGAATTAATGGTATCTCTAGACCTTTTAAGGGTCTGTACATTTATGCATTGCTCATTTTTATTGTCGTCTTTCTTTATATCAAGTATATAAAGCTCATTTACTAATTTGCCAGTGCCAACACATTTATTTCGTAAATAAATAAAACATCCATTATCCATAAACTTAAATTCAAAACCATTTTGAACTAATACTGAAACGGAAATGATGTTCCTCAAAGCATTTGGCAAAAATAAACAATTATCCAAAACTAAAGTAAATTTAGACGACAAAGTAAGACAACATGTCCCAATAGCTAACGCAGCAACCATTGCTCAATTTCCCACCTTCAGGACCATGTCGCCTTCTCTCAAAACTCTACTTCTCCTCAGTTCCTGTACAGAAGTACAAATATGAGAAGTGGCACCAGAATCTAGTACCCATGAAGTAGAATCATGATTAATCGAAAGACTAATCTCAAACATGAGTAATCGAGACATACCTGCAGAAGCCTTGCCCTTTCCCTTCAAACTCTTCAGGTATTCTGGGCAATTCCTCTTCTAATGTCCTTCATTCTCATAGTGAAAGCAAGTTCCAGGCTTTGCAACCTTCCCCTTTTTCTTGGACACACCTCCAGTAGGTTTGCCCTGAGGAGCCTTATTGCTTTCATTTTCCACAAGTTACCCTTGAAATATTTCAAGCATATTCAAGAGCTGAGGCATGGAATACTTGATGTTATTCTCATAAACATCTATGACAAATGGCTTAAATGATTCTGGCAATGATTGAAGGATCATACTAACCCAAAAACTTGAACCTCTTTCGAAGCCTAGGGTTTCAATAAGTTTGATCATACCAAATATTTTGATAATATATGATCTAACGTCTGATCCTTCTACTATTTGAATACTGAAAAGTTCCTTTGAAACCAAAATGTAGTCTCTAACTTTCAGTGCTGAATCGCGCCATTTCTGAACTATTTCCCTTTCTTCTAATGTGGCCTTTTCAGGTACCTCTGAAGAAAGCAGTCCTTCCATGCTACAATCTTTATTAGGACACAAAATCTTTTTAACGTTGTGGGACCAGTCAGCAAAATGAATCCCAGTTAAACAGTTCTTATCTAGGATAGTTGTAAGAGGATTCATTTTTGACATGTAACTACAGAAATAATTAATTGAAATTAGATAACATATTATTAACTACTTGACTTGGGTCTTTAAATCAAATAGTACCCCCACTAAATTTTTTGGGATTCTACACTTCCCTAGTAGCAAACGGAAAATCAAATAAATGATTTTCTTAGTGGATTGGGGGGCCCATTAATTTTTGTTTCATCTCACATTATAGATTCTTGGTGATACAAACACTAATGAGTGAATAACACCTTATTCAATGTATCACATACAAATCCCAATTTTCTTGCCTACAATTCCCTTGACCTCACATTATAGATTTTTGGTCTCTAAGAATTGTTTAAGTCAAACCTATTATCCTAAGAAATTTAGATTAATGCAATACTGACACCTCACATGATAGATTTTTGGTAGCCAGTAAGAATCTAAATTCTCCTACATCTCATGTTTTATAGACTTAGTTTACACATTAATACAAATAAATAGCCCCTATGCGTCCACAGCCAGCTACTCACTTGCCTAACATATAAATTAATCTATGATAATAGAAGGCAATGATATAATCTACTCTTAGACTACATCATTATTTACTTAATCTTTGGAGTAGGAAGATTTGTCGGTCTTTAATTAAGGACTCACTTTTCACATGCTTCTGGTTTCAATTTATCATATAAACTAAACTAGAAACATCCACGCATTTAATATATATACCATAATAAATAAATGCATGTAAATAAATAGGATGATCATGGACTAGGAGCACTATCAACCCGAGCCACTGGATTGAATTCTTAAAATAAAATTAGGGCCCAATAGTTGGGCTACTCCTTGTTGGGCTTCACAAAACTCCTTCTGCGAACCGGGTCCACCAACTCCTTGATGCATCCTGCTTGATCTTCTTGTTACATTTATGTAAATAGATTCCTAATCTAATGAGATACATAAATGTGAATAGGAGTTTTACATTATCAAAATGGGTAAGAGGCATGCAAGCCCCATTTAAATAATTTACATAAAACCCATATGAATAAATAAATAAATAAACATACATTCATTCATTCATCCATTCTAGTCCATGATCATCCAAGCACATAACCATAAATATAATAGGTAATCCACGAATATGGCACAATTAATTTCTTTGATATAATCTCATTATATCTAGTTGTCTAAATTTAATAAACTATTTATTAAATAAGCAAAATATCTTATATTTTAAAATAAATAAAACACCTTTTATTTATTGATTATAATTAATAAACAATTTATTAATTAAATATCTTAATATCCTTTTTTGGGCTTTAAATAAAAAATACTTTTATTAAAATAAAGTTATGGGCTAAATTAATAAAAACCAACCTTTTTATTAAAACATAGTCAGCCCAAACATTTTAAAACAACTCATCAAAGCCCAAAAAAACTCTAATAGCCCAATGAGAAAAGAAATAAAATAAAAACAAATCAAGGTCCTAAACCTGTCAACCCATGACACTTGGGTCATGGGTTTCAGACCTGGATCCGGATCCAAATTGGATCCAGATCTGGGTCAGAAAACCCTAACCCAAAAAAAACATTTTTTTTCTTTTCTTTCTTCTTCCCTAGCGCACCCCACTTCCCCCCCTCACCCCCGCCCCCCTTTTACCTCTTCCACCGTGGTTGCACCTTGCAGCCATAGTGGCTGCCTCGACAGCGGCGCTGCCTCCTTGTGCAACGCTGCTGCCTAGCAGCGTGGCTGCTGCCACCATGGTAGCAGCCACGCGGCGCTGCTGCTCACAGCAGCGCCGCAGTGCAGTTGTGCCCGGCACTTCTGGGTACAGCAGCGGCCTTTGATACCGCCGCAGCAGCAGCGCCCAGCACTACTGCTGTAGCAACGCCAAACCGCCGCTGCAGAGGGAGGCAAAAATAATTTTTTTTTCTATTATTTTAAAACTGATTTTAAAATATGTAAAGAATCTGAAAAATATGTTGATAAACATATAAAAACAGAACAATAAAATTTTAGAAACGCTCATTTCATAAAATTTCTAATTATGCAAAACAATTTTTCACATAATATTGGGAAGAAACTAATGGGCTATAATTTTATTAAAATTAAAAAACTTTAATTTCAAATATAAGAGATATAAGAAATTGTGTCATAAACGTTAATCGCATAAGAAACATGAACGGTGGCTCTGATACCACTGTTGGGAAATATACATAACAATTAAAAATAATTGCACAACGGAAAATAAATCATGTATCCGTCCATGTTTAATTATGCAGATCTAAATCAGATAATAATTTAATCTAATTAAATTAAATCCGTAATAATTCTAGGATTACCTCTTAAAGCGTAGTTCGATGTAAAATCTGAATCAAGCTCCCCACGTGTGAAGTCTCCAAGATTGATCCACACAGAATCTGCACTTGCTAATTGGATTTCTACCCCACTAGGTTTCCAGAGAAATACTATATATTTTTGTGACTGATAAATTGTGCTAGCTATTTCTCTGTCTGAACATTACTATATATAGGGAACATATATGACCTAAGCCATAAGTGGGATGGTCTTAAACTTACCAGCCTTGGGCTCCACAATAATCAAATCATTATCTAATTACTACGAGCACAATTAAATTAATATTTAGGACGATTCTAAATTCAATTTAATATTTTCTCTAATCCAATTAATCCGCAAATTTCATTTGTGTATGACCTCTCGGGTTCATATTTAATCGGTAGCGAATAATTAATTCCTCTAATTAATTAAATTAGAATTCTTTCTAATTAATTCGCAAATCGTGAGTGACACCTAGCACTGTATCACGATTACCCAATTAAAGATGAAGTGCAAGTATGCGAACCCAAATAGTAATTTATCTGCAATCAAATCCTACTGTCTCAATTATCCCGATCGAGCCAGAGTCATGGATTGGGTTGTCAAACTCTCTTACTCGACCATATGCCAAAACCTAATTAATTAGTGACTAATGAATAATTCGTGAAACGACTTTTATTATTCCACCTTGGCCAAGGATTTCAAGTCACTCAATTAATCAGATTGCATAAGACACCCAATTAACAGTTTTCGTGTCTACACATACATTTCTGCATGACAGAATAAATCACAACCACTGAATACATTGTCTAATCCATGATTAGGACTAGCTTATTTGCACCAGAAAATCATGACATTCTTAATCATGAGATAATCGTAGTGTCTCAGGTCTGAGAATTAATTGCATAATTACATGATACAATGTATTATTGACATTCCATGTAATTCGTTATATCGGTGGTCAAGTCCAGTTACTTATTCACAATAAGTACTTATACATCTACTATAACGATATGAGACAAATCTTCCAAACTGATATCTCATATAATTTGGTTAGTAGACTGTAATCCGATCTATTCCGATAAACTAATGCCCAATTAGTTTATCCTATGATTGGGGACAACTTTTAGAATATATTCATTATTATAGATTCCGTCACTCATATCCTTACTCCTAAGGATAGAATCTATAAATAGTATTCTAAGGACTTTATTTATTCAATTAAAACATTTATAATAAATAAATAAACTGCTCATATTAAATGGATTAATAAATTAAATAACACATTATCCATAATTCCAAAATACAATTTATTGACTTTTTGGGCATTATTCCTAACATTTCATATATGCACATATATGTTTGTGTATAGCCACTTTCTTTGTCCAATTCGAGCAATTTAAGTTACTAAATACCAACAAACGTATTATTAATAGTTTTACACATATTATTATCGAATTATTCAAATGCATTTGAGTTTTATGCAATTTCTAATTATAGTAGCACTATACATCATTTGGGTGATGCTTTCCCCCTATTTATATGGGAAGACATAGATATTTCAAAATTAATACCTGAATTATTTCTATACAATAGAGGCATAAAACACAGTGTAGATGACATAAAGAATGTCTCTTCAAATTATGTATGTTTCTATAATATTTTAAATATTTTTTAATAATAAAAAAATAGAAAAACCGTTGCAATACGTGTCTTATTGAAATAATTTTTTAATTGCTTTATGAACTAAAACTTTTTATAGTTATTTTATTGTTAAAATTTTTTTTTATCTCTTTTTGTTAATAATTATTCATAAGATTACTTTTTTGCAACTGATTTAAAATTATATTTTAACTGAAATAGTTTTTAAAATCGTTGTTTATTTTCACAAAAAAAAAAATCATTGTAGTAGAGAATTTACAACGGGTTGCATGCAACGACAACATATGTAACAATTAAAATTTTTTGCAACAATTTTTAGTCTTTTTGCAACAACTTTAAATATAACAAGAGATAAAAAAAATAAAAAAAAATGGTAGTATGTTAAACAATTAATATTCACAGGGGCGGAGGGAAGTTCCCTCATTAGAGAGGGGTATAATAGTAATTTAATAATTAACTTAAAAAAATACAATGCATAAATTCATTCTTTCTCTACAAAGTAAAGACGCCTCAACCTTCCACAATCTCACCATTCTCACATCCCTGCTGAGCTGAAGGCAAGACCCCTCAACCTTTCCCTTAAAATTCACATAAAGATTTAATTTTTTTTCCTGTTTTTGAATTTATATTTACTTGGATTTTTGTCAATTTTTTTAATTGATAAATTATTCGTTTGTTGGGATCATATATGGATAAAAAGATTTAAATTTTTATTTTTTGTTGTTTATGCATAGATGAGTGTCTCAAATCTCTGTTATTAACTCTGTCGTTGTAGTGCATTCCCTAATCCCTGGTTCTGGCTCCGCCACTAAATATACAACTACTAATTTCGTCATTTACTTTGCATATGCTCACTCATTTTTCAAGTTCTTATCTATTTTACTTGTTTATTAACAGGAGAATTTGTCACATCAACCAATCTTTAAAGCGTACAGTCTATACGTGGGATGTATAAGAAGATTTATGTGTGCTAGAGGCTGAGTGTATACAGTTCATGCCTTTGGAAGGTGTACCAAGACTCCACCACCCGATGATCCTAAGCACAACCCTTTCTGCCATTGCTTTTGCTATTGCCAAACTCTAAAAATTCAGTCAAGAGTGTACAAAATACTTTTTTAGTCACCTCCTCAAATCTATGTAGGTTCGCCAATGCCACCGACAACTAAAAAGAGTTAAATTTTGTTTAAAAATTTCATTTTATGTAACTTGGTAGTACAACATATCACATTCACCTGAGTTGAGCAAGAGTCTATTCTAGAAAAAGGATAAAATAATACCATATAATTCTGGATTTATGGTTATAAAGAGAAAAAAAAGGAAGGAGATATTGAAGATCTTTAGAGTTAATCTTGGCATATTGGCAACATCAGCGGGATATTAACTCCATGATTTATACAATCAATCACATACTAATTATGTAAATACCATCTAGCATATATATCTCTCATGATTGATCTGTTATAATACTAATTGGCTTAGTTCTAGCACAACCTGTATCTTATATATACCATATTGCACATCAATCAAATTCATTCATCGCCTGACTTTTTTCTTCATGGTATCAGAGAAGGTTGTTAATTGATAAAAAAAAAGCCTTTAGAAAACAACAACCAAAACAACGAAACACTCTTATCCTACCAAGGCTACCACACACGCAGCTGATGACAAAGAACCAAGCATTGTAGCTGTAGTAACAAAGGGCGATGGCTAACTTTCTTCAATAGGGGATATCAATTCCCCCTATTTTCTTCAACCTACGGATCACCCGAGTTTGGTTTTCATTGTCTCTCCTCTAGAAAAGAATGGGGAAAATTATTTCATTTGGAAAAGGAACATGAGAACGCCTTGGATTCCAAGATTAAGATGGGTTTCATAGATGGAACCATGGACAAGCCAAACGTTAATTCCCAAGATTTGATGTTGTGGATCAAGTGCAACGCAGTGGTGAGATCCTGGTTAGTAAATTTCGTATCAAAAGAACTTCAAAATAGTATTGCATATACAGAGACTACAAGGGAAATATGGAGAGACTTGGAAGAACATTTCTCGCAAGGAAACGCAGCCCGAATCTATGAGTTAAGGTGCGAGATCGCATTGCTTCAACAAGAAAAAATGACCATTTCAAGCTATTATGGTAAGCTACGAAGTCTATGCGATGAGTTGCAAGCGGCAAACCCAATACCCATATGCACATGCAGATGTAAGTGTGGTGCATCAAAGAAAATTCAAACCATACGTGAAAGTGAGAAAGTCTATGACTTTCTCATTGGACTCGATAGCGGATTCACACCGTACGTTCTCATATATTGAGCACAAAACCATTGCCTAGCTTGGGGAGAGCTTATGCAATTACAACACAAGAAGAAAAACAACAAACAGTTGCAGTGGCACGAGCACCTAACATTGAGGCACTCCAAAGATCGCTGCTTCGAGCTCATTGAATATCCATCCAATTGGCATAAAAAATCAAATAAATCAAATGGCAAAGCAGGACAATCAAATAGCGGGTTCGGGGCAATGAAGTTTAGTGCAGCCAACATTGTTCATTTGGAGGAACATGAGCCAAATGGAATGCATGGACAATATGAACCATAGTCCTTTATACCATGACTCATAGAGACTCAATACCAGCAACTGCAAGGCCTTTTGAACAATGGGTTACGACAGGTTCGACGGCAAACTTGGATAGTGTTTCTGGTATGATTAAAATACTCTTTAGGTCATAGACTGGGGGGCTACCGATCATTTTACTTGTACGCCTAAATTGCTTCTCAATAGTATTATTAACCCTAATTTACCTCTTGTGAGTATCCCTGATGGTTACACCATGTTTGTACGCGCAATTAGAAACATGGCATTAGGGACTAACTTTAAGTTGGATCAAGTTTTAGGAGTTCCCGAATTCAATTGCAACTTGTTATCCGTGAGTAAACTAACGAAAGAGTGGAACTGTTCATTAACCTTTTTCTCAGATTTTTGCATTGTGAAGGACTTACCCTCGATGAAGCCAATTGGAGCACGTAGAATGCAGGGCAACTTATACTACCTTGAACTAACAAGAGAGGGCAAGGCATTGATAGAAAACAAACGGGAAGATGCAGTTCTTTGGTATAAACGTTTGGGACACTTGTCGATAAATCATTTGTCTTGTGTATCATATTCTTTTAATTTACATTCAAAAATGGACTTTCTTTGTGATGCTTGTGATGCCCAAGAATTTGCATCATAGTCATAAATAATTGTAGCATATCTTTTGTGCATTTTAATGTGTTTTATTTATAGTTTAAATATGTTTATTTGATGGTCACTATTCATAAAAAAATTTACTGTCTAAATTACTTAGTTTAATATTTTTTCCTAGATAATATGACTTATAAAAGGAATCGAAAACTTGTAGTTTTAGACTTTAGAGGTCGAGAACATGCATTTGAAAAATGATTTGAGTTTCGTGTGAATAGTGTTACGTAGGTGAAACATTAGTTTTAATTAGTTAGCAATTATAGGAGTTTTTAACTTGTTTTTGTATTTTTCTCATGATACTTGTCATTTAAGAGGCATGAGAAAATTTGAATTACTTGCATAGCACGTCGGGAAGGCGGGTAGAAAAAATATTTTTGTGTGTCGTAATGAATAGTAAAAAAAAAAATCAGCATTTTGATTTTTTTTTCATTTAGCTTGCTTTGACTTGGATTAAAACTACCTAACCAAACCATTTGACCCAATAACCCAAACCCTTGACCCATGAACCATTTTTAACTCTTATAACCCATTATTTACCAAACAAAAAAAAAATCAGCTCAAAAAAACCCCCTCCCCAAACCCGTAAGTCAACAGGAGCAAAAAAAAGGAAGAAGAAAATTGTTAGTTTTAACTAATTTCATCCATTCCAAGCCTCATTTTAGTGCTCTTGAGCCTAGCAAAGCCATCTCCAAGCTTCTTCTTCTTGTCTAGTGGTGAGAGATGCATAATTTTGAGTTTTTAAAGTTAGGTTACATTTATGTAAAATTTTGTGATTTGATATATCTTGCTTATATGTGCCTATCTATGCTTAAATTAGCCTTTATTATGATCATAGAACAATCTTTTATAGTTATTTGAAGAATTTTATGGTTGAAAATGAAGTTTGGAGACTTGGGGAAGATGATGAATAGTATCTGTGAATAGTAACCTGCGAATTTTGGGGTTTTTGCATTTTAATTATTTTATTGCTTCTTATAGTTGCTATAACCCTTGAGAATGCTATATGTATCATAAAAATGGTGATAACTTAACTATAATTGGAAATTTAGTTTGAAATGCAAATAGGACCTTAAAACGAAATGTTGAGTTATACATGTTTGATGATGTAGTTGGTCTTAGAAGTGTTAGGAAGCTTTTAAAATGTAATTACGACACTTAATTGTTAATCGGATTATGTAGCTGTAGTTCAAATCACTAAAGAGATTTTTCGGTGCTTTTGTGTTAACATGCTTAAAAATGTGATTTTGTGACATTTAGTTGCATCATAAAGTGGCTATATGGGATTAGTGAAGCCAGATTTGAAGTTAATTATCTTGCTATGTGTTTTATGTTATGTTGAAGTTAATGGTTAAAGAAACTTGAAACTCATGATTTGGTTAGTTGTTTAGTGTGAAAAATAGTGTATGAATCCTCTAATGCTCGTGTTGCTAGTTTATATATGTGTTTTGGTTGTAGTTGAAGATTTTGCTAAAGCTAACTTAATGGTGTAGCTTAAATGTTTGTAATAATGTCTAAATGAAGTGTAAGAATGTTATACATGCTAGAGTGTTATCATAGTTAGTTAAATGCAAGAAAACAACAAGAAAAGTTTATAAACAAGCAAAGCCCTGATTTGGACAGTCCACTGCCCTGCCTTTCGAAGCTCTTTTGACATAGTAAACGTGTTCTAAAATTAACGAAATTTGTACAGAAGCTAGATTAGGCAGTTTAGAGTAAATGTTGATTTCTAGGACTAAGGTTAATTCTAAAGTTTTAGCCCTCTGATCACATCATTTCCGAAATGTAGCTAAAAAAATCGCTGGTTCTGCCCAGCTATGTGTAGTTGCACGGTAAAGGCTATAACTTTTGGAATTTAACTCGGAATTGAGCACCGTTTGAACCTAAAATTAACTACAATTGAAGAGCTACGTTTATACATAAAAATCAGATAATTTGGAGGCCATTAGCATAGGTAACTGATTGAATAAATTTAAGCTTCTGCTAGAAAGTTGGAAAATGAACTTGCTTCCGTGAAAGTTTACATGTTAAGTGTTGAAAACGTGCTTGGTAGTTGATTTTATTTTGGTGGTTAAATGGGGTTGAGCCATTAATGTGATTTTATTGTGTTGGTTACGAATGTCTCTAAGAAATTCTTTGTGATAAGTATATGTTCTATTACATGCTAGGGTTGATCCATTGAGCCAATCCAAGGTGTTGAAAGTAGACTAACGCTAGTTCTTGTATCCTTTAGCTACCTGGTAAAGGTGAGGGAGTTACATTCTTTTGTGCATCTTAATTTGTTTACTGCTCATAAATTATATAGTTTAATATGATTGCTTATAATTACGTGTACTTTGATATGAATAGACTAAATATACACTTGACTTTTATTTATATTGTTATATGGCTTATTTATTGTAATCTACGTGCGAGGGCAACCTACTTTGTTGTCCCTCATTTATGTGATTCTTGAAATATATTGTCATTGCTTGAATTATTGTGATCGAATATCGGGTTGCGCAACCTTTTCGGACATGGTAGCGTCGAGAAACACGGGCGGCATCGGGCTTGCCGTGCTCCCTCGACTACCATGGTGCCTATTCCCTTCTCGGTGAGGCATACTCCACTACCCCAGAGGCGTGGTTCACCTGCTGGGCATGGACCTACCTCAGGAGAAAGGGTCGTAGGATCGGGATACATCCGGAGTATCCCAACTTGTTGGTGTATGGGTTTGCCGGCATTAGCGTGAAGTTCGTGGCTCGTGGTCCGAGATTGAAGACTTGAAGTGAACCGTATCCTTTTTATATGTGTTTGATTACTTGTTTACTTGGTTGGTTTATTTGATGTTGAATATGCTTTTATCCTGTTGCATATTATGTTGCATCACCTCCCTCACTGAGTATACCGGTTGTATACTCACCCTCGTCTCTAACACCTTTCAGGTTCAGCACCTTCGCAAGGTGATACAGGGAAAGCTCGAGAGTTACCGTGTTTGGTTGTGTTGGCTTTTATTATTAGTACCTACGAATCCATGTGAATTAGTGAAGTGATTTGAATTGTAATTTGATTGGCACTATAAAAACTCGGCTTGTAATTGTATTGGATCTTGTTTGTATTTGGTTCGTAGGTGGCCTGTAATAACTTAAAGGACTATGTTATTGTTTAATTGTCGTGCATGCTAGCTTGGGTTAATGGAGTTAGTAGGCTAGATTAATAAATAAGACAATTGAAGAGATAAAGTTAGAATGATATGATAAGTGACTTTATAACATAGTATTTCAATATTTGAGGCCTATGCATGTTTGTGTACCTATTTTGTTGAGTCTAAAGCTTGGATGACCTCAAGACGAGGCATAGCTTAGTGGTTGAAGTTGAAATATATGAGAATGTTGGATTATGGTTTCATAGTTGTATTCTATTATTCGCAGGTTTTTAATTAGTCCTACAAACAGGGGAGACTCCGTCCGTTTCTCCCTAAATTCTGTGTCCGGGGTTTGGAATTGGGTTGAGAATAGCATGATAAATAGGAATTCTGGTCTCGTGAGGGATCGGGGCGTTACAGACGTGGTATCAGAGCTTAGTAGCTCACAGTCGGGACAGGGTCCTCGGTCTGTTGGGTAGTAATCCCGAGTGCGTGCATGTGAAGTGTGTCTTGAATTGGTGCGTGTGCTTGTTTGGAAGACTTGTGTGTCTTGACTGTATATGTGCCCTATATGACTTATTTGTGTAATAAGTGAAAATTGTGTGATATGTGTATTATGTTATGTGATTATGTGTGCACATATGTGACCTCATTGTGCAATAAGTGAAACTTATATGATATGTTTATTTATATAGTTAGATATGCATGTAAGTGATTCTTTGAGTGTTTACCTACCTTAGTTATTTGTAATAAAGTGTATAAGTGTTTATCATATGTAAAATCCACCATATACATGCATTATCCATTAATGTGGTAAGTGAACACTTTTCCCTATAAAGAGATGACAGTGGTGGCTTGCTTGAAGATGTGGACCAACAACAAGAGGAAGAGTTGATCAATTAGTATTCTCTCTGGGATTCTTATTGGTATTTTCATACGGGATTCTATAGTAATATTCTTATTTGGACTTTTGTTGGTATTCTTACTCGGCACGTATACATATATGAGTAGTCTTTTTCGGGATTCAATATGGGGACCCTCAATTGGTGTATTTCTACTGGGCTTCTTATTTGGTGCTCCCATTGAACTCTTATTTGGCTTTCATTGTCTGGTGACCTAAGAATAATGCTCTGGGATTCTTAATAATATTCTTATTCAGCAATAATGATTGATGGTCTATCTTGAGATTCTTATCTGCTATAATTATGGTAATTTTGTTTAGAGATTTTCGGTTGGGCTTCTCGTTTAACAACTACATTGGGAATTCCTATGTGATGTTCGTATTCGAAGGGACCCTTATTCGGACTTCTGGATTGGTATTCTTTTGGCATTCTTACGAAGATCTTTGATGACATTTTATTGGCATTCATGAGCAATGGGTTTCTTGGGAGTTCCATTTGAAGGCTCTTATTGGAGTGTTTCTTCGGTACTTCTACTTGGTATACCCTATGATTTTCGCATTCGAGCTTCTTATCCAGATTGTTCAAGATGCATATAAAGAGTTCACTTGAAACAAGAAATTGCGAGGACGCAATTTGTTTAAGGGGGAAAGAGTGTGATGCCCAAGAATTTGCATCATAGTCATAAATAATTGTAGCATATCTTTTGTGCATTTTAATGTGTTTTATTTATAGTTTAAATATGTTTATTTGATGGCCACTATTCATAAAAAAATTTACTGTCTAAATTGCTTAGTTTAATATTTTTTCCTAGATAATATGACTTATAAAAGGAATCGAAAACTTGTAGTTTTAGACTTTAGAGGTCGAGAACATGCATTTGAAAAATGATTTGAGTTTCGTGTGAATAGTGTTACGTAGGTGAAACATTAGTTTTAATTAGTTAGCAATTATAGGAGTTTTTAACATGGTTTTGCATTTTTCTCATGATACTTGTCATTTAAGAGGCATGAGAAAATTTGAATTACTTGCATAGCACGACGGGAAGGCGGGTAGAAAAAATATTTTTGTGTGTCGTAATGAATAGTAAAAAAAAAATCAGCATTTTGATTTTTTTTTTTCATTTAGCTTACTTTGACTTGGATTAAAACTACCTAACCAAACCATTTGACCCAATAACCCAAACCCTTGACCCATGAACCATTTTTAACTCTTATAACCCATTATTTACCAAACAAAAAAAAAATCAGCTCAAAAAAACCCCCTCCCCAAACCCGTAAGTCAACAGGAGCAAAAAAAAGGAAGAAGAAAATTGTTAGTTTTAACCAATTTCATCCATTCCAAGCCTTATTTTAGTGCTCTTGAGCCTAGCAAAGCCATCTCCAAGCTTCTTCTTCTTGTCTAGTGGTGAGAGATGCATAATTTTGAGTTTTTAAAGTTAGGTTACATTTATGTAAAATTTTGTGATTTGATATATCTTGTTTATATGTGCCTATCTATGCTTAAATTAGCCTTTATTATGATCATAGAACAATCTTTTATAGTTATTTGAAGAATTTTATGGTTGAAAATGAAGTTTGGAGACTTGGGGAAGATGATGAATAGTATCTGTGAATAGTAACCTGCGAATTTTGGGGTTTTTGCATTTTAATTATTTTATTGCTTCTTATAGTTGCTATAACCCTTGAGAATGCTATATGTATCATAAAAATGGTGATAACTTGACTATAATTGGAAATTTAGCTTGAAATGCAAATAGGACCTCAAAACGAAATGTTGAGTTATACATGTTTGATGATGTAGTTGGTCGTAGAAGTGTTAGGAAGCTTTTAAAATGTAATTACGACGCTTAATTGTTAATCGGATTATGTAGCTGTAGTTCAAATCACTAAAGAGATTTTTCGGTGCTTTTGTGTTAACATGCTTAAAAATGTGATTTTGTGACATTTAGCTGCATCATAAAGTGGCTATATGGGATTAGTGAAGCCAGATTTGAAGTTAATTATCTTGCTATGTGTTTTATGTTATGTTGAAGTTAATGGTTAAAGAAACTTGAAACTCATGATTTGGTTAGTTGTTTAGTGTGAAAAATAGTGTATAAATCCTCTAATGCTCGTGTTGCTAGTTTATATATGTGTTTTGGTTGTAGTTGAAGATTTTGCTAAAGCTAACTTAATGGTGTAGCTTAAATGTTTGTAATAATGTCTAAATGAAGTGTAAGAATGTTATACATGCTAGAGTGTTATCATAGTTAGTTAAATGCAAGAAAACAACAAGAAAAGTTTATAAACAAGCAAAGCCCTGATTTGGACAGTCCACTGCCCTGCCTTTCGAAGCTCTTTTGACATAGTAAACGTGTTCTAAAATTAACGAAATTTGTACAGAAGCTAGATTAGGCAGTTTAGAGTAAATGTTGATTTCTAGGACTAAGGTTAATTCTAAAGTTTTAGCCCTCTGATCACATCATTTCCGAAATGTAGCTAAAAAAATCGCTGGTTCTGCCCAGCTATGTGTAGTTGCACGGTAAAGGCTATAACTTTTGGAATTTAACTCGGAATTGAGCACCGTTTGAACCTAAAATTAACTACAATTGAAGAGCTACGTTTATACATAAAAATCAGATAATTTGGAGGCCATTAGCATAGGTAACTGATTGAATAAATTTAAGCTTCTGCTAGAAAGTTGGAAAATGAACTTGCTTCCGTGAAAGTTTACATGTTAAGTGTTGAAAACGTGCTTGGTAGTTGATTTTATTTTGGTGGTTAAATGGGGTTGAGCCATTAATGTGATTTTATTGTGTTGGTTACGAATGTCTCTAAGAAATTCTTTGTGATAAGTATATGTTCTATTACATGCTAGGGTTGATCCATTGAGCCAATCCAAGGTGTTGAAAGTAGACTAACGCTAGTTCTTGTATCCTTTAGCTACCTGGTAAAGGTGAGGGAGTTACATTCTTTTGTGCAACTTAATTTGTTTACTGCTCATAAATTATATAGTTTAATATGATTGCTTATAATTACGTGTACTTTGATATGAATAGACTAAATATACACTTGACTTTTATTTATATTGTTATATGGCTTATTTATTGTAATCTACGTGCGAGGGCAACCTACTTTGTTGTCCCTCATTTATGTGATTCTTGAAATATATTGTCATTGCTTGAATTATTGTGATCGAATATCGGGTTGCGCAACCTTTTCGGACATGGTAGCGTCGAGAAACACGGGCGGCATCGGGCTTGCCGTGCTCCCTCGACTACCATGGTGCCTATTCCCTTCTCGGTGAGGCATACTCCACTACCCCAGAGGCGTGGTTCACCTGCTGGGCATGGACCTACCTCAGGAGAAAGGGTCGTAGGATCGGGATACATCCGGAGTATCCCAACTTGTTGGTGTATGGGTTTGCCGGCATTAGCGTGAAGTTCGTGGCTCGTGGTCCGAGATTGAAGACTTGAAGTGAACCGTATCCTTTTTATATGTGTTTGATTACTTGTTTACTTGGTTGGTTTATTTGATGTTGAATATGCTTTTATCCTGTTGCATATTATGTTGCATCACCTCCCTCACTGAGTATACCGGTTGTATACTCACCCTCGTCTCTAACACCTTTCAGGTTCAGCACCTTCGCAAGGTGATACAGGAAAAGCTCGAGAGTTACCGTGTTTGGTTGTGTTGGCTTTTATTATTAGTACCTACGAATCCATGTGAATTAGTGAAGTGATTTGAATTGTAATTTGATTGGCACTATAAAAACTCGGCTTGTAATTGTATTGGATCTTGTTTGTATTTGGTTCGTAGGTGGCCTGTAATAACTTAAAGGACTATGTTATTGTTTAATTGTCGTGCATGCTAGCTTGGGTTAATGGAGTTAGTAGGCTAGATTAATAAATAAGACAATTGAAGAGATAAAGTTAGAATGATATGATAAGTGACTTTATAACATAGTATTTCAATATTTGAGGCCTATGCATGTTTGTGTACCTATTTTGTTGAGTCTAAAGCTTGGATGACCTCAAGACGAGGCATAGCTTAGTGGTTGAAGTTGAAATATATGAGAATGTTGGATTATGGTTTCATAGTTGTATTCTATTATTCGCAGGTTTTTAATTAGTCCTACAAACAGGGGAGACTCCGTCCGTTTCTCCCTAAATTCTGTGTCCGGAGTTTGGAATTGGGTTGAGAATAGCGTGATAAATAGGAATTCCGGTCTCGTGAGGGATCGGGGCGTTACAGACGTGGTATCAGAGCTTAGTAGCTCACAGCCGGGACAGGGTCCTCGGTCTGTTGGGTAGTAATCCCGAGTGCGTGCATGTGAAGTGTGTCTTGAATTGGTGCGTGTGCTTGTTTGGAAGACTTGTGTGTCTTGACTGTATATGTGCCCTATATGACTTATTTGTGTAATAAGTGAAAATTGTGTGATATGTGTATTATGTTATGTGATTATGTGTACACATATGTGACCTCATTGTGCAATAAGTGAAACTTATATGATATGTTTATTTATATAGTTAGATATGCATGTAAGTGATTCTTTGAGTGTTTACCTACCTTAGTTATTTGTAATAAAGTGTATAAGTGTTTATCATATGTAAAATCCACCATATACATGCATTATCCATTAATGTGGTAAGTGAACACTTTTCCCTATAAAGAGATGACAGTGGTGGCTTGCTTGAAGATGTGGACCAACAGCAAGAGGAAGAGTTGATCAATTAGTATTCTCTCTGGGATTCTTATTGGTATTTTCATACGGGATTCTATAGTAATATTCTTATTTGGACTTTTGTTGGTATTCTTACTCGGCACGTATACATATATGAGTAGTCTTTTTCGGGATTCAATATGGGGACCCTCAATTGGTGTATTTCTACTGGGCTTCTTATTTGGTGCTCCCGTTGAACTCTTATTTGGCTTTCATTGTCTGGTGACCTAAGAATAATACTCTGGGATTCTTAATAATATTCTTATTCAGCAATAATGATTGATGGTCTATCTTGAGATTCTTATCTGCTATAATTATGGTAATTTTGTTTAGAGATTTTCGGTTGGGCTTCTCGTTTAACAACTACATTGGGAATTCCTATGTGATGTTCGTATTCGAAGGGACCCTTATTCGGACTTCTGGATTGGTATTCTTTTGGCATTCTTACGAAGATCTTTGATGACATTTTATTGGCATTCATGAGCAATGGGTTTCTTGGGAGTTCCATTTGAAGGCTCTTATTGGAGTGTTTCTTCGGTACTTCTACTTGGTATTCCCTATGATTTTCGCATTCGAGCTTCTTATCCAGATTGTTCAAGATGCATATAAAGAGTTCACTTGAAACAAGAAATTGCGAGGACGCAATTTGTTTAAGGGGGAAAGAGTGTGATGCCCAAGAATTTGCATCATAGTCATAAATAATTGTAGCATATCTTTTGTGCATTTTAATGTGTTTTATTTATAGTTTAAATATGTTTATTTGATGGCCACTATTCATAAAAAAATTTACTGTCTAAATTGCTTAGTTTAATATTTTTTCCTAGATAATATGACTTATAAAAGGAATCGAAAACTTGTAGTTTTAGACTTTAGAGGTCGAGAACATGCATTTGAAAAATGATTTGAGTTTCGTGTGAATAGTGTTACGTAGGTGAAACATTAGTTTTAATTAATTAGCAATTATAGGAGTTTTTAACATGGTTTTGCATTTTTCTCATGATACTTGTCATTTAAGAGGCATGAGAAAATTTGAATTACTTGCATAGCACGACGGGAAGGCGGGTAGAAAAAATATTTTTGTGTGTCGTAATGAATAGTAAAAAAAAAATCAGCATTTTGATTTTTTTTTTCATTTAGCTTGCTTTGACTTGGATTAAAACTACCTAACCAAACCATTTGACCCAATAACCCAAACCCTTGATCCATGAACCATTTTTAACTCTTATAACCCATTATTTACCAAACAAAAAAAAAATCAGCTCAAAAAAACCCCCTCCCCAAACCCGTAAGTCAACAGGAGCAAAAAAAAGGAAGAAGAAAATTGTTAGTTTTAACCAATTTCATCCATTCCAAGCCTCATTTTAGTGCTCTTGAGCCTAGCAAAGCCATCTCCAAGCTTCTTCTTCTTGTCTAGTGGTGAGAGATGCATAATTTTGAGTTTTTAAAGTTAGGTTACATTTATGTAAAATTTTGTGATTTGATATATCTTGCTTATATGTGCCTATCTATGCTTAAATTAGCCTTTATTATGATCATAGAACAATCTTTTATAGTTATTTGAAGAATTTTATGGTTGAAAATGAAGTTTGGAGACTTGGGAAAGATGATGAATAGTATCTGTGAATAGTAACCTGCGAATTTTGGGGTTTTTGCATTTTAATTATTTTATTGCTTCTTATAGTTGCTATAACCCTTGAGAATGCTATATGTATCATAAAAATGGTGATAACTTGACTATAATTGGAAATTTAGCTTGAAATGCAAATAGGACCTTAAAACGAAATGTTGAGTTATACATGTTTGATGATGTAGTTGGTCTTAGAAGTGTTAGGAAGCTTTTAAAATGTAATTACGACGCTTAATTGTTAATCGGATTATGTAGCTGTAGTTCAAATCACTAAAGAGATTTTTCGGTGCTTTTGTGTTAACATGCTTAAAAATGTGATTTTGTGACATTTAGTTGCATCATAAAGTGGCTATATGGGATTAGTGAAGCCAGATTTGAAGTTAATTATCTTGCTATGTGTTTTATGTTATGTTGAAGTTAATGGTTAAAGAAACTTGAAACTCATGATTTGGTTAGTTGTTTAGTGTGAAAAATAGTGTATGAATCCTCTAATGCTCGTGTTGCTAGTTTATATATGTGTTTTGGTTGTAGTTGAAGATTTTGCTAAAGCTAACTTAATGGTGTAGCTTAAATGTTTGTAATAATGTCTAAATGAAGTGTAAGAATGTTATACATGCTAGAGTGTTATCATAGTTAGTTAAATGCAAGAAAACAACAAGAAAAGTTTATAAACAAGCAAAGCCCTGATTTGGACAGTCCACTGCCCTGCCTTTCGAAGCTCTTTTGACATAGTAAACGTGTTCTAAAATTAACGAAATTTGTACAGAAGCTAGATTAGGCAGTTTAGAGTAAATGTTGATTTCTAGGATTAAGGTTAATTCTAAAGTTTTAGCCCTCTGATCACATCATTTCCGAAATGTAGCTAAAAAAATCGCTGGTTCTGCCCAGCTATGTGTAGTTGCACGGTAAAGGCTATAACTTTTGGAATTTAACTCGGAATTGAGCACCGTTTGAACCTAAAATTAACTACAATTGAAGAGCTACGTTTATACATAAAAATCAGATAATTTGGAGGCCATTAGCATAGGTAACTGATTGAATAAATTTAAGCTTCTGCTAGAAAGTTGGAAAATGAACTTGCTTCCGTGAAAGTTTACATGTTAAGTGTTGAAAACGTGCTTGGTAGTTGATTTTATTTTGGTGGTTAAATGGGGTTGAGCCATTAATGTGATTTTATTGTGTTGGTTACGAATGTCTCTAAGAAATTCTTTGTGATAAGTATATGTTCTATTACATGCTAGGGTTAATCCATTGAGCCAATCCAAGGTGTTGAAAGTAGACTAACGCTAGTTCTTGTATCCTTTAGCTACCTGGTAAAGGTGAGGGAGTTACATTCTTTTGTGCAACTTAATTTGTTTACTGCTCATAAATTATATAGTTTAATATGATTGCTTATAATTACGTGTACTTTGATATGAATAGACTAAATATACACTTGACTTTTATTTATATTGTTATATGGCTTATTTATTGTAATCTACGTGCGAGGGCAACCTACTTTGTTGTCCCTCATTTATGTGATTCTTGAAATATATTGTCATTGCTTGAATTATTGTGATCGAATATCGGGTTGCGCAACCTTTTCGGACATGGTAGCGTCGAGAAACACGGGCGGCATCGGGCTTGCCGTGCTCCCTCGACTACCATGGTGCCTATTCCCTTCTCGGTGAGGCATACTCCACTACCCCAGAGGCGTGGTTCACCTGCTGGGCATGGACCTACCTCAGGAGAAAGGGTCGTAGGATCGGGATACATCCGGAGTATCCCAACTTGTTGGTGTATGGGTTTGCCGGCATTAGCGTGAAGTTCGTGGCTCGTGGTCCGAGATTGAAGACTTGAAGTGAACCGTATCCTTTTTATATGTGTTTGATTACTTGTTTACTTGGTTGGTTTATTTGATGTTGAATATGCTTTTATCCTGTTGCATATTATGTTGCATCACCTCCCTCACTGAGTATACCGGTTGTATACTCACCCTCGTCTCTAACACCTTTCAGGTTCAGCACCTTCGCAAGGTGATACAGGGAAAGCTCGAGAGTTACCGTGTTTGGTTGTGTTGGCTTTTATTATTAGTACCTACGAATCCATGTGAATTAGTGAAGTGATTTGAATTGTAATTTGATTGGCACTATAAAAACTCGGCTTGTAATTGTATTGGATCTTGTTTGTATTTGGTTCGTAGGTGGCCTGTAATAACTTAAAGGACTATGTTATTGTTTAATTGTCGTGCATGCTAGCTTGGGTTAATGGAGTTAGTAGGCTAGATTAATAAATAAGACAATTGAAGAGATAAAGTTAGAATGATATGATAAGTGACTTTATAACATAGTAT
The DNA here is from genome assembly GCA_037974665.1 of Ehretia macrophylla. NCBI lineage: Eukaryota > Viridiplantae > Streptophyta > Magnoliopsida > Boraginales > Ehretiaceae > Ehretia > Ehretia macrophylla. Next base: position 17,970,151 of record CM075768.1, on the reverse strand, counting down.
TTCAATATTTGAGGCCTATGCATGTTTGTGTACCTATTTTGTTGAGTCTAAAGCTTGGATGACCTCAAGACGAGGCATAGCTTAGTGGTTGAAGTTGAAATATATGAGAATGTTGGATTATGGTTTCATAGTTGTATTCTATTATTCGCAGGTTTTTAATTAGTCCTACAAACAGGGGAGACTCCGTCCGTTTCTCCCTAAATTCTGTGTCCGGGGTTTGGAATTGGGTTGAGAATAGCATGATAAATAGGAATTCCGGTCTCGTGAGGGATCGGGGCGTTACAATGCTTGTCATCTAGCAAAACATACTTGGCTGTCGTTTCCATTACGAAGCAATAAAACCACAAGAATTTTTGATTTGGTTCATGCTGATATCTGGGGCCCGTATAGAACACCTTCGAATTCATGTGCTCATTACTTTTTGAGTCTAGTTGATGATCATAGTAGAGGCACTTGGGTGTATCTTATGAAACCTAAGTTTGATAATCGCCAATATTTACTACACTTCTTCAACTTGGTCAAGACAAAATTTGATGTGGGAGTTCGTATTTTAAGAACTGATAACGGCTCAGAAGTCGCTCACTTGGTAATATTCTATCACCTAAATGGAATTGAACATCAAAATTTATGTGCATATACGCCACAACAAAATGGCATTGTTGAAAGAAAACATCGATACCTACTTGAAGTAGCTAGAGCCTTACGATTTCAAGCTCATTTGTTGATCTTATTTTGGGGTGAATATGTGCTTACTACAACCTACTTGATCAACCGTATGTCGTCTTCTCTACTACAAAATTGAACTCCTTATGAAATATTGCACTGTTCAACTCTTACGTATAGTCATTTACGCATCCTTGGTTACCTTTGCTATGCTAATATGACTCCTAAGCCAAGTGAGAAATTTGCTGCCCGATCCAAACCAGGGGTTTTCATTGGGTACCCTGCAAGCTAGAAAGGATATCATGTTTTTGATATTGAATCAAAAGTCATTTATATATCACGAGATGTTGTCTTTTTATGAAGAGCGTTTTCCTTTCAAGAATGCGTTATCGCCTGCGAACCTCAATCGCCCACTTACGCACATCACACCTGTATTATATGCATCACCTTCAACCAATGTTGCTTCACAATTGCCAGTTCAACATGTTGTTCCCATTTCAATGGAATCAAATGTTGAGCAGGTCAACACCTCACGTGAGGACTCAACCCCTATGTTCCATGATGACACTGAACAGCCTATGGTATCACCCAGGACTCCTCCCATGACTTCGGCATCACCAAATAACAATTCATCTTCATCCCTTCATGAACCACACACCGAGCTTAATGCTGAGTCATCCTCGGTGCCATCATGTACAAGAACCTCTCAAATAGAACTCAACAAGAGAAATAGGCAACTCCCACGATGACTTACGGATTACCAAATTGTCTTGCCACCCTCTCTCAAGCTGCCGCCTTTGACCCTCGGCTGACTCGACAGTATACCCTCTCAACTCATACATTTCTTATTCTAAATTTTCTTAAGCTCATCATACTTTCTTGGTAGCCATCAGCTCACATGATGAGCCAACCACGTTCTCACAGGCAGTTCGACATAGTCATTGGCGTGACGCCATGACAAAAGAGATTCAGGCACTAGAAGCCAATAACAACTAGACTCTTGAGGATCTTCCTCTTGACAAATGTACTATTGACTCTAAATGGGTATACAATATAAAATACAAGCCAAATGGAAGCATTGAGCATTACAAAGCTCGATTAGTCACCAAAGGGTACACTCAAATTAAGGGGGTTGATTTTCACGAGACCTTCGCCTCGTCGCAAAATTGGTCACCATTCGGTGTCTATTGGCTGTTGCCTCCACCAAAAATTAGGAGTTCCTCCAACTTGATGTCAATAATGCATTCTTATATGAGGAGCCTGAAGAAGACGTTTTTATTAGGATTTCTCAAGGGTTTGCTCGAGAAGGGAAACGTCAAGTCCGTCGCCTTCGAAAATCATTGTATGGACTACAATAGGCTTCTCATAATTGGTATCACAAATTTATGACCTCTTTACTCGGGCTTGGCTTTCGGCAATCTCATAATGATCATTCCTTGTTCACTTCTTGTAATGGGGCTTCTTTTCTCGCTATTTTGATCTATTTTGACGATGTGATCATTGTTGGGAATGACAACCCCTGCATCACCCACTTGAAACAATATCTCGATCGTCAATTCTACATCAAAGATCTTGGGCATTTGAAGTATTGTATGCCATGAGCATTGTGGGAGATTGAATTGTCTTCACAAAACATCGTATATATGAATAGGAGTCATCTGAGCACGTAGTACACGATCCCTTGTTCAAATCATTTTGTTTCTCTTGATTGTTGTTTTGTTCTAATAATTTTCTGATTGATCTTACTATAATATTTGCCAACTATCAGATCTATAAACTCATTCCTAAAGTTTTCGGTTTCGGATTTAATACTTAGGAACATAGTTGTCGAATCATGAATCGTATCGTGAATCGAAATGTCATTTTTTTGAATCGTGAATCGAATCGAATCGTGAATCGTACCGATTCGGTCACAAATTTGAAACTAATTGATATTTGACATATTATGTTTCTATTAACAGTTTTTAGTTGAGATTCTTTATTTGAATTAATATTAATATATGTTTTTGTTACTTTTTTAGATTGTTTACTACTTCACTTGTTTCTAGTAGCCCAAACAATTTCTGCATTACAATATCACACTATTTTTTTTGGTCGGAACAATATCACATTTCACAAGTATCCAAACTAGTGCTCAAAAACTGTTGTAAACACAAGTGGTCCAATGGCTTTAACATATATAAGACTTTGTTTGACAAATTTTGATATTATAGATTTATACGAGTAAAATTAAAACCTCATGCAGTAGTGGAATTTAGGCTAGAACTCACGGAGAAAAATAGCATTCTGTCCCTATACAATTATCGTTATATAATTTGCTCTTGTTCGCAAAGGATCACGCAATAGTCAACAATTATCAGCTTCAACAGTGGTCTCTTTCTTACAGGGTAGTAGAACGTACGTATCATCGAAGTCAGTCTATCTGGGTATTAAAATATTGATATCATGGAGTGCATACAAGCTATTTTCTGTTCTGATAATTGTCTGTTCTTTTCTCTTGGTGTGACAGGTACATTCAAACCATGGTACCAGCAGCCTTCTATATTTGGCAGCCTCAATATAATGTTGGGCATAGCAACTTTTAATTCTTTTTTCTTTATTATCTGGAAAAGGAAAGTATGTCACAAAAGAATTCTGCAACCATCAATTTATGTAATATTATTTCCTTTTATCGAAGAATATGGGAAAATAGTAGACTGGACTCCAATTAGTTATGAGTTTTGTGTCCCATTTTTTTTATTAAAGTGGGTTTATTTTGTTAGCTACTTTGAAATATTTTGGGCTTTAAAAAAAAAAAAAAAATTGACCCGAATCGAGAACGATTTAGTGAATCGAACGATTTAGTGAATCGTACGATTCACTAACGATTCAGTGAATCGTACGATTCACTAACGATTCACACGATTCGGTACCGATTCACTTGCGATTCACGATTCTCCTATCCGATTCGTATCATTTTTTTAGTAAATCGTATCGAATCGTACGATTCGAATCGCGAATCGTACGATTTTGATTACACTGCTTAGGAATAACTTATGAAGCTATTCCATTTACGTTTTGAAATTTTAATTACTCGAACAGACTTTTCAAAAGAAACCGGAAAACCACCCCAAAAAGAAAAAAAAAAGGCTCTTGAGTTTGGATTAAACAGATCGCTAAAAACAACAAATTATTAACACAATCGCACTCAAGGTACTTAAAGATCACACCAAATAAAATGATTAGAAGTTAATTGCCAAAGCCGGCACATCTAACATAATGTGGAAACATATAAACATTGTTTCATCTTGAACATAAGTCTTATTTTCAATGGTTGTCTTGGAAGAACTTACTACCATCACTTGCAAGTGCTCACCACTTGCTCGTTATTATTTGAAAAAGGAAACAAACAAAGGAATCAACAAATTGAAAGCTCAATAAGTACGGATCTTCCAAATAAAAATTAAAATAAAAAATTTGACGTATGAACTGTCAAGGGGAGGCATAATAGCCAATATAAGAAAAAGAGCTCACAAATAGAGGTGGATTTAGGAATTATTCCCAGTGGAGGATAAAGCTCAATCTTTTGTAACTATAAAAATAGGCGCCCCCAAACACCCCCACACCCCCCCCCCCCCCCCCCCCCCCCCCGGCCCAGTGGAGCATAAACACATTATTTTTCTACGCAGCTTTCACCATCCACGTCAAATTAAATTCACAGCATATAGGATAAGAATTAATAGAATATTGTCATCATCTTCGTAAAAGGGAACAAAATATTGGATTGGATAGCAATTAAGAACGAACATTTAGTGACTTTGAAAATGAATTTAACAGAAAGCTAAAGCTTCTGGCAAGAAGATTATGAAACCACTACAAAGCTACTATGAGAGACTCAAAAGAAATTGGTACTTACAAAATATCATTGCAATTATTAAAACTGAAGGTATACCAAGGACTATTATATCAAAAACAAAGTTTCATCAAGGATTTTAGGAAGCGACAACGTATGACTTGGCAGCTATAGATGATATACAAAGATATTAGAATGCACATCATAGCCAACAACCATAAACCAAACAAAATTAGAAGAATTCACACTCACTAACAAACTCATGATTTCCAATAAGTAGTTTTGTAATGATTGCCCTCACGATCCAACCCCAAATGTTAGTTGTTGGGTTATGACTCGTATTTATAGTTTATGCATAATTATCTTATAAGTCCATTACTTAGAATTTAAGGATTACTTATAAATAAGCCCTATAACTATTGTAATAGGTGTGGCAAAACATAAGAGGTGTGAGACTTTGTAAGAGAGTACTTGTAACATGTTCATCATATAGTGAATAATTCTCATGCGTCCCCTGGACGTAGTAGTCTTTAGGTCGAATCACGTAAATCCTGTGTATCAATTTCTCGCATCTATCTTTTTTCTAAATCACGTTTTTACACAAATGATATCACCCCGATCATAACATTAGTAATACTAGAAAGAGGACTTACCGCAACAAGAAGAGCTAAAACACTCCTCACGCATATTGCTGGGTCACTATCTCTTCTCTCTCGCGATCAGCTGCAGGAGTGCAAGTGTTCTCTCAAATCAGTAAGTATTCAAGATAGAAGAAACGTGCTTGACTAGTGGCATAAGAAGATCCCTATTCAGAATTAGTGGGTTATGTGCTAAAGTTTCTAGCATTTGCTACTAGTTGAAAATATGCAGAAGGCACTATCATAGGATTATTTAAATAAAAAGTGAAAAAAGGTACACCATCTATGGAAATGTGGAGGAGATAATAAGTTGCAAATTATTGCTAGTGTTTGACATTGTATCAGACCATGAATCGTTACCTGTATTGTGGTTCCTAATGCCATTGTATTTATCCTTAATTTTATTCATCTCTACGACAACAGCGTTCATGCTCATTCTCTCTCTTGGTGATTCCATTGAACAGAACACTCCAATTCTCAATATCGCAGCCACACACTCCACAATTCTCTTGTTTGAATCTTCATTGCCATTAACTTCAACATCTAATAGTATTGAAGGTTCAACAATCTCTGTCGTGCGCTCTGGTATTGCCATCTTAACATGTTGATGAAGGTCGATGTTGTTCTTGAATATATAATCTGTAGGCCTCTTACCAGTGAATATCTCCAGCAACATAATTCCAAAGCTGTATATATCTCCTTGTAGGGATGGCATTGAACCCATACCATATTCTGGACAAATAAGTTACAGATCGGGTAAGCTACCACTGTTGAAGATATAAATAATATGATAAACCCCTTCTTAACACAATTAAAAAATTTCAACTGATAAGGAGTCCTTATTTGAACTAATTTGCATATCTAACGATTATCTCAGTAAGTTAACAAGTATGCACAAAAAAGAATAGAAATAGAAAAGGTGAAAATTGGTATAGTAATGTGTAATAGATGTTTAGGTACCTGGAGCCACATAACCAACAGTCCCTTTAAGGCCAGTTGAGCTTATAGCATTTTGAGAAGAGTTCTCATTTAAGTAGTTAGACAAAACTCTTGCTAGCCCAAAATCTCCAACATGTGCAGTCATTTCTTGATCAAGCAGAATATTACTCGGTTTTAGGTCACCATGGACAACTGGGGTTCCGCAGTGATGGTGAAGATACTCAAGGGCATAAGCTATATCAGTTGATATGCTTAATCTTTGAGTAAGACTCAAATTCTCACGACTGCGTTGTGAGTTTTCACTGTCATGCAACCACTCCTCTAAACTTCCATTAGGCATGAACTCGAAAATAAGAGCCTTAAAGTCATCGCCTTTGAAGTCAATGCTTGAGCATGAAGTGATAATCTTGAGGAGATTCCGATGACGAATGTTTCTCAGTGCATTGCATTCTGCCATGAAACTCTTGGCTGCTCCTTTCTGCATAAGATCGAGCACTTTCACTGCCACAGTCATTCCACAAATTACCTAGAATGCCTCTGTACACGGATCCATGACCCCCTCGACCAATTAAGTTCGAAGATGAAAAATTATTTGTTGCTTGAGAAAGTTCAGCATACGAAACCTTTGGAAAATTTTCGTCCAGCAAGTGCTCGGGAGAAGATTCTGCTCTTGTTTTTTTCCTTTGCACGAACGCAAGATAAAGAGTTGCTGCTAAGATTGAACATGAAATGGTTAATGGGATAACAATTTTGAGAACCAGAGAAACTCGTTTGCTCTTTGGCACATCAACTTGACATACGGGAAGCCCCAAGCTCTTCAATCCCCCACAAACTTTCAGGGAGTTTTTAAACTATAGGGGGGTGTTGTGCACTTTCGTTAAAGTATAAGGGGGTTTGGTACACTTCACCCCCATTTATTTTGAAAAGTGGCAAATACCCCCTGTGTTACATAGAATGTTGCATTTTGCCCCCTACCGTCTAATTTTCTATCAATATTAATCGAGAGTGTAGTACACACGCGAAAAATACATTTGATAATGTATTAAGCATTCAGACAAATATTATAGGACTAAAATGCCCTTGATTTGTTCCTACCTTTTTCATTTTTTTTTTCCTTCTACTCTCTCTTCTTCATCTTCACCAACTAAACAAACCCACCTTCCCCGAATGCTTCCACTTCTTCAAACATTTTCTTCCTTTCTTTTTCTTCTTTTTCTATTACTTTCAGAGTTTAGCTCAAAGATAAAAAGAATAAAAGAAATATATCAACTACTTCAACATTTTGCACTCATTTATCTTGCCATATCACCACAACTATGTAACTGATGAGTTAATGCTACCATAATTTCTTAATGGTTTGGTGCAATTGTTGAAGCGTCTCTCCTTTAATTCGGTTACCCCTCTTAGGTAGCAATTGGTATATTATAATGAATTTGGACATGAGTGGAATAAGTAAGGAATGAAATAGGACTGGAAATGGAAAAAAAATTGAGAAAAAATATTACATATTTGGTATGCTCTAGGAATAAACATAAGAATAGTCAAATAGATATAACTCATATAATATGGCAGGATTACTCTTTTATTATTATAGTATTATAAATAGGAATAAACATAGAGATAAACGTAAACAACATAAACATAATAAATATATAATAATAATAATAATAATAATAATAATAATAATAATAATAATATTTAAAATAAATTATTATTAATATTATTCTGTTTATTATTATAATATTGTTATATTATATTTAGATTATAATTTTATATATATGTGTGTGTGTGTGTGTGTGTGTGTGTTTGTTATTAAATATTGTTATTATATCTTATTTGTATCTATTATTATTTATTTTTTATTTTGTTATTGTAATTATATTTTATTATTACTATATATTTTTATATTTACCGTTGGAGAAGGAAAACAACTTGCAGTCATTTTTTTAGGGATTACAATACGTTGTTTAGGTATTGCAAAGTAGAAAAGTTTTGATGGGGGTATGTTAGTTATTTGAGAAATAAAGTCTATTCTCAAGCACATGAGAATGAGCTAATACCACATGTTTGCACTAGAATGACTAATCCCATATATGGGGGAATGAGATTACCTCGGGAATGAAATTATTAAGTTTATTTTTTCATACCAAGTATGATAATCGAAATACAGGTGCATATTCATTTTCAACTCATTTACACGTACCAATTACTACCTTAATAATTGTTAGAAAACCCTCGCTCAGGCTCAATACCACACCTTCTATAAGACCTAAAGTATGAAGAATGAGATATGGCACCTATTACAACTTTACAAACGAGAGTGTCTTTGTTATTGGAAGCTATACTATCCTTACTAGGAAAATATTTTGACGAGCACTCTTGCCCATTTTCAGAATTGGTTTGTATCTAGAAGTCAAAACATAAGCTTACAAAAATACACACATAAGAGATCATATCTTCTTTGAATGCACTTTTAGTAGAAGAATTTGGAGGAAGAGTGTTAAATTTGCTTTGGCTAGTGTTAGTAGTATCCAATGGCATAGTGCACTGCACTTTACAAGGAAGCATTACAGGAAGGAAACGGTCAGAGGGACACTTCTCAAGTTTATCTTTCCTGCTTGTATTTACCATCTTTGGAAAGAACGTAACAGTAGACTATTTGGCAATGAGACTGCTATGGAGGACCAATTTGTGGTACAAATTCGAGAAGAAGTCAGGATGAAAATGTTTGTCGGGAAACAGTATCGTGACACACATAAAAATAAGACCCTTTGTGACTTTTGGGACTTAAATGTTATTATTATTTAGCTTCGAACCTTTGTATGACCCTGTTTCATTGTAAATATTTGTTTTGAAGTGAAATGAAATATCTTACTGGCTTAGCCAAAAAAAAAAATACACACATAAGAAATCGATTTGATTTCAATGAAGTTGATTGTAAATGCTAATGATATAACTGCCTTTTGACCCAAAAAATTAAAAATTAAAAAAATTAATTTGACTGACTGATAGCACTGCATCTTTTACTTTCAGGTGGAGTGATCCTCGGTGTTTTTTCCGCAAATTAATGATGTTTTAGCTAGACTTTAACGGCAAGGATCAATGTGTATTGTGTCATGTGTGTTGATCCTCCCGGAGGAAAAAGACAGGTAAATTTCTATTAAGAGAAATGCTAGCTGTTGCTCTTAAACAGCAACCAAAGATCTAATCAATTTGAACAAAAAAAAAAAAGAGAGAGAGATAATCAAGAAATGGTGGACTTAACCTCCTTTAAACCAAGAGGGAAAAACTAACGAAGAAAAAGAAATGATTCAACCATAAACAGAAATTTATGTATTTTTTATTTGGATTGAAATAAAATTAAAAGAAGAGATAAATTTCATAAACATATTGACATCTTTATCCTTTTTTTATATGTCTTATTTTCTTTTTCTTCTTGCTATTAGGGGTAACATAAATATTTGACAATCATTTTATAATCTAACAACCTCTTTGACCCTGAAATTAGCGCGTATCTGTCCGATAAAAATTCGATAACGAAAATCGATAGGGTATCTATTAGAGTTTGGTTTTGATAAAAGGTAATCGATAGGTAAACAAATAGATTTTGGTTTTAGACGTTAAAAAAACTAAAACGTGAAATCCGAAACCCAATTATTAATGTAATAATAAATCTAATATAGATATATATGCATTAAAAATAATAAAAGACTAACTAAATTGATAACTAAAATGATAAAAAATTGAACTAAACTCAATTAAAAAAAGTGAAGTAAGCTCAATTAAAAGAGATGGGCTAAGCCCATTAGACCAATAATTATAATCTTAAGAATTGTCAGCTTTAGTTGTAAATGAATTTTTTTTTCATAACTTCTTGATTTTGATTTTTGCTCATCAATCGTTATATAATTTATTCCAAATTTTATTATAGGCTTGGATTCTTTTTATTTTTAGTTTCTTTACATTTAAATTAATTTCTTTTAAATTTTTAGGGTTTTCTTATTTAAACTATTTTTATTTTTTAATTTTATAATTAAACGGTTACAATTACGGTTAATCGCAATTTTTTGAATCTTTAATGGTTACAGTAATGGTTAGTGGTTTTTAAAACTGTTATTTTGGTTATATGGTTATAAGTTTGCTAAACGGTTACGATTACAAATTTTTCTTTTTTCGAGATTATCCGAGCAGTTGTCATTTCTAGGTAGAGCTACATTTCTTTGAGTTGGGCTCATTTCAATTTCTTTTTGAGAATGTGTATATTTTGAATGTATTTTTTGACTAAAAAATTAATTTAACCTTCCCTGAAAAAAAATTATATATATAATAAGTGTCAAATTAAATAATTATAACCCTGGCTAAATAAAAAATCTCAAATTTGCCCCAGCTTACCGATCCTCCTCCAACCCTTGTAATCCATATAACGGGAGGGATCTAAAAATGCTTCTCTAGCCAATCCTTTTCTCCCTAAACCCCTACTCCAAACTCACTCTCTTAAAGAAAACTCAGTCTCATTTGCAAAGAAATAATTTTTTTAGAGGAAGGATAAATTGCATCAAAGTCCAAATCATCTTGTAGTCTCACTTCTACCTTTTAATACATGAAATGTATACACATTTAAAATCCCAACTCACACATATATAGGTATGGGCAGGAGCAGATTCAAGAATTCTTTTAAATGGGGGCTAAAATCAATAAATTTTCAATTAAATGAGTATATTCTTTTTTTTTAGTGGGAGCTAATTAATTTCTTTAACTAAAATTACATGGATATTTAAATTTTATTTTCTAAAAAATACATAAAATGTTTAATGTGCCTCCACTAGCCCTCATGTAGCTCTGCCCAGCAGAGTTGCTAAGGACAATGCTGCTGGCGATTCATCAACGTTTGCGCTGGTGGATTTATATGGGGACTAGTGGTGACGGGACAAAAAATTAAAAATAGTATGTTTTGTTTTTTTTTTAAAGTTAAATTTCTATATATTTTTATTAAAAGAATAAATTAGTCTCTGTTGAAAAATAAATATCCATATACTTTTTTATTTTTTATTTTTATTTTTATTTTTAGCCCTGATCAAGAAGAATTCCTGTTCTACAGTCAATGGTTTGGCCCGTGACAAAAGGTCTTCAGACATGCCAATGTTTCTTTCACTTTTCCCTTAATATTTTATCAAGCTATGCCGTGTCTTAGACTCGAATTGACTAGGAAAGTTGATTTTCTTTTTGGGTCAGTGGAAAATCGAATTAATTGATGTGGCAACAACGTAAAAAAAAATCATTGACGGAAAGTTTGGAGCGGAGTACTTAACAATATAGGACTATATGCTTACCTTTTTTTTTTGGTCATAGACTATATGCTTACGATGTATTTGGGTATGCATGATTCGAAACGCTTTTCCACTGAAGAAAATGGAGACTTCAAAATTAAAATAGTGACATGATGACATCTTCAAAAGCTGTTAATAAAAGTTGAGGAGATCAAGAGAAATGGATGGCACAGTTGTTTAGACATGATAAGGTGCACAATGTGTTGGCGCAAAAAAAATTTCGAGGGCCTGGAATATTTAGGTGTAAGATGAAATACTTCACAAGATATAATTGAGCAGGAAAATGAAAATGAAGAATGGATTTAGCAAGTAACAATAAAAGCATATAGTTTAAATTTCATGGTACAAGAAATCCTTTGCTGCTCTTACAACACTTTGTCGTGATGGCACATAAATGTAGCGAAGCAACAACGATTTACGTGGTTAGGTCACCTATGAATTTTGTCAACGATCACATGTTTTTTTTTTTTTTTCATTTTTCAATATATATATATATAAACAACAGCTATGGACCAAAACCCGATAGCCTATAGACAAATGGGCCCAAACAACTCAAAACATATACATCATAACAAAATTGGGTTATACCCAACAAAAGTTTAATGATCTCACATCGATATCTCACGCTCACAAGGGGTGATTCTTAAATGCAAGTGGTTCCTTTCCTAACAAACTAGTCTTTTGAGTTGGGTTCTCCCCTTAGGCTTGAAATATTATATTGGTACTTTCAATGAAAGTGGACTCCATGAGGGGAGACCACAGGCTAGATTAAAGTGCGGTAAGTATTACACTGAGTGCAACCGTCAAGAAAAGGGCTAACGTTGGACCAGTGTCGATAAACTAGCCCGACATGGGCATCGGCTCCTTAAGAGGGGTGAGAAATGTAATGATCCCACATGAGGATCTCACCCTCCCAAAGGGTGGTTCTTAAGTGCAAGGAATTTCTATTCTAACAGACTAGTCTTTTGAGTTGAGTTCTTCCCTTGGGCTTTAGTTGTTACATTTTTGGGCATGAGTTGTTACAAAGCCACAACCCAATAAGGCAAACAAAAAAGCAGCCCAAAAAACATAAAAACCTAATCCTAATCCTAAAGCCTCCTTCTTCAAGCAACCAAATCAAAAAATGATGAACGCCAGGGCCAAAGCCTCAACGACGATCGGAGCTCGATAGCACAAACATCAATTGATACTGTGGTATAATCCCAGCCTGCTAAAGCCTACAAATCACCCACCGAACTTGCCCTAAAATGAGCAAGAAACTCACTAACATGGAGTGAAAGAAAACGCGTTGAAAGGTACGCGCAAAACCAACAAAGGACAATACTGGTTGGATACTCCACAAGCCATCGGGATCATGCCTCAACAAACAAAGCTTTAAACCAAAGGTGGAAACCAAGACCACCAAAGAACCTCTGCAACTACCACCTAAATTGGTGGTTAAAGTCCATTGAGGGTGGGAAGCCAAACAATAACTAACATTATCAACACTAGGAACAACTCGTGTAGGAGTCGTCCAATTTATATCCAAGGACCGAAAAATGAAGCTTTACACTGCCACAAAGTGCTTTAGCATAATACATGGTGATAAGGATGGAAAATAGTTGTATGCCCGAACTCAGCGATCTGACCTCAAGCTACTTGACCTGGAAAACAACAGAAGGAATCGCAGGGGTTACGGCCCGTGTTTTCCCTCGGGTGTGAGAATAATTAGTATGTCCGAGTTGAGGGAGGTAGTTGAGAGTAATAAATATGCCAAGTTACCTGATAATTGTTGATGAATGAGTTATTTATACTAATACCAATTGCGGGCAACAAGTAATGCTTAATTTTGCCCGACACTGTTTATGTATGTCCGAGATCATTACCCAACGGGTAAAACTATTGTCCAACGGATAAAGCTATTATTTAGGGGTTAAAGTCAGGTATCGCCTTAATGTCACATCGGATGTGACAACCAGGCTAGGAAAATTACGCTTAAATTTTCTAAAAGCCCAACATTTCTCAACATAAGCCAAATAGCTAACGACTTTCTTTTAACAGCATTTCTAACCAAAACTCCACTACTAAAAGCTCTAAAACTTAAAAGCTAAAATTTCAAAATTAGGCCAAACAGACCCTTAATCATTCGCAAAATATATTGTAACCATTATTTTGATAAATAGTATATTAATTATCTAGAGATGTGATGATGGACAAAGATCATATGCGACTCAACCATGTAAATCTAAGTGGCTCTTCGCTACATTTATGTGCGCTCGTGTATACCCACAATAACAAATTGTTGTAAGACCCCAACACATTTATTGTTTAGCATTATTATATGCAATTCTATTTTTTTCACTTATTTATCAACTCTTGTATGACTGCTTAGATGGCACACTGAAATATTAAACATTTTAATCTCTCTTTTCATATAGTATAATAACTAAGAATGTATATAACAATTAAAGAGTAAAATGCATAATACTCTCATGTGTTATATGAAAGTTGCACAATAGCCATGTGTTTTAAAAATTGGCAAATGGCCCCTTGTGTTATAATGAATGTTGCACACTTTCTCCAATCTCAATTTCCGTTAATGTTTGTCAATAGTAAATGTAAAATGACTTTATTGTCCTTTATTTATTTTTCTTTTCTTTTTTCTTTGTAATTTTTCTCAAACAGTCTTGTCCAAATGGCTATCATCTCCACCAATTGGATAGAAACACGTGGCACTGATGGCCTTGATAAAAATAAGAAGAATGACACCCCCATGGAAGATTCGAACTCGCGCCTCTTCATTATAGGATTGATAGGATAACCACTAAGCCAAGCACTACACTTATTTGTTTGCGGCACAAAATTTTATTTGTACGCTTTCAAGTGGAAGACCCTTTACCTTCATTCACCATCTGCTTCTTGGATTGGACTTGCACTACCAATATTGCTTATACACAATTTGCATCACTTATACACAAACAACTAACAATTTTGAACATTTTCTTGACACACCAATTCTTCATAATTTAAGATTAAAAAATTAAGTAATGGTTTTAATTAAATATGAACCTACATATTATTCTACAAAAAAAGTGAACCTAGATAACCTTATTACAACATAGAGACAGAAGGGAGAAGGTTGTGAAGGTGGCCTTGTTATCAAAATCTCTTGTCGGATGAATAGTAGGCTGTAATAAGGGCTCGGTGTCATTATCAAAGGAAGACTATCATTTCTATCTGGGTACGATCATAGCTCAATGAAGGTATCTGGAAAATAAGGATCGGCTAACACTGTGCCAGCAACCGCGGTAATACAGTTGGTACACATCACACCAAGCCAATCTCGATAAAGTGAAAAGTGAAATCGATTTATATATATATGTATGTATCCATATACACATAATATGTAAATATTAACTTTCTTTTGTAGATCTTGCCAACTAAATGCGAATAACCTAAATGATAATAAAAAATGACAGGTGATGAAAAATCAAATGTTTGCAAACATTAAGATTGTAATTCAAAACTTTTGAAATTATTACTTTGCGAAGTAATAAAATGATAGTTAAATGATCAATGGTTTTGTTTTTTGACTCTGAAAAATATAAAGGCAAGTGCTTTAAAATTGTAACACTCAAATAAATCATTAGATGTTTAAAATTTTTCTTATAATTTAATTTGTTTGACATTAAGAAGTATAAGGTGATATATATTACCATTACTCTAAATGATGGAAGCAAATCCCTTGCTATGTTGTTGTAGTTACATTGCAACATTACATAGTATTACAAAAAGACTAAAAATGTTGAAAATGACATTAACCACATCATATGGTCTCATTGCATATAATCGCGTTACAAATTTTAAGCCATTGCAACTAAACTACAGTTTTAAAACCATTGCATAAAAGTAATATCATGAGCAATTATTAATAAAATATGATAAAAAAAAAAGTTTTAGTTATCTTGCAAAACATTTTAGCTTATGCAATGGTATTTTCATTTTTCAATTGAAAAGTTGCAAAAGAGTTAAAATTTTGTAGTAATCCTTTTTTCTTATTATTATTTTTAGGTCTTTAGATTATTATTATCTTTTTTGAGCTCTTTGGTACTCTTTTAACATTCCCATTTTTCTTTTCTTCTTGCTTACAATAACATTTAGTTGAGATGCTTATAGATGACAAAAATTAATTTTTAGATCATGAAGTGTTGTGTATGGGTTACACAAAATTTTTCTTGGCTTGCAGAATTAAATGTCACTAACTTGTTATCATATTGCTATATTTTTAATAGGCCAAGAGACCTATAAAAAGGCTAATGTACATGAAGACCTTTTAATCTTAGGATCATTCTAGCGTTACTTTCAGTAATATGGGAAAGCTACCATCTATTTGTTACCTCATCATCATTCTTTATATCTTTGGCTTGGGCAAGTATATATATATCTACTCTCTCTCTCTCTCTCTCTCTTTCTGTATACCCATTTCTAAGTGTTCCATGTTGGGAAATATACATGAAAATTAAAAATAATTGCGCAGCGAAAAATAAATCATGTATCCGTCCATGTTTAATTATGCTGATCTAAATCAGATAATAATTTAATCTAATTAAATTAAATCCGCAATAGTTCTAGGATTACGTCTTGAAGCATAGTTCGATGTAGAATCTGAATCAAACTCCCCACGTGTGAAGTCTCCAAGATTGATCTACACATAATTTGCACTTGCTAATTGGATTTCTACCCCACTAGGCTTCTAGAGAAATCCTATATATTTTTCTAACTGATAAATTGTACTAGTTATTTCTCTGTTATAACACTACTATATATAGGGAACATATATGACCTAAGCCATAAGTGGGATGGTCTTAAACTTACCAGCATTGGGCTCCACAATAATCAGATCACTATCTAATTACTACGAGCCCAATTAAATTAATATTTAGGATGATTCTAAATTTAATTTAATATTTTCTATAATCCAATTAATCCGCAAATTCCATTTGTGTGTGACCTCTTGGGTTCATATTTAATCGGTAGTGAATAATTAATTCCTCTAATTAATTAATTAGAACTCTTTCTAATTAATTCACAAATCGTGAGTGACACCTAGCAGTGTATCACGATTACCCAATTAAAGATGAAGTGCAAGTATGCGAACCCAAATAGTAATTTATCTACAATCTAATCCTACTGTCTCAATTATCCCGATCGAGCCAGAGTCATGGATTGGGTCGTCAAACTCTCTTACTTGACTGTATGCCAAAACCCAATTAATTAGTGACTAATGAATAATTTGTGAAACGACTTCCACTATTCTACCTTGGCCAAGGATTTCAAGTCACTCAATTAATCAGATTGCATAGGACACCCAATTAATAGTTTCCGTGTCTACACATACATTTCTGCATGACGAAATAAATCACAACCACTGAATACATTGTCTAATCCATGATTAGGACTAACTTATTTGCACTAGCAAATCATGACATTCCTAATCATGAGATAATCGTAATTTCACAGATCTGAGGATTAATTGCATAATTACATGATACAATGTATTATTGACATTCCATGTAATTCGTTATATCGGTGGTCAAGTCCAGTTACTTATTTACAATAAGTACTTATACATCTACTATAACGATATGAGACAAATCGTCCAAAATGATATATCATATAATTTGGTTAGTAGACTGTAATCCGATCTATCTGGATAAACTAATACCCAATTAGTTTATCCTATGATCGGAGACAACTTTTAGAATATATTCATGATTATAGATTCCGTCACTCATATCCTTACTCTTAATGATGAATCTATAAATAGTATTCTAAGGACTTTATTTATTCAATCAAAACATTTATAATAAATAAATAAACTGCCCATATTAAATGAATTAATAACTTAAATAACACATTATCCATAATTCCAAAATACAATTTATTGGCTTTTTGGGCATTATTCCTAACAATCCCCCACTTGTACTAAAGTCAATCAGAATGGTATCTCATACCCATCCCTTCTAAGTGTTGATCCAAAGACTGCTTTGTCAGAGCCTTGGTCAATGGGTCAGTAGTGTTATATGCTGAAGCAACCTTTTGCATCACTATGTCACCTCTTCCCACAATTTCTCGGATAATGTGGTAATGCCTCTCTACGTGTTTGGATTTTTGGTGAGACCTCGGTTCCTTAGCTTGCGCTATTGCTCCATTATTATCACAATATAAAGGCACTGCGACCTCAATAGAGGGAACCACTCCAAGTTCAGAGATGAACTTCTTAATCCAAACTGCCTCTTTTGCTGCATCTGATGCTGCGATGTATTCGGCTTCTGTAGTGGAATCTGCAGTCATACTCTGTTTGGAACTCTTTCAACTGACCGCTCATCCATTACAAATGAAGATGAATCCAGATGTGGATTTGCGATCATCCACATCAGACTGAAAATCCGAGTCAGTGAAACCCTCGACTTTTAATTCCCCTCCTCCATATATCAAGACCATATCCTTAGTCCTATTCAGGTATTTTTGGATATTCTTGACTGCCATCTAGTGTTCCTCACCTGGATCTGATTGATATATGCTAGTAACACTTACAGCATGAGCGATATCAGGCCTAGTACATAGCATGACATACATAAGGCTTCCAATTGCCGAAGCGTATGAAATACTATTCATCATCTCTCTTTCTTCAGCTGTCTTAGGACTCATAGCCCTAGAGATATGAATGCCATGTCTAAAAGGTAACAACCCCCTTTTAGAATCCTGCATGTTAAAACTCTTTAACACCTTGTCTATGTACGTACTCTGGGAAAGGCCTATCAATTCTTTCGATCTATCTCTATAGATTCGAATTCCTAGGATATAGGTCGCTTCTCCCAAGTCTTTCATGGAGAATATTCCTTATAACCAAACCTTGACAAATGACATCATATCAATGTCAATCCTAATCAGTAGTATGTCATCTACATACAAGATGAGGAATGTTACTGCTTTATTGCTGACTTTCTTGTAAACACAAGGTTCGTCTTCATTTTTAATGAAGCCAAATGTTCTGACGACCTCGTCAAAATGTTTGTTCCAACTCATTGAGGCTTGTTTGAGTCCATAGATGGATCTCTTTAGCTTGTACACTTTGTGACTTTCACCCATGGATTCAAAACCCATTTGTTGTTCCATATAAATGTCTTCTTCAATGAAGCCATTAAGAAAAACCGTTTTGACATCCATTTGCCATATCTCATAATCATAGTGTACAGCTATAGATAATAAAATCCTAATAGATTTGAGCATTGCTACTGGTGAGAAAGTTTCCTCATAGTCAACTCCTTGTCTTTGACAATAACCTTTTGCCACTAACCTTGCTTTGAAGGTTTCCACCTTCCTATCTACACCCCTCTTTCTCTTATATACCCATTTGTACCCAATAGGTACAATACCTTCAGATGGGTCTACAAGATTCCAAACTTGATTGGTGTGCATTGAATCCATCTCTGATTTCATGGCTTCAAGCAATTTTCTTGAGTCCTTATCAGAAATAGCTTCTTCATAGGTTAGGGGATCATCGACATGATCACCATCATCCAATGTGAACAACTCTTGTCCTTGGCTATGAAGGTAGTTATATCTTATGGGAGGGATGAACAGTCCTTAAAGATTTACGTATCTGTGGTGAAGCAATTGGTTCTTCTTGAATAGTTTAATCCTAGATCAAATCCTTAGTTTCTACCTGGTCAATTGGTTGCTCAATGTTTCCCTCATTAAGCTCTACTTTTCTTCCCAAACCACCTTCTTGGATGAACTCTTCCTCCAATAATATGGCATGTCTACTGACGAAGACTCTCTAGTCAGTAGGGGAATAAAAGTTGTATCCCAATGAATCCTTGGGATAACCAATGAATCTGACTTTGTCAGATCTCACTTCCAATTTCTCAGTTTTAAGCCTTTTAATGTAAGCAGGACGACCTCATACTCTAATGTGATTAAAGCTGGGCTTCTTATTTCTCCAGATCTCATAAGGAATGCTTACAACTGATTTGAAAGTGACCTTATTCAAGATGTATGCCGCAGTGAGAAGAGCACGACCCCAAAGGCCAATAGGTAAATCAGTATAACTCATCATTGATCTGACCATGTCCAACAGAGTCCTATTTCTCCTTTGTGACACACCATTAAGCTTAGGTGTTCCAGGTGGAGTCAATGATACGATTATACCATTTTCTTTGAGATAATCCTGGAATTCAGTACTAAGGTATTCCCCTCCTCGATCAGACCGAAGAGCCTTAATCCTTTTTCCAGTTTGGTTTTCTACTTCTGCTCTGTATTCTTTGAACCTTTCAACGGATTCAGATTTGTGTTTTATAAGATACACATACCCATACCGAGACACATCATCAGTAAAAGTAATAAAGTAGGCAAAACTTCCTCGGGCCAATTCACCAAAAGGCCCACACACATCAGTGTGTATTAATTCTAAAATGTTTGTGGCTCTTTGCCTTTGTCCCACAAAAGGTGATTTGGTCATTTTACCTAGGATGCAAGATTCACATGCTGGGAATGGACTCGGGCCACATGGGCTTATAAGTCCTTCTTTCTCCAACTTCGTGATTCTAGCTTCCCCTATGTGACCTAATCTTAAGTGCCACAAATATTTAGAATTAATGGTATCTCTAGACCTTTTAAGGGTCTGTACATTTATGCATTGCTCATTTTTATTGTCGTCTTTCTTTATATCAAGTATATAAAGCTCATTTACTAATTTGCCAGTGCCAACACATTTATTTCGTAAATAAATAAAACATCCATTATCCATAAACTTAAATTCAAAACCATTTTGAACTAATACTGAAACGGAAATGATGTTCCTCAAAGCATTTGGCAAAAATAAACAATTATCCAAAACTAAAGTAAATTTAGACGACAAAGTAAGACAACATGTCACAATAGCTACCGCAGCAACCATTGCTCTATTTCCTACCTTCAGGACCACGTCGCCTTCTCTCAAAACTCTACTTCTCCTCAGTTCCTGTACAGAAGTACAAATATGAGAAGTGGCACCAGAATCTAGTACCCATGAAGTGGAATCATGATTAATCGAAAGACTAATCTCAAACATGAGTAATCGAGACATACCTGCAGAAGCCTTGCCCTTTCCCTTCAAACTCTTCAGGTACTCTGGGCAATTCCTCTTCTAATGTCCTTCCTTCTCATAGTGAAAGCAAGTTTCAGGCTTTGCAACCTTCCCCTTTTTCTTGGACACACCTCCAGTAGGTTTTCCCTGAGGAGCCTTATTGCTTTCATTTTCCACAAGTTACCCTTGAAATATTTCAAGCATATTCAAGAGCTGAGGCATGGAATACTTGATGTTATTCTCATAAACATCTGTGACAAATGGCTTAAATGATTCTGGCAATGATTGAAGGATCATACTAACCCAAAAACTTGAACCTCTTTCGAAGCCTAGGGTTTCAATAAGTTTGATCATACCAAATATTTTGATAATATATGATCTAACGTCTGATCCTTCTACCATTCGAATACTGAAAAGTTCCTTTGAAACCAAAATGTAGTCTCTAACTTTCAGTGCTGAATCGCGCCATTTCTGAACTGTTTCCTTTTCTTCTAATGTGGCCTTTTCAGGTACCTCTGAAGAAAGCAGTCCTTCCATGCTACAATCTTTATTAGGACACAAAATCTTTTTAACGTTGTGGGACCAGTCAGCAAAATGAATCCCAGTTAAACAGTTCTTATCTAGGATAGTTGTAAGAGGATTCATTTTTGACATGTAACTGCAGAAATAATTAATTGAAATTAGATAACGTATTATTAACTACTTGACTTGGGTCTTTAAATCAAATAGTACCCCCACTAAATTTTTTGGGATTCTACACTTCCCTAGTAGCAAACGGAAAATCAAATAAATGATTTTCTTAGTGGATTGGAGGGCCCATTAATTTTTGTTTCATCTCACATTATAGATTCTTGGTGATACAAACACTAATGAGTGAATAACACCTTATTCAAGGTATCACATACAAATCCCAATTTTCTTGCCTACAATTCCCTTGACCTCACATTATAGATTTTTGGTCTCTAAGAATTGTTTAAGTCAAACCTATTATCCTAAGAAATTTAGATTAATGCAATACTGACACCTCACATGATAGATTTTTGGTAGCCAGTAAGAATCTAAATTCTCCTACATCTCATGTTTTATAGACTTAGTTTACATATTAATACAAATAAATAACCCCTATGTGTCCACAGCTAGCTACTCACTTGCCTAACATATAAACTAATCTATGATAATAGAAGGCAATGATATAATCTATTCTTAGACTACATCATTATTAACTTAATATTTGGAGTAGGAAGATTTGTCGGTCTTTAATTAAGGTCTCACTTTTCACATGCTTCTGGTTTCAATTTATCATATAAACTAAACTAGAAACATCCACGCATTTAATATATATTGCATAATAAATAAATGCATGTAAATAAATAGGATGATCATGGACTAGGAGCACTATCAACCCGAGCCACTGGGTTGAATTCCTAAAATAAAATTAGGGCCCAATAATTGGGCTACTCCTTGTTGGGCTTCACAAAACTCCTTCTGCAAACCGGGTCCACCAACTCCTTGATGCATCCTGCTTGATCTTCTTGTTACATTTATGTAAATAGATTCCTAATCTAATGGGATACATAAATGGGAATAGGGGTTTTACATTATAACAATGGGTAAGAGGCATACAAGCCCCATTTAAATAATTTACATAAAACCCAAATGAATAAATAAATAAATAAACATACATTTATTCATTCATCCATTCTAGTCCATGATCATCCAAGCATATAATCATAAATATAATAGGTAATCCACGAATATGGCACAATTAATTTCTTTGATATAATCTCATTATATCTAGTTGTCTAAATTTAATAAACTATTTATTAAATAAGCAAAATATCTTATATTTTAAAATAAATAAAACACCTTTTATTTATTGATTATAATTAATAAACAATTTATTAATTAAATATCTTAATATCCTTTTTTGGGCTTTAAATAAAAAGGACTTTTATTAAAATAAAGTTATGGGCTAAATTAATAAAAACCAACCTTTTTATTAAAACATAGTCAGCCCAAACATTTTAAAACAACTCATCAAAGCCCAAAAAAACTCTAATAGCCCAATGAGAAAAGAAATAAAATAAAAACAAATCAAGGTCCAAAACCCATCAACCCATGACACTTGGGTCATGGGTTTCAGACCTGGATCCGGATCCAAATTGGATCCAGATCTGGGTCAGAAAACCCTAACCCAAAAAATACATTTTTTTTCTTTTCTTTCTTCTTCCCTAGCGCCTCCCTCCCCCCCTCCCTCCCTCCCTCCCCTTACCTTTTCTACCATGGCTGCACCTTGCAGCCATGGTGGCTGCCTCGGCAGCGGCGCTGCCTTGATGCCTCTTTGTGCAACGCTGCTGCCACCATGGTAGCAGCTATGCGGACAACAGCACCGCGGTGCAGTTGTGCCTGGCACTGCTGGGTGCAGCGGCGGCCTTTGATGCCGCCGCCGCTGCAGCACCCAGCACTACTGTTGCAACAACGCCAAAACGCCACTGTAGAGGGGAACAAAAACAAAAACAAAAAATTCTTTTATTTTAAAACAGATTTTAAAATATGTAAAGAATCTGAAAAATATGTTGATAAACATATAAAAACAGAACAATGAAATTTTAGAAAAGCTCTTTTCATAAAATTTCTAATTATGCAAAACAATTTTTCACATACTATTGGGAAGAAACTAATGGGCTATAATTTTATTAAAATTAAAAAACTTTAATTTTAAATATAAAAGACATAAGAAATTGTGCCATCAACGTTAAATCGCATAAGAAACATGAACGGTGGCTCTAATACCACTGTTGGGAAATATACATAACAATTAAAACTAATTGCGTAGCGGAAAATAAATCATGTATCCGTCCATGTTTAATTATGCAGATCTAAATCAGATAATAATTTAATCTAATTAAATTAAATCCGCAATAGTTCTAGGATTACGTCTTGAAGCGTAGTTCGATGTAGAATCTAAATCAAGCTCCCCACGTGTGAAGTCTCCAAGATTGATCCACACAGAATCTGTACTTGCTAATTGAATTTCTACCCCACTAGGTTTCTAGAGAAATACTATATATTTTTGTGACTGATAAATTGTGCTAGCTATTTCTCTGTCAGAACACTACTATATATAGGGAACATATATGACCTAAGCTATAAGTTGGCTGGTCTTAAACTTACCAGCCTTGGGCTCCACAATAATCAGATCACTATCTAATTACTACGAGCCCAATTAAATTAATATTTATGACGATTCTAAATTCAATTTAATATTTTTTTTAATCCAATTAATCCGCAAATTTCATTTGTGTGTAACCTCTCGGGTTCATATTTAATCGGTAGCGAATAATTAATTCCTCTAATTAATTAAATTAGAACTCTTTCTAATTAATTCGTAAATCGTGAGTGACACCTAGCAGTGTATCACGATTACCCAATTAAAGATGAAGTGCAAGTATGCGAACCCAAATAGTAATTTATCTGCAATCAAATCCTACTGTCTCAATTGTCCCGATCGAGCCAGAGTCATGGATTGGGTCGTCAAACTCTCTTACTCGACCATATGCCAAAACCCAATTAATTAGTGACTAATGAATAATTCATTAAACGACTTTCACTATTCTACCTTGGCCAAAGATTTCAAGTCACTCAATTAATCAGATTGCATAGGACACCCAATTAACAGTTTCCGTGTCTACACATACATTTCTGCATGACGGAATAAATCACAACCATTGAATACATTGTCTAATCCATGATTAAGACTAGTTTATTTGCACCAACAAATCATGACATTCCTAATCATGAGATAATCGTAGTGTCTCAGGTCTGAGGATTAATTGCATAATTACATGATACAATGTAATATTGACATTCCATGTAACTCGTTATATCGGTGGTCCAGTTACTTATTCACAATAAGTACTTATACATCTACTATAACGATATAAGACAAATCACCCAAACTGATATCTCATATAATTTGGTTAGTAGACTGTAATCCGATCTATCTAGATAAACTAATGCCCAATTAGTTTATCCTATGATCGGGGACAACTTTTAGAATATATTCATGATTATAGATTCTGTCACTCATATCCTTACTCCTAAGGATATAATCTATAAATAGTATTCTAAGGACTTTATTTATTCAATCAAAACATATATAATAAATAAATAAACAGCCCATATTAAATGAATTAATAAATTAAATAACACATTATCCATAATTCCAAAATACAATTTATTGACTTTTTGGGCATTATTCCTAACATTTCATATATGCACATATATGTTTGTGTATAGCCACTTTCTTTGTCCAATTCGAGCAATTTAAGTTACTAAATACCAACAAATGTATTATTAATAGTTTTACACATATTATTATCGAATTATTCAAATGCATTTGAGTTTTATGCAGTTTCTAATTATAATATCACTATACATCATTTGGGTGATGCTTTCCCCCTATTTATATGGGAAGACAGAGATATTTCAAAATTAATACATGAATTATTTCCATACAATAGAGGTATAAAACACTGTTTAGATGACATAAAGAATGTCTCTTCAAATTATGTATGTTTCTATAATATTTTAAATATTTTTTAATAATAAAAAAAAAAGAAAAACCGTTGCAATACGTGTCTTATTGAAATAATTTTTTTAATTTCTTTATGAACTAAAACTTTTTATAGTTATTTTATTGTTAAATTTTTTTTTTATCTCTTTTTGTTAATAATTATTCATAAGATTACTTTTTTGCAACTGATTTAAAATTATATTTTAACTAAAATAGTTTTTAAAATCATTGTTTATTTTCACAAAACAAAAGCATTGTAGTAGAGAATTTACAACGGGTTGCATGCAACGACAACATATATAACAATTAAAATTTTTTGCAACAATTTTTAGTCTTTTTGCAACAACTTTAAATATAACAAGAGATAAAAAAAAAATTTGGTAGTGTGTTAAACAATTAATATTCACAGGGGCAGAGGGAAGTTCCCTCATTAGAGAGGGGTATAATAGTAATTTAATAATTAACTTAAAAAAATAATATGCATAAATTTGTTCTTTCTCTACAAAGTAAAGACGCCTCAACCTTCCACAATCTCACCATTCTCACTTCCCTACTTAGTTGAAGGCAAGACCCCTCAACCTTTCCCTTAAAATTCACATAAAGCTTTAGTTTTTTTTTTTTCCTGTTTTTGAATTTATATTTACTTGGATTTTTGTCAATTTTGTTAATTGATAAATTATTCGTTTGTTGGGATCATATATGGATAAAAAGATTTAAATTTTTATTTTTTGTTGTTTATGCATAGATGAGTGTCTCAAATCTCTGTTATTAACTATGTCATTGTAGTGCACTCCCTAATCCCTGGTTCTGGCTTCGCCACTAAATATACAACTACTAATTTCGTCATTTACTTTGCATATGCTCACTCATTTTTCAAGTTCTTATCTATTTTACTTGTTGATGAATAGGAGAGTTTGTCACATCAACCAATCTGTAAAGCGTACAGTCTAAACGTGGGATGTATAAGAAGATTTATGTGTGCTAGAGGCTGAGTGTATAATTTTTATGCCTTTAAAAGGTGTACCAAGACTCCACTACCCGATGATCCTAAGCACGACCCTTTCTGCCATTGCTTTTGCTATTGCCAAAATCTAAAAAGGCATAGTCAAGAGTGTCCAAAATACTTTTTTAGTCACCTCCTCAAATCTATGTAGGTTCGCCAATGCCACCGACAAATAAAAAGAGTTAAATTTTGTATAAAAATTTCATTTTATATAACTTGGTAGTACAACATATCACCTTCACCTGAGTTGAGCAAGAGTCTATTCTAGAAAAAGGATAAAATAATACCATATAATTCTGGATTTATGGTTATAAAGAGAAAAAAAAAGGAAGGAGATATTGAAGATCTTCAGAGTTAATCTTGGCATATTGGCAACATCAGCGGGATATTAACTCCATGATTTATACAATCAATCACATACTAATTATGTAAATACCTTCTAGCATATATATCTCTCATGATTGATCTGTTATAATATTAATTGGCTTAGTTCTAGCACAACCTGTATCTTATATATACTATATTGCACATCAATCAAATTCATTCATCGCCTCACTTTTTTTTTCATGGTATCAGAGAAGGTTGTTAATTGATAAAAAAAAAAGCCTTTAGAAAACAACCACCAAAAAAACCAAACACTCTTATCCTACCAAGGCTACCACACACGCAGCTGATGACAAAGAACCAAGCATTGTAGTTGTAGTAATAAAGGGCGATGGCCAACTTTCTTCAATAGGGGATGTCAATTCCCCCTATTTTCTTCAACCATCAGATCACCCGAGGTTGGTTTTCATTGTCTCTCCTCTAGAAGAGAATGGGGAAAATTATTTCACTTGGAAAAGGAACATGAGAATGCCTTGGATTCCAAGATTAAGATGGGTTTCATAGATGGAACAATGGACAAGCCAAACGTTAATTCCCAAGATTTGATGTCGTGGATCAAGTGCAACGCAGTGGTGAGATCCTGGTTAGTAAATTTCGTATCAAAAGAACTTCAAAACAGTATTGCATATACAGAGACTGCAATGGAAATCTGGAGAAACTTGGAGGAACATTTCTCGCAAGGAAACGCAGCCCGAATCTATGAGTTAAGGTGCGAGATCGCATTGCTTCAACAAGAAAAAGTGACAATTTCAAGCTATTATGGTAAGCTACGAAGTCTACGCGATGAGTTGCAAGCGGCAAACCCAATACCCGTATGCACATGCAGATGTAAGTGTGGTGCATCAAAGAAAATTCAAACCATACGTGAAAGTGAGAAAGTCTATGACTTTCTCATTGGACTCGATAGCGGATTCACACCATACGTTCTCATATATTGAGCACAAAACCATTGCCTAGCTTGGGGAGAGCTTATGCAATTACAACACAAGAAGAAAAACAACAAATAGTTGAAGTGGCACGAGCACCTAACATTGAGGCACTCCAACGATTGCTGCTTCGAGCTTATTGAATATCCATCCAATTGGCGTAAAAAATCAAATAAATCAAATGGCAAAGCAGGACAATCAAATAGCGGGTTCGGGGCAAGGAATTTTAGTGCAGCCAACATTGTTCATATGGAGGAACAGGAGCCAAATGGAATGCATGGACAATATGAACCATAGTCCTTTATACCATGACTCATAGAGACTCAATACCAGCAACTGCTGGGCCTTTTAAACAATAGGTTACGATAGGTTCGACGGCAAACTTGGCTAGCGTTTCTGGTATGATAAAAATACTCCTTAGGTCATAGACTAGGGGGCTACCGATCATTTTACTTGTACGCCTAAATTGCTTCTCAATAGTATTGTTAACCCTAGTTTACCTCCTGTGAGTATCCCTGATGGTTACACCATGTTTGTACGCGCAATTAGAAACATGGCATTAGGGACCAACTTTAAGTTGGATCAAGTATTAGGAGTTCCCGAATTCAATTGCAACTTGTTATCCGTGAGTAAACTAACGAAAAAGTGGAACTGTTCATTAACCTTTTTCTCAGATTTTTGCGTTGTGAAGGACTTACCCTCGATGAAACCAATTAGAGCACGTAGAATGCAGGGCAACTTATACTACATTGAACCAACAAGAGAGGGCAAGGCATTGATAGAAAACAAATGGGAAGATGCAGTTCTTTGGCATAAACGTTTGGGACACTTGTCGATAAATCATTTGTCTTGTGTATCATATTCTTTTAATTTGCATTCAAAAATGGACTTTCTTTGTGATGCTTGTCACCGAGCAAAACATACTAGGCTGTTGTTTCCATTACGAAGCAATAAAACCACAAGAATTTTTGATTTGGTTCATGCTGATATCTGGGGCCCGTATAGAACACCTACGAATTCATGTGCTCATTACTTTTTGAGTCAAGTTGATGATCATAGTAGAGGCACTTGGGTGTATCTTATGAAACATAAGTTTGATAGTCGCCAATATTTACTACACTTCTTCAACTTGGTCAAGTCAAAATTTGATGTAGGGTTTCATATTTTAAGAACTGATAACGGCTTAGAAGTCGCTGACCAAGACTTGGTAATATTCTATCACCTAAATGGAATTGAACATCAAAATTGATGTGCATATACGCCACAACAAAATGGCATTGTTGAGAGAAAACATCGATACCTACTTGAAGTAGCTAGAGCCTTACGATTTCAAGCTCATTTGTTGATCTTATTTTGGGGTGAATATGTGCTTACTGCAGCCTACTTGATCAACCGTATGTCGTCCTCTCTACTACAAAATTGAACTCCTTATGAAATATTGCACGGTTCAGCTCTTACGTATAGTCATTTACGCATCCTTGGTTGCCTTTGCTATGCTTATATGACTCCTAAGCCAAGTGAGAAATTTGTTGCCCGATCCAAACCAGGGGTTTTCATTGGGTACCCTGCAAGCTAGAAAATATATCGTGTTGTTGATATTGAATCAAAAGTCATTTATGCTTCAAGAGATGTTGTCTTTTTATGAAGAGCGTTTTCCTTTCAAGAATGCGTCATCACCTACAAACCTCAATCGTCCACTTACGCACATCACACCTGTATTATATGCATCACCTTCAACCAGTGTTGCTTCACAATTGCCAGTTCAACATGTTGTTCCCATTTCAATGGAATCAAATGTTGAACAGGTCAACACCTCACGTGAGGACTCAACCCCTATGCTCCATGATGACACTGAACAACCTATAGTATCACCCAGGACTCATCCCATGACTTCGGCATCACTAAATAGCAATTCATCTTCATCCCTTCATGAACCACACACCGAGCTTAATGTTGAGTCATCCCCGGTGCCATCATGTACAAGAACCTCTCAAATAGAACTCAACAAGAGAAATAGGCAACTCCTACGACGACTTACGGATTACCAAATTGTCTTGCCACCATCTCTCAAGCTGCCCTCTTCGACCCTCGGCTCACTCGACGGTATACCCTCTCAACTCATACATTTCTTATTCTAAATTTTTTTAAGCTCATCATACCTTCTTGGTAGCCATCAACTCACATGATGAGCTAACCACGTTCTCACAGGCAGTTCGACATAGTCATTGGCGTGACGCCATGACAAAAGAGATTCAGGCACTAGAAGCCAATAACAAGTTGACTCTCGAGGATCTTCCTCTTGACAAATGTACTATCGACTTTAAATGGGTATACAATATCAAATACAAGTCAAATGGAAGCATTGAGCATTACAAAGCTCGATTAGTCACCAAAGGATACACTCAAATTAAGGGGGTTGATTTTCACGAGACCTTCGCCTCGTCGCAAAATTGGTCACCATTCGGTGTCTATTGGCTGTTGCCTCCACAAAAAATTAGGAGTTCCACCAACTTGATGTCAATAATGCGTTCTTATATGGGGAGCTTGAAGAAGACGTTTTTATGAGGATTTCTCAAGGGTTTGCTCGAGAAGGGAAATGTCAAGTCTGTCGCCTTCGAAAATCATTGTATGGACTACGATAGGCTTCTCATAATTGGTATCACAAATTTATGACCTCTTTACTCGGGCTTGGCTTTCGGCAATCTCATAATGATTATTCCTTGTTCACTTCTTGTAATGGGGCTTCTTTTCTCGCTGTTTTGATCTATGTTGACGATGTGATCATTGTTGGGAATGACAACCCCCGCATCACCCACTTGAAACAATATCTCGATCGTCAATTCTACATCAAAGATCTTGGGCATTTGAAGTACTGCTTTCGGCAAGCTTATAATGACAACCCCCGCATCACCCACTTTAAATAAATGGTGGATTTTTTTAGCGCTATGTTATTTTTGTTATTGATTTATGAATTTAGGTAGACTTGTGTCCCAAGCGAATTACTCCTTTTGGTACAAGGCGTGTCACACCTTGAACCTATAAAGTCCATGGGTTTGAAGGCGTGACAGTATTGGTATCAGAGACTTTAGGTTTGATGATCACCAGACCTAAGTGGGACTAGGTAAATAAATAAATAATAGGATTTGATTGAAATTCTAATATCATGGAAAGGACACAAAGAAATATAAGTGTTTAATATATTTTTGAGACTTCATTAGAACGAGCCAGTTCGAGGCACAATTAGGATTATGATTATATTTATGTGTGATTGTGATAAAAATTAAAACTCTAGATTGAGAACTTCCCAATACGAGATTTGCTTTGCCAAAAAAAAAAAAGTAATAAAGACAAGGGAATGATGGATAGAACTATTTGAGCTCTTATGGACCTTAGTTGAATTTGTTAAATTGCCAGAGGGAAAAAAAGGAAAAAAGGAAAACCACCCTTGATGATTTTTGCTTGGAGTAAGCTCCCCAAGTACACGATCCCTTGTTCAAATCATTTTGTTTCTCTTGATTGTTGTTTTGTTATAATAATTTTCTGATTGATCTTACTATAATATTTGCCAACTATCAGATTTGTAAACTCATTCCTAAAGTTTTTGGTTGCGGATTTAATACTTGGGAATAACTTATGAAGCTATTCCATTTACGTTTTGAAATTTTAAGTACTCGAACAGACTTTTCCAAAGCAACCGGAAAACCACCAAAAAAAAAAAAGGCTCTTGAGTTTGGATTAAACAGATTGCTAAAAACAACAAATTATTAACACAATCGCACTCAAGGTACTTAAAGATAACACCAAATAAAATGATTAGAAGTTAATTGCCAAAGCCGGCACATCTAACATAATGTGGAAACATAAAAACATTGTTTCATCATGAATATAAGTCTTATTCTCAATGGTTGTCTTGGAAGAACTTACTACCATCACTTGCAAGTCTCACCACTTACTCGTTATTATCTGAAAAAGGAAACAATCAAAGGGATCAACAAATTAAAAGCTCAATAAATAGGGGTCTTCCAAATAAAATAAAATAAAATAAAATTGACCTATGAACTATCAAGGGGAGGCATAATAGCCAATATAAGAAAAAGAGCTGACAAATAGGGGTGGATTTGGAAATTATTCCCAGTGGAGGATAAAGCTCAATCTTTTTTAACTATAAAATTAAGTACCCCCCTCCCCCCAACCCAGTGGGGGCATAAACACAGTATTTTTCTACGCAGCCTTCACCATCCACATCAAATTAAATTCACAGCATATAGGATAAGAATTAATAGAATATTGTCATCATCTTCGTAAAAGGGAACAAAATAGTGGATTGGATAGCAATTAAGAACGAACATTTAGTGACTTTGAAAATGAATTTAACAGAAAGCTAAAGCTTCTGGCAAGAAGATTATGAAACCACTACAAAGCTACTATGAGAGACTCAAAAGAAATTGGTACTTACAAAATATCATTGCAATTATTAAAACTGAAGGTATACCAAGGACTATTATATCAAAAACAAAGTTTCATCAAGGATTTTAGGAAGCGACAACGTATGACTTGGCAGCTATAGATGATATACAAAGATATTAGAATGCATATCATAGCCAACAACCATAAACCAAAAAAGTAAGAATTCACACTCACTAACAAACTCATGATTTCCAATAAGTAGTTTTGTAATGATTGCCCTCACGATCCAACCCCTAATGTTAGTTGTTGGGTTATGACTCGTATTTATAGTTTATGCATAATTATCTTATAAGCCCATTACTTAGAATTTAAGGATTACCTATAAATAAGTCCTATCACTATTGTAATAGGTGTGGCAAAACATGAGAGGTGTGAGGCTTTGTAAGAGAGTGCTTGTAACGAGTTGATCATATAGTGAATAATTTTCCTGCGTCCCCTGGACGTAGTAGTCTTTAGGTCGAATTACATAAATCCTATGTATTAATTTCTCGCATCTATCTTTTTTTCTAAATCACGTTTTTACACAAATGATATCACCCCAATCATAACATTAGTAATGCTAGAAAGAGGACTTACCGCAACAAGACGAGCTAAAACACTCATCACGCATACTGCTCGGTCACTATCTCTTCTCTCTCGCGATCAGCTGCAGGAGTGCAAGTGTTCTCTCAAATCAGTAAGTATTCAAGATAGAAGAAACGTGCTTGACTAGTGGCATAAGAAGATCCCTATTCAGAATTAGTGGGTTATGTGCTAAAGTTTCTAGCATTTGCTACTTGTTGAAAATATGCAGAAGGCACTATCATAGGATTATTTTACGAATAATGCATGCATATTTAAATAAAAAGTGAAAAAAGGTACACCATCTATGGAAATGTGGAGGAGAAAATAAGTTGGAAATTATTGCTAGTGTTTCACATTGTTTCAGACCATGAATCGTTACCTGTATTGTGATTCCTAATGCCATTGTATTTATCCTTAATTTTATTCATCTCTACGACAACAGCGTTCATGCTCATTCTCTCTCTTGGTGATTCCATTGAACAGAACACTCCAATTCTCAATATTGCAGCCACACACTCCACAATTCTCTTGTTTGAATCTTCATTGCCATTAACTTCAGCATCTAATAGTATTGAAGGTTCAACAATCTCTGTCGTGCGCTCTGGTATTGCCATCTTAACATGTTGATGAAGGTCGATGTTGTTCTTGAATATATAATCTGTAGGCCTCTTACCAGTGAATATCTCCAGCAACATAATTCCAAAGCTGTATATATCTCCTTGTAGGGATGGCATTGAACCCATACCATATTCTGGACAAATAAGTTACGGATCGGGTAAGCTACCACCGTTGAAGATATAAATAATATGATAAACCCCTTCTTAACACA
Organism: Ehretia macrophylla; assembly: GCA_037974665.1. Lineage (NCBI taxonomy): Eukaryota > Viridiplantae > Streptophyta > Magnoliopsida > Boraginales > Ehretiaceae > Ehretia > Ehretia macrophylla. Next base: position 17,936,894 of record CM075768.1, on the reverse strand, counting down.
ATTAAAAAATTTCAACTGATAAGGAGTCCTTATTTGAACTAATTTGCATATCTAACGATTATCTCAGTAAGTTAACAAGTATGCACAAAAAAGAATAGAAATAGAAAAGGTGAAAATTGGTACAGTAATGTGTAATAGATGTTTAGGTACCTGGAGCCACATAACCAACAGTCCCTTTAAGGCCAGTTGAGCTTATTTCATTTTGAGAAGAGTTCTCATTTAAGTAGTTAGACAAAACTCTTGCTAGCCCAAAATCTCCAACATGTGCAGTCATTTCTTGATCAAGCAGAATATTACTCGGTTTTAGGTCACCATGGACAACTGGGGTTCCGCAGTGATGGTGAAGATACTCAAGGGCATAAGCTATATCAGTTGATATGCTTAATCTTTGAGTAAGACTCAATTTCTCACGACTGCGTTGTGAGTTTTCACTGTCATGCAACCACTCCTCTAAACTTCCATTAGGCATGAACTCGAAAATAAGAGCCTTAAAGTCATCGCCTTTGAAGTCAATGCTTGAGCATGAAGTGATAATCTTGAGGAGATTCCGATGACGAATGTTTCTCAGTGCATTGCATTCTGCCATGAAACTCTTGGCTGCTCCTTTCTGCATAAGATCGAGCACTTTCACTGCCACAGTCATTCCACCATTACCTAGAATGCCTCTGTACACGGATCCATGACCCCCTCGACCAATTAATTTGGAAGATGAAAATTTATTTGTTGCTTGAGAAAGTTCAGCATACGAAACCTTTGGAAAATTTTCGTCAAGCAAGTGCTCGGGAGAAGATTCTGCTCTTGTTTTTTTCCTTTGCACGAACGCAAGATAAAGAGTTGCGGCTAAGATTGAACATGAAATGGTTAATGGGATAACAATTTTGAGAACCAGAGAAACTCGTTTGCTCTTTGGCACATCAACTTGACATACGGGAAGCCCCAAGCTCTTCAATCCCCCACAAACTTTTTGGTTTCCGACAATCGAAAATGCACTTTGATTTCTGAAGATCCCTTCCTGTGGTACCTCTCCTTCAAGACTATTGTATGATAAGTTCAAACATCGAATAAGAGTAAAGTTTTGTAGGTATGTTGGAATTTTCCCTAATAATTTATTTTCTGAAAGGTCAATGGTATGCAGGCTTTTTAGGTTGCTCAAAGTTGAAGGGATGCTTCCTTCAAATGAATTATCCCCCAAAAGAAGTTGCTCCAACATTTCACAACGACCAATTGAACTAGGAATTTCTCCGGACAAACTATTTTTGGAAATGTCCAATTCTAAGAGGTTGGTCATGTTACCTACCTCTGGAGGCAGCACTCCTGTCAGAAAATTATTAGCCAAGTTGAACGAACGGGTACTTGCAGCAAGACCTATTACAATTTCTTTTGGTATGACACCAGTGAGTCTATTATGAAACAACAAAAAATCCTCTAGTTGTTGACAATTCCCTAAAGCAGGAGGAATGTTACCTTCCAAAGCATTCATTGCTAACTCGAGCCGGAGCATTTGTGTGATGTTTCCGAGTGAGGATGGAATGGATCCTGAAACTCTGTTCTTGTATAGGAGAATATACTTCAATCTTTTAAGCTTTCCAATTCCTGTTGGAATTTTACCTGTGATCATGTTGTCGTAAAACGAAAAATATTCTAGACCAACAAGGGCATCAATACCTTCAGGAATGGTTCCCGAAATTTGGTTTCTTGCTACTGATAGCAACTCAAGTGCATTTGAGAAATTGGCAATTGAACTGGGTAGCTCACCACTAAACATGTTATACCCTATATCAAGTAGTTGGAGTTTGCTACAGTTGGTAAGAGATGTTAGGAAACTGAATTCTTCACCATCCTCATTTTCCAAATTGTTCGTTACAAGTGTCAACCTCTTTAGATTTTTCAAGCTTCCAAGATTTGGAGGCACTGTACCTGTGAAGTTGTTAATTGCAAAGTTCACTTCTTCAAGTCCTGACGAATTGGATAATGAAATTGGAAGTGATCCACTCAAATAATTTTCTGCCACATATAGTCCCAACAGATTAAAAAGAGTGGACCCGATATCTGAAGGGATTCTTCCATGGAGGTTGTTCTCCGAAATATCAAGAATTTTGAGTGTAGAAAGGTTGTAGATCGGGGGAGGAATTGTTCCTGATATGTTATTCCCACCGATTTGTAAAAGCCGCAAATTGTCGAGTCTGCCTAGCTCACTTGGAATGGTTCCCTGAAAATTGTTTTCTCGCAAGGACAAAGCAATGAGGGAGGTGGCATTCCCTAGCCAGGTTGGGATGCTTCCCGTGAGATCATTCTTAGAGAAAAGAAATTTAACAAGATTCTTTTCTACAAGATAGCTGAGTTCAAATGGTATTTCACCAACAAGTTTGTTGTAGTTGAAGTCAATGACTCGCAAATTTGAACAATTGGATAGACTGCCTGGAATCTTTCCTTGAAAAGCGTTGTTGGTGAGGCTCAAATGTCTAAGTCGCGACAAGCGTCCTATTTCCTGCGGAACTTCACCTTTGAAATGGTTTTCCGTGAGATTGATTTCCCTTAGAAAGGTGAGATTTCCTATGTGGGGTGGTAGAATACCACCCAAACTCTTGTCTCCCAAATTCAAGACAGTAACTCTTCCAGGATGCCGCTTACTGCACCAAATACCTTGCCAACAACAGAAATGAACAGAATCATTCCACAAGCTCATGATATCGAGCGGATCTTCAGTTATTCTTTCCCTAAAGGCAAGCAATGCTAGCCTATCAGTTTCATTTCCGAAGGAGGATGCAACTATCGTGGAGGATTTGCAAGAGAACAGAAACATGCACAAGAGAAGATAAACAAGAATGGAATAAGATTGGCGTGATAGTAACCAAAGTTTGGTGAATAGTTCCATAATACAGGCAGCAAGAGTTGACAGAGAGCTGGTCTATACAGTTGAGCGTGGAACAAAATTTCAAGGGCTTGGAATATTGGCGTTATAGATGAAATGCTTTATAAGACAATTGGGCATGAAAATGATGACGAAGAAAGGATTTAGCACGTAGCCACAAAAGCACACAGTTTAAACTTCATGGTACCATAAATTCTATACACTCACTATTTTTAATTTTTATTTATTATTTAATTATTAAATAAAATGCATAATACTCCCTTATGTTATAAAAAAGTTACATAATAACCTATTTATTTTGAAAAGTGGCAAATACCCCTGTGTTACATAGAATGTTGCATTTTGCCCTTTGCCGTCTAATTTTCTATCAATATTAATCGAGAGTGTAGTACACACACGAAAAATGCATTTGGTAATGTATTAAGCATTGAGACAAATATTATAGGACTAAAATGCCCTTGATTTGTTCCTAACTTTTTCATTTCTGTTTTTTTTTCCTTCTACTCTCTCTTCTTCATCTTCACCAACTAAACAAACCCACCATCCCCGAATGCTTCCACTTCTTCAAACATTTTCTTCCTTTCTTTTCTTCTTTTTCTATTACTTTCAGAGTTTAGCTCAAAGATAAAAAGAATAAAAGAAATATATCAACTACTTCAACATTTTGCACTCATTTATCTTGCCATATCACCACTACTATGTAACTGATGAATTAATGCTACCATAATTTCTTAATGGTTTGGTGCAATTGTTGAAGCGTCTCTCCTTTAATTCAGTTAACCCTCTTAGCTAGCAATTGGTATATTATAATGAATTTGGATATGAGTGGAATGAGTAAGGAATAAAATGGGACTAGAAATGGAAAAAACTTGAGAATAAAAATTACATACTTGGTATGCTCTAGGAATAAAAATAGGAATAGCCGAATAGATATAACTCGTATAATATAACAACTTTACTCTTTTCTTATTATAGTATTATAAATAGGAATAAACATAGAGATAAACGTAAACAACATAAACATAATAAATATATTATAATAATAATAATAATAATAATAATAATAATAATAATAATAATAATAATAATAATAATAATAATATTATTATTATTATTATTATTATTATTATTATTATTATTGCATCGATAATAATAATAAAAATAATAATATTTAAAATAAATTATTATTAATATTACTCTGTTTATTATTATAATATTGTTATATTATATATACGTAGATTATAATTATATATATATATGTGTGTTTTGTTATTAAATATTGTTATTATATCTTATTTGTATCTATTATTATTTATTTTTATTTTGTTATTGTAATTATATTTTATTATTACTATATATTTTTATATTTACCGTTGGAGAAGGAAAACAACTTGCATTCGTTTTTTAGGGATTACAATCCTTTGTTTTGGTTTTGCAAAGTACAAAAGTTTTGATGGGGGTATGTTCGTTATTTGAGAAATAAAATCTATTTTCAAGCATATGAGAATGAGCTAATATCACATGTTTGCTCTGGAATAACTAATCCCATATATGGGGGAATGAGATTACCTCAGAAATGAAATTCTCAAATTCATTTTCTCATATCAACTATGATAATCGAAATACAGTTGAGAATATTATTTTATTTTCAACTCATTTACACGTACCAATTACTACCTTAATAATTGTTAGAAAACCCTCGCTCAGGCTCAATATCACACCTTCTATAAGACCTAAAGTATGAAGAATGAGATATGGCACCTATTACAACTTTACAAACGAGAGTGTCTTTGTTATCGGAAGCTATACTATCCTTACTAGGAAAATATTTTGACGAGCACTCTTGCCCATTTTCAGAATTGGTTTGTATCTAGAAGTCGAAACATAAGCTTACGAAAATACACACATAAGAAATCGATTTGATTTCAATGAAGTTGATTGTAAATGCTAATGATCTAACTGCCTTTTGACCCAAAAAATAATAATAATAATTAAAAAAATTAATTTGACTCACTGATAGCACTGCATCTTTTACTTTCAGGTGGAAGGAATCATTGACGACTTTGTTGGCTTCCTGGCAATTAGTGCCGGAGTTAATGGGAGGCGTTGTGGAGTCGTCATGCGTGCTAAGCTTGTATTTGATTTCAATGAAGTTGATTGTAAAGCCAAAAAAATAAATAAATAAAATAAAATAATTAATTGACTGACTGATAGCACTGCATCTTTTACTTTCAGGTGAAGCTTCCTGGCAATTAGTTGAAAGGAGTGATCCTCGGTGTTTTTTCCGCAAATTAATGATGTTTTAGCTAGACTTTAACGGCATGGATCAATGTGTATTGTGTCATGTGTGTTGATCCTCCCGGAGGAAAAAGACAGGTAAATTTCTATTAAGAGAAATGCTAGCTGTTGCTCTTAAACAGCAACCAAAGATCTAATCAATTTGAACAAAAAAAAAAAAAAGAGATAATCAAGAAATGGTGGACTTACCTCCTTTAAACCAAGAGGGAAAAACTAACGAAGAAAAAGAAATGATTCAACCATAAACGGAAAAAACAAGGATAATATCTTGTTTAGATTTAGTAAAATTATAAAAACAAGCGTTGGTAAAAATTTATGTATTTTTTATTTGGATTGAAATAAAAATTATAAGACGAGATAAATTTCATAAACATATTGACATCTTTATCCTTTTTTTATGTCTTATTTTTCTTTTTCTTCTTGCTATTAGGGGTAACATAAATATTTGACAATCATTTTATAATCTAACAACCTCTTTGACCCTGAAATTAGCGCGTATCCATCTGATAAAAATTCAATAACGAAAATCGATAGGGTATCTGCTAGAGTTTGGTTTTGATAAGAGGTAATCGATAGATAAACAAATAGATTTTGGTTTTAGATGTTAAACAAAACTAAAACGCGAAATCCGAAACCCGATTATTAATGTAATAATAAATCTAATATAGATATATATGCATTAAAAATAATAGAAGACTAACTAAATTGATAATTAAAATGATAAAAATATGAACTAAAGTCAATTAAAAAAAGTAGAGTAAGCTCAATTAAAAGCGATGAGCTAAGTCCATTAGACCAATAATTATAATCTTAAGAATTGTCAGCTTTAGTTGTAAATGAATTTTTTTTCATAACTTCTTGGTTTTGATTTTTGCTCATCAATCGTTATATAATTTATTCCAAATTTTATTATAGGCTTGGATTCTTTTTATTTTTAGTTTCTTTACATTTAAATAAATCTCTTTTAAATTTTTAGGGTTTTTTTATTTAAACTATTTTTATTTTTTAATTTTATAATTAAACAGTTACAATTACGGTTAATCGCAATTTTTTGAATCCTTAACGGTTACAGTAATGGTTAGTTGTTTTTAAAACTGTTAGGTTTTGGTTATGGTCATGGTTATAGGTTTGCTAAACGGTTACGATTACAGTTTTTTCTTTTTTTGAGATTATCCAAACAGTTGTCATTTCTAGGTAGAGCTACATTTCTTTGAGTTGGGCTCATTTCAATTTCTTTTTGAGAATGTGTATATTTTGAATGTATTTTTTGACTAAAAAATTAATTTAACCCCCACTGAAAAAATTATATATATAATAAGTGTCAAATTAAATAATTATAACCCCGGCTAAACAAAAAATCTCAAATTTGCCCCAGCTTACCGATCCTCCTCCAACCCTTGTAATCCATATAACGGGAGGGATCTAAAAATGCTTCTCTAGCCAATCCTTTTCTCCCTAAACCCCTACTCCAAACTCACTCTCTTAAAGAAAACTCAGTCTCATTTGCAAAGAAATAATTTTTTTAGAGGAAGGATAAATTACATCAAAGCTCAAATCATCTTGTAGTCTCACTTCTACCTTTTAATACATGAAATGTGTACACATTTAAAATCCCAACTCACACATATATAGGTATGGGCAGGGACAGATTCAAGAATTCTTTTAAGTGGGAGCTTAAAATAAATAAATTTTCAATTATATGAGTATATTCTTTTTTTTTTAGTAGGAGCTAATTAATTTCTTTAACTAAAACTACATGGATATTTAAATTTTATTTTCTAAAAAACACATAAATTTTTTAATGTGCCTCCGCTAGCCCTCATGTAGCTCTACCCAACAGAGTTGCTAAGGACAATGCTGCTGGCGATTCATCAACTTTTAGCGGCGCTGGTGGATTTATATGGGGACTAGTGGTGACGGGACAAAAAATTAAAAATAATATGTTTTGTTTTAAAAAAAAAAGTTAAATATTTATAAATTTTTATTAAAAGAATAAATTAGTCCCTGTTGAAAAATAAATATCCATATACTTTTTTATTTTTTATTTTTATTTTTATTTTTAACCCCGATCAAGAAGAATTCCTGTTCTACAGTCAATGGTTTGGCCCGTGACAAAGTGTCTTCAGACATGCAAATGTTTCTTTCACTTTTCCCTTAATATTTTATCAAGCTATGCCATGTCTTGGACTCAAATTGACTAGGAAAGTTGATTTTCTTTTTGGGTCAGTGGAAAATCGAATTAATTGATGTGGCAACAATGTAAAAAAAAAAAAATAATTGACGGAAAGTTTGGAGCGGAGTATTTAACAATATAAGACTATATGCTTACCTTTTTTTTTTTTTTCGGGTCATAGACTATATGCTTACGATGTATTTGGGTATGCGTGATTCGAAATCGCTTTTCCACTGAAGAAAATGGAGACTTCAAAATTAAAATAGTGACATGATGACATCTTCAAAAGCTGTTAATAAAAGTTGAGGAGACCAAGAGAAATGGATGGCACAGTTGTTTAGACATGATAAGTTGCACAATGTGTTGGCGCAAAAAAAATTTCGAGGGCTTGGAATATTTAGGTGTAAGATGAAATACTTCACAAGATATAATTGAGCAGGAAAATGAAAATGAAGAATGGATTTAGCAAGTAACAATAAAAGCATACACTTTAAATTTCATGGTACAAGAAATCATTTGCGGCTCTTACAACACTTTGGCGTGATGGAGCACATAAATGCAGCGAAGCGACAACGATTTACGTGGTTAGGTCACCTATGACTTTTGTCAACGATCTCATGTTTTTTTTTTTTCATTTTTCAATATATATATATAAACAACAGCTATGAACCAAAACCCGAGAGCCCATAGACAAATGGGCCCAAACAACTCAAAACATATACATCATAATAAAATTGGGTTAGACCCAACAAAAGTTTAATGATCCCACATCGAGATTTCACGCTCACAAGGGGTGATTTTTAAATGCAAGGGGTTCCTCTCCTAACAAAATAGTCTTTTGAGTTGGGTTCTCCCCTTAAACTTGAGTTGTTACATTCTTGGCTTGAATTGTTATATTAGTACTTTCAATGAGAGTGGACTCCATGAGGGGAGACCACAGGTTAGATTAAAGTGCGGTAAGTATCACACAGAGTGCAGCCGCCAAGGAAAAGGCTAACGTTAGACCAGTGTCGATAGGCTAACCCGACATGAGCATCGGCTCTTTAAGAGGGGTGAGAAATGTAATGATTCCATATGAGGATCTCACCCTCCCAAGGGGTGGTTCTTAAGTGCAAGGCATTTCCCTTCTAACAGACTAGTCTTTTGAGTTGAGTTCTCTCCTTGGGCTTTAGTTGTTACATTTTTGGGCATGAGTTGTTACAAAGCCACAACCCAATAAGACAAACAAAGAAGCAGCCCAAAAAACATAAAAACCTAACCCTAATCTTAAACAACAACCAGTTGCCTCTTTCTTCAAGCAACCAAATCGGAAAATGATGAACGTCAGGGCCAAAGCCACAACGACGATCGAAGCTCGATAACACAAACATCAACTAATACTGTGGTATAATCCCAGCCTGCTAAAGCCTACAAATCACCCACCGAACTTGCCCTAAAATGAGCAAAAAACTCACTAACATGGAGTGAAAGAAAACGCGTTGAAAGGTACGCACAAATCCAACAAAGGACAACATTGGTTGGATACTCCAAAAGCCATCGGGATCATGCCTCAACAGACAAAGCTCTAAACCAAAGGTGGGAAACAAGACCACCAAAGAACCTCCGCAACTACCACCTAAATTGGTGGTTAAAGTCCATTGAGGATAGGAAGCCAAACAACAACTAACGTTATCAACACTAGGAACAACTCGTATGGGAGTCGTCCAATTTATATCCGATGACCGAAAAATGAAGCTTTACACTGCCACAAAGTGCTTTAGCATAATACATGGTGATAAGGATGGAAAATAGTTGTCTGCCCGAACTCAGTGATCTGACCTCAAGCTACCTGACCTGGAAAACAAGAGAAATAATCGTAGGGGTTACAGCTCGTGTTTCCCATCGGGTATGAGAATAATTAGTATGTTCGAGTTGAGGTAGATAGTTGAGAGTAATAAATATGTACGAGTTACCTGATAATGATTGACGAATAAGCTATTTATACTAATACCAATTGCAGGCAGCAATTAATGTTTAATTCTGCCCGACACTGTTTATGTCTGTCCGAGATCATTACCTAACGGGTAAAATTATTATCCAACGAATAAAGCTATAATTTTGGGGTTAAAGTCAGGTATCGCCTTTATGTCACATCGGAGGTGACAATTAGGCTGGGAAAGGTTAAGCGGGTCGGACAGTATCCAGGTTGCACTGCCCCAGGTCGGGTAGGTCTGCTCTGGCTCGGGTTTGCACCCCCAACATTCCCCCCGAGTCTAGAAATATTGTGAGTATACCCGAGCTGCCAAACTTTTAAATCATTATGAGTTGCCACATCATCCAACTTAGAGGCGAGATGTTGACACGTCACCTGGATTCTAATAAGATGCGACGGTTAGGATTCCCGAGGCAAACGTCCTTCTAGAAATAGGCTTGAACCGCATTGAGAATCCCCCTTATGCGTTTTTTACAAATCAAGCTCCAAGAATCCTCCCTAGCTGCACCGTTCAGGCCGGGATACCCAACTCGAAATATTCATTCCAAAACCTTCTAGCTCAGACCTTTTAGCTCAACAGTTAGGTACGTCCCTAATCCTTTTTCCTCAAAGCTTTAAAGTTTTATTTTTTTCCTGTAACCCCCTAAATGGAGAGGTCAAAGTCCGATGATTGACAAGCGTGTTTAGCTTAGTCATATGGTGGTGACGAAGAGAGCTCGTCGACCTCGGGGACCACACCTCCTCAAGAGGAGAGCTCGAGCTCACCTGCATAAGAAGGCAACCAAGAAGGGGAGAGTGACAGTGACTGTAAGATCATCAAAGTCAGAAGGATCTTTGATGAAGCGGTGGCAAATCGACTGAGAGGTTTCTTTGACGTGGATGAGGTCGAGGGCAGTGACGGATCACTACTAAGCAGACTTGAAGGGCTCGAGATCCTAGTTGGGAATTTGGGAGATCATTTTCCAACTCCCCAGCCAACCTCAAACAGGAATGTTATAGATGCCGAGCTGCTGGTAATGGAGCCTCCACTGAGCTCAAGGACCGAAACAAGTGGGGAGACTGCTGCTTCCTTAGGTTGGGGGAAACAACTTTTTGTATGCTATCAGAGGGACTGTAGGTCAACAATGGCTGAGGCAAACAAGAGATTGAGTGAATGGGCCTTCCCCGAGGATTACAAGATCAGAGTATCTTGTCTCGGTACCTCTGAGGGTTTTGCTAACATAGTAGACGGGCTTCTGATCCTTGTCTTTTCCTTGGACCATCATAGCTGCCATTGATGTACCCGAGCATGCCCAATAAAGCATCAACTCTTCCCCCTCCTTAGGTCGGGAGAGCAGAGGCGGTGTAGATGAGTACTTATTTAGCTCATCAAATGCCTTCTGACATTCCTTCATCCATTTAAAATTTTTAAGGTTTCTAAGGACTTTGAAAAGTGGCGCACATTTATCAGTTGATCTAGACATGAACCGACTCAGGACAACCATTCTACTTGTTAGCTCCTGTATATCATTTACGCAGCTCGGCGGAGCTAGATCCAATATACCTTGAATCTTTTTCGGGTTAGCTTCAATTCTCAAGCCGTGACCATGAAACCCAAAAACTTTCCGGCTTTAACTCCAAAGGCACCCTTCTCTAGATTCAGCTTAATCCCAAACTTCTCCATGGTAGTGAAGGCTTCCCTTAAGTTGGAAACGTGATCCTCAGCTTTCTTACTCTTGACCAGCATGTCATCAATATAGATCTCTATATTGTGCCCGATCTGAGACTTGAAGACTTTGTTCACCATTTGCTGGTAAGTGGCCCCTGTATTCTTGAGGCCAAATGACATGACCTCGTAATGATAAAGCCCTTAGTCAGTGATAAAAGTTGTCTTCTCCCGGTCCCCGGGTGCCATTTTGATATGTTTGTACCCTTTGAAAGCATCCATAAAGGTAAGCAACTCGTATCCCGAGGTGGCATCGACCATATGATCAATTCGAGATAACGTAAAACAATCCTTAAGGCATTCCTTATTCAGGTCGGTAAAGTCAATACACAGTCTCCACTTACTTGGGGTCTTCGAAACCGGAACCACATTGGACAACCAGGTCGGGTACACAATCTCATGGATATGGCCTACGTCAATCAACTTATCCACTTCCTCATAAATAATTTTCTACTTATCATAATGGAAATACCGACACTTTTGTTGCACTGAGCGGTAATCGAGCTCAACATTTAAATGATGCTCGATTACACTTGGGTCGATACCTCTCATGTTAGTACAAACCAAGCAAATATACTTTTATTTTGCAAAAAAAACTGGCTTATATCTTGCTTGAGGTGGTCAGGAAGCTCGCTCTCGATCTTAGTTTTCTTGCTGTCATCTGATAACTGGATTTTTTGCAAGTCCTCAGTAGGGCTACCACGCTTGGCATCTCTTCTCTCCTCTGGCAAGTCTGGGCTCTAATATGTCTGGTACTTTGGGTGTAAGGATGTTCTATAACACTCCCGAGCTGAAAGTTGCGCTCCTCTGAGCTCTGCAATTCCCATGGGGTTAGGAAACTTTAGCTTCTAATAATAGGTGGAGGGAACCGCTCTGAAGTAGCTCAGGGCCACCCGTCCCAAGATACCATTATAGGCGGAGTTGCAATCCATCGCGATAAAGTTAGCCTGCATGGTGGCACGCTTGTCCCCGACCTCTAAAGTTAATGGGAGGTTGACTACCCCCTCAACTTTGTACCCTCGATGAATCCTGCCAAGGTGTCTCTCATTGGTCTCAACCGGTTCCAATCTAGCCGCAGCTGCTCAAAAGTTTTCAAGAAGATTACTTCAACCGAGCTCCCTGTGTCTACCATTATCCTTCTGACCATGTGGTTAAAGACGGTCGCACTAATCATCAAGAGGTCATCATGCGGGAGTAGTTTTCATTCTAAGTCATCCAAGGAAAAAGTCATCTTCTCCAAGCCTCAAATTACTTCTGCCTTTGGTCCCTACTTATGCCCAGCTCAGACGTATCCTTTCCGTCTTGCCGAGGTCTCTCTCCCAGAAGCAAGACCCCTAGCGATGGTCTCAATCATAGCCTAGTGAATACCACATCCTGCTCATCTCGGGGGACTTCTCTCCCTTTCTCTTCCTTCCCCTTGGTTTGCTGACCCGTGACATACCTCATCAAATGTCCTCGGGCAATCAAGGCCTCAATCTCCTATTTCAGCTATTTCCAATCCTCCGTGTTGTGCCCAAAATAATTGTGAAAACGTCAAAACTTGTTCTTTGACCTCCTCTTAGGTCGGCCTTCCATTGTAGACAGAGGATGTATGTTGTACTGGTGTGCACTTCCATCAAGATTTGCTCCCTCGACTATTGAGGGGTGTGAATATTATGAACCTCGACTCTTGCCTTCGTTGCTGCTGTGGCTGTTTCCCTTTACTATCACCCTGGGCTTTGTTCCCAGGCTGACCTTTCGGCGCAGAAGACTCTCCCTTCTTTTTTTTACATAATGCGAAAATTTATTTTTCTTTTTTTTCTTGCATATATGACCCTCTATATTTTTGGAAGTTCAACATTAAGCTTAAAATTTCTAAAAGTCCAACATTTCTCAACATAAGCCAAAGAGCTAACGATTTTCTTTTAACAGCATTTCTAACCAAAACTCCACTACTGAAAGCTCTAAAACTTAAAAGCTAAAATTTCAAAATTAGGCTAAACAGACCCTTAATCATTCGCAAAATATATTGTAACCATTATTTTGATAAATAGTATATTAATTATCCAAAGATGAGATGATGGACAAAGATCATATGTGACTCAACCATGTAAATCTAAGTGGCTCTTGACTACATTTATGTGTGCCCATGTATGCCCACAACAACAAATGGTTGTAAGACCCCAACACATTTATTGTTTAGCATTATTATATGCAATTCTATTTTTTCCACTTATTTATCAACTCTTGTATGATTGCTTAGATGGCACATTGAAATATTAAACATTATAATCTTTCTTTTCATATAGCATGATAACTAAGAATGTATATAACAATTAAAGAGTAAAATGCGTAATACTCCCATGTGTTATATGAAAGATGCAAAATAGCCATGTGTTTTAAAAATTGGCAAATGTCCCCTTGTGTTATAACGAATGTTGCACACTTTTCCCAATCTCAAATTTCGTTAATGTTTGTTAATAGTAAGTGTAAAATGACTTTATTGTCCTTTATTTATTTTTCTTTTCTTTTTTCTTTTTGATTTTTCTCAAACAGTCCTGTCCAAATGGCTATCATCTCCACCAATTGGATAGAAACACGTGGCACTGATGGCCTTGATAAAAATAAGAAGAATGACACCCCCTATGGAAGATTCGAACTCGCGCCTCTTCATTATAGGATTGATAGGATAACCACTAAGCCAAGCACTACACTTATTTGTTTGCGGCACAAAATTGTATTTGTACACTTTCAAGTGGAAGGCCCTTCACCTTCATTCGCCATCTGCTTCTTGGAATGGACTTGCACTACCAACATTGCTTATACACAATTTGCATCACTTATACACAAACAACTAACAATTTATCAGAGGAAGACTATCATCTCTATCCGGGTACGATCACCACTCAATGACGGTATCTGGAGAATAGGCTAACATTGTGCCAACAACCACGATAATACAGTTGGTACACATCACACCAAGCCAATCTCGACAAAGTGAAAAGTGAAATCGATTTATGTAAATATTAACTTTCTTTTGCAAATCTTGCTAACTAAATGCGAATAACCTAAATGATAATTAGAAATGACAAGTGATGAAAAATCAAATGTTTCCAAACATTAAGATTGTAATTCAAAACTTTTGAAATTATTACTTACTAAAGTAATAAAATGATAGTTAAATGATCAATGGTTTTGTTTTTTTACTCTGGAAAATATAAAGGCAAGTGCTTTAAAATTGTAACACTCAAACAAATCATTAGATGTTTAAAATTTTTCTTATAATTTAATTTGTTTGACATTAAGAAGTATGAGGTGATATATATTACCACTACTTTAAATGATGGAAGCAAATCCCTTGCTATGTTGTTGTAGTTACATTGCCACATTACATAGTATTACAAAAAGACTAAAAAATGTTGAAAATGATATTAACCACATCATATGGTCTCATTGCATATAATCGTGTTACAAATTTTAAGCCATTGCAACTAAACTACAGTTTTAAAACCATTATATAAAAGTAATCTCATGAGCAATTATTAATAAAATATGATAAACAAAAAGTTTTAGGTATCTTGCAAAACATTTTAGCTTATGCAATGGTATTTTCATTTTTCAATTGAAAAGTTGCAAAAGAGTTAAAATTTTGTAGCAATCCTTTTTTCTTATTATTATTTTTAGCTCTTTGGATTATTATTATCTTTTTTCAGCTCTTTGGTACTCTTTTAACATTCCCATTTTTCTTTTCTTCTTGCTTACAAGAATAACATTTAGTTGAGATGCTTATAGATGACAAGAATTAATTTTCAGATCATGAAGTATTGTGTATGGGTTGCCCAAAATTTTTGTTGGCTTGCAGAATTAAATGTCACTAACTTATTATCATATTGCTATATTTTTAATAGGCCAAGAGACCTATAAAAAGGCTAATGTAGATGAAGACCTTTTAATCTTAGGATCATTCTAGCGTTACTTTCATTAATATGGGAAAGCTACTATCTATTTGTTACCTCATCATCATTATTTATATCTTTGGCTTGGGCGAGTATATATATATTTACTCTCTCTCTCTCTTTCTGTATACGCATTTCTAAGTGTTTCATATATGCACATATATGTTTGTGTATAGCCACTTTCTTTGTCCAATTCGAGCAATTTAAGTTACTAAATACCAACAAACGTATTATTAATAGTTTTACACATATTATTATTGAATTATTCAAATGCATTTTAGTTTTATGCAGTTTCTAATTATAGCATCACTATATATTATTTGGGTGATGCATTTCCCCTATTTATATAGGAAGACAGAGATATTTCAAAATTAATACATGAATTATTTCCATACAATAGAGGTATGAAACACTGTTTAGATGACATAAAGAATGTCTCTTCTAATTATGTATGTTTCTATAATATTTTAAATATTTTTTAATAATCAAAAAATAGAAAAACCGTTGCAATACGTGTCTTATTGAGATAATTTTTTAACTGCTTTATGAACTAAAACCTTTTATAGTTATTGTATTGTTAAAAAAATTATCTCTTTTTGTTAATAATTATTCATAAGATTACTTTTTTGCAACTGATTTAAAATTATATTTTAACTGAAATAGTTTTTAAAATCGTTGTTTATTTTCACAAAAAAAAAACCATTGTAGTAGAGAATTTGCAACGGGTTGCATGCAACGACAACATATGTAACAATTAAAATTTTTTGCAACAATTTTTAGTATTTTTGCAACAACTCTAAATATAACAAGAGATTAAAAAAAAAAATTGGTAGTGTGTTAAACAATTAATATTCACAGGGGCGGAAGGAAGTTCTCTCATTAGAGAGGGGATAATAGTAATTTAATAATTAACTTAAAAAAAATACAATGCATAAATTCACTCTTTCTCTACCAAGTAAAGACACCTCAACCTTCCACAATCTCACCATTCTCACGTCCCTACTTAGTTGAAGGCAAGACCCCTCAACCTTTCCCTTAAAATTCACATAAAGATTTAGTTTTTTTTTCTATTTTTTAATTTATATTTACTTGGATTTTTGTCAATTTTGTTAGTTGATAAATTATTCGTTTGTTGGGATCATATGGATAAAAAGATTAAATTTTTTGTTGTTGTTGTTTATGCATAGATGAGTGTCCCAAATCTCTGTTATTAACTCTGTCGCTGTAGTGCACTCCCTAATCCCTGGTTCTGGCTCCGCCACTAAATATACAACTACTAATTTCGTCATTTACTTTGTATATGCTCACTCATTTTTCAAGTTCTTATCTATTTTACTTGTTGATCAACAGGAGAGTTTGTCACATCAACTAATCTTTAAAGTGTATACGTGGGATGCATAAGAAGATTTATGTGTGCTAGAGGCTGAGTGTATAATTCTCATGCCTTTGAAAGGTGTACCAAGACTCTACCACCCGATGATCCTAAGCACGACCCTTTCTGCCATTGCTTTTGCTATTGCCAAACTCTAAAAAGGCGTAGTCAAGAGTGTCCAAAATACTTTTTTAATCACCTGCTCAAATCTATGTAGGTTCGCCAATGCCACCGACAACTAAAAAAAGTTAAATTTTGTATACAAATTTCATTTTATGTAACTTGCTAGTACAACATATCACCTTCACCTGAGTTGAGCAAGAGTCTATTCTAGAAAAAGGATAAAAGAATACCATATAATTCTGGATTTATGGTTATAAAGAGAAAAAAAAGGAAGGAGATATTGGAGATATTGAAGATCTTCAGAGTTAATCTTGGCATATTGGCAACATCAGCGGGATATTAACTCCATGATTTATACAATCAATCACATACTAATTATGTAAATACCATCTAGCATATATATATCCCATGATTGATCTGTTATAAACTAATTGGCTTAGTTCTAGCACAACATGTATCTTATATAGAGTAGAACTTCATTAAATTAATACTCGATAAATTAATAATCTCTTTTAATTAATAAAAAAGTCTGGTCCTAACTTCTGACTAGTATAAAAAGTTGATAAATTCGATAAAATTATAAGATAATACATTTAAAAAAATTTCTTTATATTTTACTGACCCAAACATTTCATAAAATAATAATTAGTCAAAAAGTACATAATAAATTGACTATGAGGTTTTCTTAAAATATGAATCAAGAGTAGCTTGTCTTTTGTTAAACTTCAAATCTAGTTGAATTTCATATTTAATTATTTAAAGAGAAAAAATTGAGATAATTCTACAAGAATTATGATACAAGATTAAAGAAATTAGTTCTCTTCCTAATCCTACAAAGACTTTGATACGAGATTAGAGAAACTTTGTTTTAATCTCTACTAAATAAATTTTATCTTCTATTCTCATTACTTATCTTTTCAAATTGGACCGAAAAAATACAAGTCACTTTTAAGAAAAAGACATCATAATCATAATATGTTTACTATAAAGCCAAAAAAATTAAAAATATCTCGATAAATTAATAGTTATTAATTTATCAATAAATTAATATCTCGCTAAATTAATAGAATTTGATGGTCCCAACGCTATTAATTTAAAGAGGTTTTACTGTATACCACATTGCACATCAATCAAATTCATTCATCGCCTCACTTTTTTCTTCATGGTATTAGAGAAGGTTGTTAATTGATAAAAAAAAAAGCCTTTAGAAAACAACAACCAAAACAACCAAATACTCTTATCCTACCAAGGCTACCACACACGCAGTTGATGACAAAGAACCAAGCATTGTAGCTGTAGTAACAAAGGGCGATAGCCAACTTTCTTCAATAGGGGATATCAATTCCCCCTATTTCCTTCAACCTTCGGATCACCCGGGGTTGGTTTTCATTGTCTCTTCTCTAGAAGAGAATGGAGAAAATTATTTCATTTGGAAAAGGAACAGGAGAACGCCTTGGATTCGAAGATTAAGACGGGTTTCATAGATGGAACCATGGATAAGCCAAACGTTAATTCCCAAGATTTGATGTCGTGGATCAAGTACAACGCAGTGGTGAGATCTTGGTTAGTAAATTTCGTATCAAAAGAACTTCAAAACAGTATTACATATACAGAGACTGCAAGGGAAATCTGGAGAGACTTGGAGGAACATTTCTCGCAAGGAAACGCAGCCCGAATCTATGAGTTAAGGTGCGAGATTGCATTGCTTCAACAAGAAAAAGTGACCATTTCAAGCTATTATGGTAAGCTACGAAGTCTATGCGATGAGTTGCAAGCGGCAAACCCAATACCCGTATGCACATGCAGATGTAAGTGTGGTGCATCAAAGAAAATTCAAACCATACGTGAAAGTGAGAAAGTCTATGACTTTCTCATTGGACTCGATAGCGGATTCACACCGTACGTTCTCATATATTGAGCACAAAACCATTGCCTAGCTTGGGGAGAGCTTATGCAATTACAACACAAGAAGAAAAACAACAAACAGTTGCAGTGGCACGAGCACCTAACATTGAGGCACTCCAAAGATCGCTGCTTCGAGCTCATTGAATATCCATCCAATTGGAATAAAAAATCAAATAAATCAAATGGCAAAGCAGGACAATCAAATAGCGGGTTCGGGGCAAGGAATTTTAGTGCAGCCAACATTGTTCATATGGAGGAACAGGAGCCAAATGGAATGCATGGACAATATGAACCATAGTCCTTTATACCATGACTCATAGAGACTCAATACCAGCAACTGCTGGGCCTTTTGAACAATGGGTTACGACAGGTTCAACAGCAAACTTGGCTAGTGTTTCTGGTATGATTAAAATACTCCTTAGGTCATAGACTGGGGGGCTACCGATCATTTTACTTGTACGCCTAAATTGCTTCTCAATAGTATTGTTAACCCTAATTTACCTCCTGTGAGTATCTTTGATGGTTACACCATGTTTGTATGCGCAATTAGAAACATGGCATTAGGGACCAACTTTAAGTTGGATCAAGTATTAGGAGTTCCCGAATTCAATTGCAACTTGTTATCCGTGAGTAAACTAACGAAAGAGTGGAACTATTCATTAACCTTTTTCTTAGATTTTTGCGTTGTGAAGGACTTACCCTCGATGAAGCCAATTGGAGCACGTAGAATGCAGGGCAACTTATACTACCTTGAACCAACAAGAGAAGGCAAGGCATTGATAGAAAACAAACGGGAAGATGCAGTTCTTTGGCATAAACGTTTGGGACACTTGTCGATAAATCGTTTGTCTTGTGTATCATATTCTTTTAATTTATTAAAAAATGGACTTTCTTTGTGATGCTTGACACCGAGCAAAACATACTTGGTTGTTGTTTCCATTACGAAGCAATAATACCACAAGAATTTTTGATTTGGTTCATGCTGATATCTGGGGCCCGTATAGAATACCTTCGAATTCATGTGCTTATTACTTTTTGAGTCAAGTTGATGATCATAGTAGAGGCACTTGGGTGTATCTTTTGAAACATAAGTTTGATAGTCGCCAATATTTACTACACTTCTTCAACTTGGTCAAGACAAAATTTGATGTGGGGGTTCGTATTTTAAGAACTGATAACGGCTCAGAAGTCGCTCACCAAGACTTGGTAATATTCTATCACCTAAATGGAATTGAACATCAAAATTCATGTGCATATACGCCACAACAAAATGGCATTGTTGAGAGAAAACATCGATACCTACTTGAAGTAGCTAGAGCCTTACGATTTCAAGCTCATTTGTTGATCTTATTTTGGGTTGAATATGTGCTTACTGCAGCCTACTTGATCAACCGTATGTCGTCCTCTCTACTACAAAATTGAACTCCTTATGAAATATTGCATGGTTCAGCTCTTACGTATAGTCATTTACGCATCCTTGGTTGCCTTTGCTATGCTAATATGACTCCTAAGCCAAGTGAGAAATTTGCTGCCCGATCTAAGCCAGGGGTTTTCATTGGGTACCCTGCAAGCTAGAAAGGATATCGTGTTTTTGACATTGAATCAAAAGTCATTTATACTTCACGAGATGTTGTCTTTTTATGAAGAGCGTTTTCCTTTCAAGAATGCGTCATCACCTGCGAACCTCAATCGTCCACTTACGCACATCACACCTGTATTATATGCATCACCTTCAACCAGTGTTGCTTCACAATTGCCAGTTCAACATGTTGTTCCCATTTCAATGGAATCAAATGTTGAGCAGGTCAACACCTCACGTGAGGACTCAACCCCTATGTTCCATGATGACACTGAACAGCCTATGGCATCACCCAGGACTCCTCCCATGACTTCGGCATCACCAAATAGCAATTCATCTTCATCCCTTCATGAACCACACACCGAGCTTAATGTTGAGTCATCCCCGGTGCCATCATGTACAAGAACCTCTCAAATAGAACTCAACAAGAGAAATAGGCAACTCCCACGACGACTTACGGATTACCAAATTGTCTTGCCACCCTCTCTCAAGCTGCCCCCTTTGACCCTCGGCTCACTCGACGATATACCCTCTCAACTCATACATTTCTTATTCTAAATTTTCTTAAGCTCATCATACCTTCTTGGTAGCCATCAGTTCACATGATGACCCAACCACGTTCTCACAGGCAGTTCGACATAGTCATTGGCGTGACGCCATGACAAAAGAGATTCAGGCACTAGAAGCCAATAACAAGTAGACTCTAGAGGATCTTCCTCTTGACAAATGTACTATTGACTCTAAATGGGTATACAATATCAAATACAAGCCAAATGGAAGCATTGGGCATTACAAAGCTCGATTAGTCACCAAAGGGTACACTCAAATTAAGGGGGTTGATTTTCACGAGACCTTCGCCTCGTCGCAAAATGGGTCACCATTCGGTGTCTATTGGTTGTTGCCTCCACCAAAAATTAGGAGTTCCACCAACTTGATGTCAATAACGCGTTCTTATATGGGGAGCTTGAAGAAGACGTTTTTATGAGGATTTCTCAAGGGTATGCTCGAGAAGGGAAACATCAAGTCTGTCGCCTTTGAAAATCATTGTATGGACTACGATAGGCTTCTCATAATTGGTATCACAAATTTATGACCTCTTTACTCGGGCTTGGCTTTCGGCAATCTCATAATGATTATTCCTTGTTCACTTCTTGTAATGGGGCTTCTTTTCTTGCTGTTTTGATCTATGTTGACGATGTGATCATTGTTGGGAATGACAACCCCCACATCACCCACTTGAAACAATATCTCGATCGTCAATTCTACATCAAAGATCTTGGGCATTTGAAGTATTGCTTTCGGCAATCTCATAATGACAACCCCCGCATCACCCACTTTAAATAAATGGTGGATTTTTTTAGCGCTATGTTATTTTTGTTATTGATTTATGAATTTAGGTAGACTTGTGTTCCAAGAGAATTACTCCTTTTGGTATAAGGCGTATCACACCTTGAACCTATAGAGACCATGGGTTTGAAGGCGTGACAGTATTGGTATCAGTTTCATTTTTTTTATTTTTTTCTTTATTTTTTATTTATATATTTTTAAAAATAAAAAATATGACATAATCATAATTTAATAACTTTTTTATTTCGTAAATATTTAAAAAAAAAATTAAAAAGGTAATAGAAATGAGACAAAATGTGAGGGAAACGGAAATGAGACGAAATTATATGGAGACGAAAATGAGACGAAATGTGAAAGAAACGAAACGAAGATGAAATGTGAGGGAGACGGAAATGTGACGAAATATGAGCGAGACGGAAAGGTGATGAAATATGAGGGAGACAGAAGGTGACGAAATATCTTTTCGTTTTCATTTGAGACGAAATAGTGACGAAATTCAAAAAAGGAGACGAGTCGACAGGTGACGTCCGAGTTTCGTCTTCGTTCCGTCTCCTTTTCATATTAGAGACGGAACGGAGATGGAAATATGCTATCTCCGAACGCGAAATTTCATATATTTTAAATTATTCGGTATCCCAATTCTTGGCTTTAAATTTCCTGCATATGCTTTACTTAAGATATTACAAGTTGGCTTGGCTTCCCCGTCAGTTCCGTCATTGTCCAGATTTCCTGTTTCTCTTCATTTGGTATTATCATGCTCTTTATTAAAGAAATTTCAGCTCTTATGGACTTGTTCTTGAAACGTGAGGTTGGCGCTTATATAAGTAAGCTAGTCCCTTTACTTTAAATATTTATTCGTGAATCATATTTTGACCTTAGTTGAATTTGTTAAATTACCAGAGGGAAAAAAAAGGAAAAAAGAAAAACCACCCTTGATGATTTTTGCTTGGAGTAAGCTCCCCAAGTACACCATCCCTTGTTCAAATCATTTTGTTTCTCTTGATTGTTGTTTTGTTCTAATCATTTTCTGATTGATCTTACTATAATATTTGCCAACTATCAGATTTGTAAACTCATTCCTAAAGTTTTCGGTTGCGGATTTAATACTTGGGAATAACTTATGAAGCTATTCCATTTACGTTTTGAAATTTTAATTACTCGAACAGACTTTTCAAAAGCAACCGGAAAACCACCAAAAATAAAATAAAAAAAGGCTCTTGAGTTTGGATTAAACAGATTGCTAAAAACAACAAATTATTAACACAATCGCACTCAAGGTACTTAAAGATTACACCAAATAAAATGATTAGAAGTCAATTGCCAAAGCCGGCACATTTAACATAATGTGGAAACATAAAAACATCATAGTGTTTCATCATGAATATAAGTCTTATTCTCAATGGTTGTCTTAGAAGAACTTACTACCATCACTTGCAAGTGCTCACCACTTACTCGTTATTATCTGAAAAAGGAAACAATCAAATGGGTCAACAAATTGAAAGCTCAATAAGTAGGGATCTTCCAAATATAAAAATAAAAATAAAAATTTGACGTATGAACTGTCAAGGGAGGCATAATAGCCAATATAAGAAAAAGAGCTCACACACAGGGGTGGATTTGGGAATTATTCCCAATGGAGGATAAAGCTCAATCTTTTGGCGCCCCCGCACCCCCCCCCCCCCCCCCCCCCCCCCCCCAAAGTGGGGCATAAACACATTATTTTTCTACGCAGCTTTCACCATCCACGTCAAATTAAATTCACAGCATATAGGATAAGAATTAATAGAATATTGTCATCATCTTCGTAAAAGGGAACAAAATAGTAGATTGGATAGCAAGAACGAAGATTTAGTGATTTTGAAAATGAATTCCACTACAAAGTTACTATGAGAGACTCAAAAGAAATTGGTACTTACAAAATATTATTGCAATTATTAAAACTGAAGGTATCCCAAGGACTATTATATTAAAAACAAAGTTTCATCAAGGATTTTAGGAAGTGACAACGTATGACTTGGCAGCTATAGATGATATACAAAGTTATTAGAATGCACATCATAGCCAACAACCATAAACCAAACAAAATAAGAAGAATTCACACTCACTAACAAGCTCATGATTTCCAATAAGTAGTTTTGTAATGATTGCCCTCACGATCCAACCCCTAATGTTAGTTGTTGGGTTATGACTCATATTTATAGTTTATGCATAATTATCTTATAAGTCCATTACTTAGAATTTAAGGATTACCTATAAATAAGCCCTATAACTATTGTAATAGGTGTGACAAAACATGAGAGGTGTGAGGCTTTGTAAGAGAGTGCTTGTAACGAGTTCATCATATAGTGAATAATTCTCCTGCGTCCCCTGGACGTAGTAGTCTTTAGGTCGAATTACGTAAATCATGTGTGTTAATTTATTGCATTTATCTTTTTTCTAAATCACGTTTTTACACAAATGATATCACCCCAATCATAACATTAGTAATGCTAGAAAGAGGACTTACCGCAACAAGACGAGCTAAGACACTCATCACGCATACTGCTCGTTCACTATCTCTTCTCTCTCGCGATCAGCTGCAGGAGTGCAAGTGTTCTCTCAAATCAGTAAGTATTCAAGATAGAAGAAACGTGCTTGACTAGTGGCATAAGAAGATCCCTATTCAGAATTAGTGGGTTATGTGCTAAAGTTTCTAGCATTTGCTACTTGTTGAAAATATGCAGAAGGCACTATCATAGGATTATTTTACGAATAATGCATGCATATTTAAATAAAAAGTGAAAAAAGGTACACCATCTATGGAAATGTGGAGGAGAAAATAAGTTGGAAATTATTGCTAGTGTTTCACATTGTTTCAGACCATGAATCGTTACCTGTATTGTGATTCCTAATGCCATTGTATTTATCCTTAATTTTATTCATCTCTACGACAACAGCGTTCATGCTCATTCTCTCTCTTGGTGATTCCATTGAACAGAACACTCCAATTCTCAATATTGCAGCCACACACTCCACAATTCTCTTGTTTGAATCTTCATTGCCATTAACTTCAGCATCTAATAGTATTGAAGGTTCAACAATCTCTGTCGTGCGCTCTGGTATTGCCATCTTAACATGTTGATGAAGGTCGATGTTGTTCTTGAATATATAATCTGTAGGCCTCTTACCAGTGAATATCGCCAGCAACATAATTCCAAAGCTGTATATATCTCCTTGTAGGGATGGCATTGAACCCATACCATATTCTGGACAAATAAGTTACAGATCGGGTAAGCTATCAACGTTGAAAATATAAATAATATGATAAACCCCTTCCTAACACAATTAAAAAATTTCAACTGATAAGGAGTCCTTATTTGAACTAATTTGGATATCTAACGATTATCTCAGTAAGTTAACAAGTATGCACAAAAAAGAATAGAAATAGAAAAGGTGAAAATTGGTATAGTAATGTGTAATAGATGTTTAGGTACCTGGAGCCACATAACCAACAGTCCCTTTAAGGCCAGTTGAGCTTATTTCATTTTGAGAAGAGTTCTCATTTAAGTAGTTAGACAAAACTCTTGCTAGCCCAAAATCTCCAACATGTGCAGTCATTTCTTGATCAAGCAGAATATTACTCGGTTTTAGGTCACCATGGACAACTGGGGTTCTGCTGTAATGGTGAAGATACTCAAGGGCATAAGCTATATCAGTTGATATGCTTAATCTTTGAGTAAGACTCAAATTCTCACGACTGCGTTGTGAGTTTTCACTGTCATGCAACCACTCCTCTAAACTTCCATTAGGCATGAACTCGAAAATAAGAGCCTTAAAGTCATCGCCTTTGAAGTCAATGCTTGAGCATGAAGTGATAATCTTGAGGAGATTCCGATGACGAATGTTTCTCAGTGCATTGCATTCTGCCATGAAACTCTTGGCTGCTCCTTTCTGCATAAGATCGAGCACTTTCACTGCCACAGTCATTCCACCATTACCTAGAATGCCTCTGTACACGGATCCATGACCCCCTCGACCAATTAATTTGGAAGATGAAAATTTATTTGTTGCTTGAGAAAGTTCAGCATACGAAACCTTTGGAAAATTTTCGTCAAGCAAGTGCTCGGGAGAAGATTCTGCTCTTGTTTTTTTCCTTTGCACGAACGCAAGATAAAGAGTTGCGGCTAAGATTGAACATGAAATGGTTAATGGGATAACAATTTTGAGTACCAGAGAAACTCGTTTGCTCTTTGGCACATCAACTTGACATACGGGAAGCCCCAAGCTCTTCAATCCCCCACAAACTTTTTGGTTTCCGACAATCGAAAATGCACTTTGATTTCTGAAGATCCCTTCCTGTGGTACCTCTCCTTCAAGACTATTGTATGATAAGTTCAAACATCGAATAAGAGTAAAGTTTTGTAGGTATGTTGGAATTTTCCCTAATAATTTATTTTCTGAAAGGTCAATGGTATGCAGGCTTTTTAGGTTGCTCAAAGTTGAAGGGATGCTTCCTTCAAATGAATTATCCCCCAAAAGAAGTTGCTCCAACATTTCACAACGACCAATTGAACTAGGAATTTCTCCGGACAAACTATTTTTGGAAATGTCCAATTCTAAGAGGTTGGTCATGTTACCTACCTCTGGAGGCAGCACTCCTGTCAGAAAATTATTAGCCAAGTTGAACGAATGGGTACTTGCAGCAAGACCTATTACAATTTCTTTTGGTATGACACCAGTGAGTCTATTATGAAACAACAAAAAATCCTCTAGTTGTTGACAATTCCCTAAAGCAGGAGGAATGTTACCTTCCAAAGCATTCATTGCTAACTCGAGCCGGAGCATTTGTGTGATGTTTCCGAGTGAGGATGGAATGGATCCTGAAACTCTGTTCTTGTATAGGAGAATATACTTCAATCTTTTAAGCTTTCCAATTCCTGTTGGAATTTTACCTGTGATCATGTTGTCGTAAAACGAAAAATATTCTAGACCAACAAGGGCATCAATACCTTCAGGAATGGTTCCCGAAATTTGGTTTCTTCCTACTGATAGCAACTCAAGTGCATTTGAGAAATTGGCAATTGAACTGGGTAGCTCACCACTAAACATGTTATACCCTATATCAAGTAGTTGGAGTTTGCTACAGTTGGTAAGAGATGTTAGGAAACTGAATTCTTCACCATCCTCATTTTCCAAATTGTTCGTTACAAGTGTCAACCTCTTTAGATTTTTCAAGCTTCCAAGATTTGGAGGCACTGTACCTGTGAAGTTGTTAATTGCAAAGTTCACTTCTTCAAGTCCTGACGAATTGGATAATGAAATTGGAAGTGATCCACTCAAATAATTTTCTGCCACATATAGTCCCAACAGATTAAAAAGAGTGGACCCGATATCTGAAGGGATTCTTCCATGGAGGTTGTTCTCCGAAATATCAAGAATTTTGAGTGTAGAAAGGTTGTAGATCGGGGGAGGAATTGTTCCTGATATGTTATTCCCACCGATTTGTAAAAGCCGCAAATTGTCGAGTCTGCCTAGCTCACTTGGAATGGTTCCCTGAAAATTGTTTTCTCGCAAGGACAAAGCAATGAGGGAGGTGGCATTCCCTAGCCAGGTTGGGATGCTTCCCGTGAGATCATTCTTAGAGAAAAGAAATTTAACAAGATTCTTTTCTACAAGATAGCTGAGTTCAAATGGTATTTCACCAACAAGTTTGTTGTAGTTGAAGTCAATGACTCGCAAATTTGAACAATTGGATAGACTGCCTGGAATCTTTCCTTGAAAAGCGTTGTTGGTGAGGCTCAAATGTCTAAGTCGCGACAAGCGTCCTATTTCCTGCGGAACTTCACCTTTGAAATGGTTTTCCGTGAGATTGATTTCCCTTAGAAAGGTGAGATTTCCTATGTGGGGTGGTAGAATACCACCCAAACTCTTGTCTCCCAAATTCAAGACAGTAACTCTTCCAGGATGCCGCTTACTGCACCAAATACCTTGCCAACAACAGAAATGAACAGAATCATTCCACAAGCTCATGATATCGAGCGGATCTTCAGTTATTCTTTCCCTAAAGGCAAGCAATGCTAGCCTATCAGTTTCATTTCCGAAGGAGGATGCAACTATCGTGGAGGATTTGCAAGAGAACAGAAACATGCACAAGAGAAGATAAACAAGAATGGAATAAGATTGGCGTGATAGTAACCAAAGTTTGGTGAATAGTTCCATAATACAGGCAGCAAGAGTTGACAGAGAGCTGGTCTATACAGTTGAGCGTGGAACAAAATTTCAAGGGCTTGGAATATTGGCGTTATAGATGAAATGCTTTATAAGACAATTGGGCATGAAAATGATGACGAAGAAAGGATTTAGCATGTAGCCACAAAAGCACACAGTTTAAACTTCATGGTACCATAAATTCTATACACTCACTATTTTTAATTTTTATTTATTATTTAATTATTAAATAAAATGCATAATACTCCCTTATGTTATAAAAAAGTTACATAATAACTTATTTATTTTGAAAAGTGGCAAATACCCCTGTGTTACATAGAATGTTGCATTTTGCCCTTTGCCGTCTAATTTTCTATCAATATTAATCGAGAGTGTAGTACACACACGAAAAATGCATTTGGTAATGTATTAAGCATTGAGACAAATATTATAGGACTAAAATGCCCTTGATTTGTTCCTAACTTTTTCATTTCTGTTTTTTTTTCCTTCTACTCTCTCTTCTTCATCTTCACCAACTAAACAAACCCACCATCCCCGAATGCTTCCACTTCTTCAAACATTTTCTTCCTTTCTTTTCTTCTTTTTCTATTACTTTCAGAGTTTAGCTCAAAGATAAAAAGAATAAAAGAAATATATCAACTACTTCAACATTTTGCACTCATTTATCTTGCCATATCACCACTACTATGTAACTGATGAATTAATGCTACCATAATTTCTTAATGGTTTGGTGCAATTGTTGAAGCGTCTCTCCTTTAATTCAGTTAACCCTCTTAGCTAGCAATTGGTATATTATAATGAATTTGGATATGAGTGGAATGAGTAAGGAATAAAATGGGACTAGAAATGGAAAAAACTTGAGAATAAAAATTACATACTTGGTATGCTCTAGGAATAAAAATAGGAATAGCCGAATAGATATAACTCGTATAATATGACAAGATTACTCTTTTATTATTATAGTATTATAAATAGGAATAAACATAGAGATAAACGTAAACAACATAAACATAATAAATATATAATAATAATAATAATAATAATAATAATAATAATAATATTATTATTATTATTATTATTATTATTATTATATATTATTATTATTATTATTATTATTATTGCATCGATAATAATAATAAAAATAATAATATTTAAAATAAATTATTATTAATATTACTCTGTTTATTATTATAATATTGTTATATTATATATACGTAGATTATAATTATATATATATGTGTGTGTTTTGTTATTAAATATTGTTATTATATCTTATTTGTATCTATTATTATTTATTTTTATTTTGTTATTGTAATTATATTTTATTATTACTATATATTTTTATATTTACCGTTGGAGAAGGAAAACAACTTGCATTCGTTTTTTAGGGATTACAATACGTTGTTTAGGTATTGCAAAGTAGAAAAGTTTTGATGGGGGTATGTTCGTTATTTGAGAAATAAAATCTATTTTCAAGCATATGAGAATGAGCTAATATCACATGTTTGCTCTGGAATAACTAATCCCATATATGGGGGAATGAGATTACCTCAGAAATGAAATTCTTAAATTCATTTTCTCATATCAACTATGATAATCGAAATACAGTTGAGAATATTATTTTATTTTCAACTCATTTACACGTACCAATTACTACCTTAATAATTGTTAGAAAACCCTCGCTCAGGCTCAATATCACACCTTCTATAAGACCTAAAGTATGAAGAATGAGATATGGCACCTATTACAACTTTACAAACGAGAGTGTCTTTGTTATCGGAAGCTATACTATCCTTACTAGGAAAATATTTTGACGAGCACTCTTGCCCATTTTCAGAATTGGTTTGTATCTAGAAGTCGAAACATAAGCTTACGAAAATACACACATAAGAAATCGATTTGATTTCAATGAAGTTGATTGTAAATGCTAATGATCTAACTGCCTTTTGACCCAAAAAATAATAATAATAATTAAAAAAATTAATTTGACTCACTGATAGCACTGCATCGTTTACTTTCAGGTGGAAGGAATCATTGACGACTTTGTTGGCTTCCTGGCAATTAGTGCCGGAGTTAATGGGAGGCGTTGTGGAGTCGTCATGCGTGCTAAGCTTGTATTTGATTTCAATGAAGTTGATTGTAAAGCCAAATAAATAAATAAATAAAATAAAATAATTAATTGACTGACTGATAGCACTGCATCTTTTACTTTCAGGTGAAGCTTCCTGGCAATTAGTTGAAAGGAGTGATCCTCGGTGTTTTTTCCGCAAATTAATGATGTTTTAGCTAGACTTTAACGGCATGGATCAATGTGTATTGTGTCATGTGTGTTGATCCTTCCGGAGGAAAAAGACAGGTAAATTTCTATTAAGAGAAATGCTAGCTGTTGCTCTTAAACAGCAACCA
This sequence comes from Ehretia macrophylla, assembly GCA_037974665.1. Classification (NCBI taxonomy): domain Eukaryota; kingdom Viridiplantae; phylum Streptophyta; class Magnoliopsida; order Boraginales; family Ehretiaceae; genus Ehretia; species Ehretia macrophylla. The sequence continues at coordinate 17,907,000 of CM075768.1, read as the reverse complement.
AAGATCTAATCAATTTGAACAAAAAAAAAAAAAAAGAGATAATCAAGAAATGGTGGACTTAACCTCCTTTAAACCAAGAGGGAAAAACTAACGAAGAAAAAGAAATGATTCAACCATAAACGGAAAAAACAAGGATAATATCTTGTTTAGATTTAGTAAAATTATAAAAACAAATGTTGGTAAAAATTTATGTATTTTTTATTTGGATTGAAATAAAAATTATAAGACGAGATAAATTTCATAAACATATTGACATCTTTATCCTTTTTTTATGTCTTATTTTTCTTTTTCTTCTTGCTATTAGGGGTAACATAAATATTTGACAATCATTTTATAATCTAACAACCTCTTTGACCCTGAAATTAGCGCGTATCCATCTGATAAAAATTCAATAACGAAAATCGATAGGGTATCTGCTAGAGTTTGGTTTTGATAAGAGGTAATCGATAGATAAACAAATAGATTTTGGTTTTAGATGTTAAACAAAACTAAAACGCGAAATCCGAAACCCGATTATTAATGTAATAATAAATCTAATATAGATATATATGCATTAAAAATAATAGAAGACTAACTAAATTGATAATTAAAATGATAAAAATATGAACTAAAGTCAAATAAAAAAAAAAAAGAAAGGTCAATTAAAAACGATGAGCTAAGTCCATTAGACCAATAATTATAATCTTAAGAATTGTCAGCTTTAGTTGTAAATGAATTTTTTTTCATAACTTCTTGCTTTTGATTTTTCCTCATCAATCGTTATATAATTTATTCCAAATTTTATTATAGGCTTGGATTTTTTTTATTTTTACTTTCTTTACATTTAAATAAATCTATTTTAAATTTTTAGGGTTTTTTTATTTAAACTATTTTTATTTTTTAATTTTATAATTAAACAGTTACAATTACGGTTAATCGCAATTTTTTGAATCCTTAACGGTTACAGTAATGGTTAGTTGTTTTTAAAACTGTTAGGTTTTGGTTATGGTCATGGTTATAGGTTTGCTAAACGGTTACGATTACAGTTTTTTCTTTTTTTGAGATTATCCAAACAGTTGTCATTTCTAGGTAGAGCTACATTTCTTTGAGTTGGGCTCATTTCAATTTCTTTTTGAGAATGTGTATATTTTGAATGTATTTTTTGACTAAAAAATTAATTTAACCCCCACTGAAAAAATTATATATATAATAAGTGTCAAATTAAATAATTATAACCCCGGCTAAACAAAAAATCTCAAATTTGCCCCAGCTTACCGATCCTCCTCCAACCCTTGTAATCCATATAACGGGAGGGATCTAAAAATGCTTCTCTAGCCAATCCTTTTCTCCCTAAACCCCTACTCCAAACTCACTCTCTTAAAGAAAACTCAGTCTCATTTGCAAAGAAATAATTTTTTTAGAGGAAGGATAAATTACATCAAAGCTCAAATCATCTTGTAGTCTCACTTCTACCTTTTAATACATGAAATGTATACACATTTAAAATCCCAACTCACACATATATAGGTATGGGCAGGGACAGATTCAAGAATTCTTTTAAGTGGGAGCTTAAAATAAATAAATTTTCAATTATATGAGTATATTCTTTTTTTTTTAGTAGGAGCTAATTAATTTCTTTAACTAAAACTACATGGATATTTAAATTTTATTTTCTAAAAAACACATAAATTTTTTAATGTGCCTCCGCTAGCCCTCATGTAGCTCTGCCCAACAGAGTTGCTAAGGACAATGCTGCTGGCGATTCATCAACTTTTAGCGGCGCTGGTGGATTTATATGGGGACTAGTGGTGACGGGACAAAAAATTAAAAATAATATGTTTTGTTTTAAAAAAAAAAGTTAAATATTTATAAATTTTTATTAAAAGAATAAATTAGTCCCTGTTGAAAAATAAATATCCATATACTTTTTTTATTTTTTATTTTTATTTTTATTTTTAACCCCGATCAAGAAGAATTCCTGTTCTACAGTCAATGGTTTGGCCCGTGACAAAGTGTCTTCAGACATGCAAATGTTTCTTTCACTTTTCCCTTAATATTTTATCAAGCTATGCCATGTCTTGGACTCAAATTGACTAGGAAAGTTGATTTTCTTTTTGGGTCAGTGGAAAATCGAATTAATTGATGTGGCAACAATGTAAAAAAAAAAAAATCATTGACGGAAAGTTTGGAGCGGAGTATTTAACAATATAAGACTATATGCTTACCTTTTTTTTTTTTTTCGGGTCATAGACTATATGCTTACGATGTATTTGGGTATGCGTGATTCGAAATCGCTTTTCCACTGAAGAAAATGGAGACTTCAAAATTAAAATAGTGACATGATGACATCTTCAAAAGCTGTTAATAAAAGTTGAGGAGACCAAGAGAAATGGATGGCACAGTTGTTTAGACATGATAAGTTGCACAATGTGTTGGCGCAAAAAAAATTTCGAGGGCTTGGAATATTTAGGTGTAAGATGAAATACTTCACAAGATATAATTGAGCAGGAAAATGAAAATGAAGAATGGATTTAGCAAGTAACAATAAAAGCATACACTTTAAATTTCATGGTACAAGAAATCATTTGCGGCTCTTACAACACTTTGGCGTGATGGAGCACATAAATGCAGCGAAGCGACAACGATTTACGTGGTTAGGTCACCTATGACTTTTGTCAACGATCTCATGTTTTTTTTTTTTCATTTTTCAATATATATATATAAACAACAGCTATGAACCAAAACCCGAGAGCCCATAGACAAATGGGCCCAAACAACTCAAAACATATACATCATAATAAAATTGGGTTAGACCCAACAAAAGTTTAATGATCCCACATCGAGATTTCACGCTCACAAGGGGTGATTCTTAAATGCAAGGGGTTCCTCTCCTAACAAAATAGTCTTTTGAGTTGGGTTCTCCCCTTAAACTTGAGTTGTTACATTCTTGGCTTGAATTGTTATATTAGTACTTTCAATGAGAGTGGACTCCATGAGGGGAGACCACAGGTTAGATTAAAGTGCGGTAAGTATCACACAGAGTGCAGCCGCCAAGGAAAAGCCTAACGTTAGACCAGTGTCGATAGGCTTACCCGACATGAGCATCGGCTCTTTAAGAGGGGTGAGAAATGTAATGATTCCATATGAGGATCTCACCCTCCCAAGGGGTGGTTCTTAAGTGCAAGGCATTTCCCTTCTAACAGACTAGTCTTTTGAGTTGAGTTCTCTCCTTGGGCTTTAGTTGTTACATTTTTGGGCATGAGTTGTTACAAAGCCACAACCCAATAAGACAAACAAAGAAGCAGCCCAAAAAACATAAAAACCTAACCCTAATCTTAAACAACAACCAGCTGCCTCTTTCTTCAAGCAACCAAATCGGAAAATGATGAACGTCAGGGCCAAAGCCACAACGACGATCGAAGCTCGATAACACAAACATCAACTAATACTGTGGTATAATCCCAGCCTGCTAAAGCCTACAAATCACCCACCGAACTTGCCCTAAAATGAGCAAAAAACTCACTAACATGGAGTGAAAGAAAACGCGTTGAAAGGTACGCACAAATCCAACAAAGGACAACATTGGTTGGATACTCCAAAAGCCATCGGGATCATGCCTCAACAAACAAAGCTCTAAACCAAAGGTGGGAAACAAGACCACCAAAGAACCTCCGCAACTACCACCTAAATTGGTGGTTAAAGTCCATTGAGGATAGGAAGCCAAACAACAACTAACGTTATCAACACTAGGAACAACTCGTATGGGAGTCGTCCAATTTATATCCGATGACCGAAAAATGAAGCTTTACACTGCCACAAAGTGCTTTAGCATAATACATGGTGATAAGGATGGAAAATAGTTGTCTGCCCGAACTCAGTGATCTGACCTCAAGCTACCTGACCTGGAAAACAAGAGAAATAATCGTAGGGGTTACAGCTCGTGTTTCCCATCGGGTATGAGAATAATTAGTATGTTCGAGTTGAGGTAGATAGTTGAGAGTAATAAATATGTACGAGTTACCTGATAATGATTGACGAATAAGCTATTTATACTAATACCAATTGCAGGCAGCAATTAATGTTTAATTCTGCCCGACACTGTTTATGTCTGTCCGAGATCATTACCTAACGGGTAAAATTATTATCCAACGAATAAAGCTATAATTTTGGGGTTAAAGTCAGGTATCGCCTTTATGTCACATCGGAGGTGACAATTAGGCTGGGAAAGGTTAAGCGGGTCGGACAGTATCCAGGTTGCACTGCCCCAGGTCGGGTAGGTCTGCTCTGGCTCGGGTTTGCACCCCCAACATTCCCCCCGAGTCTAGAAATATTGTGAGTATACCCGAGCTGCCAAACTTTTAAATCATTATGAGTTGCCACATCATCCAACTTAGAGGCGAGATGTTGACACGTCACCTGGATTCTAATAAGATGCGACGGTTAGGATTCCCGAGGCAAACGTCCTTCTAGAAATAGGCTTGAACCGCATTGAGAATCCCCCTTATGCGTTTTTTACAAATCAAGCTCCAAGAATCCTCCCTAGCTGCACCGTTCAGGCCGGGATACCCAACTCGAAATATTCATTCCAAAACCTTCTAGCTCAGACCTTTTAGCTCAACAGTTAGGTACGTCCCTAATCCTTTTTCCTCAAAGCTTTAAAGTTTTATTTTTTTCCTGTAACCCCCTAAATGGAGAGGTCAAAGTCCGATGATTGACAAGCGTGTTTAGCTTAGTCATATGGTGGTGACGAAGAGAGCTCGTCGACCTCGGGGACCACACCTCCTCAAGAGGAGAGCTCGAGCTCACCTGCATAAGAAGGCAACCAAGAAGGGGAGAGTGACAGTGACTGTAAGATCATCAAAGTCAGAAGGATCTTTGATGAAGCGGTGGCAAATCGACTGAGAGGTTTCTTTGACGTGGATGAGGTCGAGGGCAGTGACGGATCACTACTAAGCAGACTTGAAGGGCTCGAGATCCTAGTTGGGAATTTGGGAGATCATTTTCCAACTCCCCAGCCAACCTCAAACAGGAATGTTATAGATGCCGAGCTGCTGGTAATGGAGCCTCCACTGAGCTCAAGGACCGAAACAAGTGGGGAGACTGCTGCTTCCTTAGGTCGGGGGAAACAACTTTTTGTATGCTATCAGAGGGACTGTAGGTCAACAATGGCTGAGGCAAACAAGAGATTGAGTGAATGGGCCTTCCCCGAGGATTACAAGATCAGAGTATCTTGTCTCGGTACCTCTGAGGGTTTTGCTAACATAGTAGACGGGCTTCTGATCCTTGTCTTTTCCTTGGACCATCGTAGCTGCCATTGATGTACCCGAGCATGCCCAATAAAGCATCAACTCTTCCCCCTCCTTAGGTCGGGAGAGCAGAGGCGGTGTAGATGAGTACTTATTTAGCTCATCAAATGCCTTCTGACATTCCTTCATCCATTTAAAATTTTTAAGGTTTCTAAGGACTTTGAAAAGTGGCGCACATTTATCAGTTGATCTAGACATGAACCGACTCAGGACAACCATTCTACTTGTTAGCTCCTGTATATCATTTACGCAGCTCGGCGGAGCTAGATCCAATATACCTTGAATCTTTTTCGGGTTAGCTTCAATTCTCAAGCCGTGACCATGAAACCCAAAAACTTTCCGGCTTTAACTCCAAAGGCACCCTTCTCTAGATTCAGCTTAATCCCAAACTTCTCCATGGTAGTGAAGGCTTCCCTTAAGTTGGAAATGTGATCCTCAGCTTTCTTACTCTTGACCAGCATGTCATCAATATAGATCTCTATATTGTGCCCGATCTGAGACTTGAAGACTTTGTTCACCATCTGCTGGTAAGTAGCCCCTGTATTCTTGAGGCTGAATGACATGACCTTGTAATGATATCAGTGATAAAAGTTGTATTCTCCCGGTCCTCGGGTGCCATTTTGATCTATTTGTACCCTTTGAAAGCATCCATAAAGGTAAGCAACTCACATCCCCAGGTGGCATCGACCATCTGATCAATCCGAGGCAACGGAAAACAATCCTTAGGGCATTCCTTATTCAGGTTGGTAAAGTCAATACATAGTCTCCACTTGCCTGGGGTCTTCGGAACCAGAACCACATTGGACAACTAGGTCGGGTACACAATCTCATGGATATGGCCTGCGTCAATCAACTTATCAACTTCCTCACAAATAATCTTCTACTTATCATAATGGAAATACCGGCGCTTTTGTTGCACTAGGCGGTAATCGAGCTCAATATTTAAATGAAGCTCGATTATACTTGGGTCGATACCTCTCATGTTAGTACAGACCAAGCAAATATACTTTTATTTTGCAAAAGAAACCGGCTTATATCTTGCTTGAGGTAGTCAGGAAGCTCGCTCTCGATCTTAGTTTTCTTGCTATCGTCTGATAGCTGGATTTCCTGCAAGTCCTCAGTAGGGCTACCATGCTTCTCATCTCTCCTCTCCTCGAGCAAGTCTGGGCTCCAATCTGTCTGGTACTTTAGGCGTAAGGATGTTTTATAACACTCCCGAGCTGAAAGCTGTGCTCCTCTGAGCTCTGCAATTCCCATGGGGTTCGGAAACTTTAGCTTCTAATAATAGGTGGAGGGAACCGCTCTGAAGTAGCTCAGGGCCACCCGTCCCAAGATACCATTATAGGCGGAGTTGCAATCCATCGTGATAAAGTTAGCCTGCATGGTGGCACGCTTGTCCCCGACCTCTAAAGTTAATGGGAGGTTGACTACCCCCTCAGCTTTGTACCCTCGATGAATCCTGCCAAGGTGTCTCTCATTGGTCTCAACCGGTTCCAATCTAGCCGCAGCTGCTCAAAAGTTTTCAAGAAGATTACTTCAACCGAGCTCCCTGTGTCTACCATTATCCTTCTGACCATGTGGTTAAAGACGGTCGCACTAATCATCAAGAGGTCATCATGCGGGAGTAGTTTTCATTCTAAGTCATCCAAGGAAAAAGTCATCTTCTCCAAGCCTCAAATTACTTCTGCCTTTGGTCCCTACTTATGCCCAGCTCAGACGTATCCTTTCCGTCTTGCCGAGGTCTCTCTCCCAGAAGCAAGACCCCTAGCGATGGTCTCAATCATAGCCTAGTGAATACCACATCCTGCTCATCTCGGGGGACTTCTCTCCCTTTCTCTTCCTTCCCCTTGGTTTGCTGACCCGTGACATACCTCATCAAATGTCCTCGGGCAATCAAGGCCTCAATCTCCTATTTCAGCTATTTCCAATCCTCCGTGTTGTGCCCAAAATAATTGTGAAAACGTCAAAACTTGTTCTTTGACCTCCTCTTAGGTCGGCCTTCCATTGTAGACAGAGGATGTATGTTGTACTGGTGTGCACTTCCATCAAGATTTGCTCCCTCGACTATTGAGGGGTGTGAATATTATGAACCTCGACTCTTGCCTTCGTTGCTGCTGTGGCTGTTTCCCTTTACTATCACCCTGGGCTTTGTTCCCAGGCTGACCTTTCGGCGCAGAAGACTCTCCCTTCTTTTTTTTACATAATGCGAAAATTTATTTTTCTTTTTTTTCTTGCATATATGACCCTCTATATTTTTGGAAGTTCAACATTAAGCTTAAAATTTCTAAAAGTCCAACATTTCTCAACATAAGCCAAAGAGCTAACGATTTTCTTTTAACAGCATTTCTAACCAAAACTCCACTACTGAAAGCTCTAAAACTTAAAAGCTAAAATTTCAAAATTAGGCTAAACAGACCCTTAATCATTCGCAAAATATATTGTAACCATTATTTTGATAAATAGTATATTAATTATCCAAAGATGAGATGATGGACAAAGATCATATGTGACTCAACCATGTAAATCTAAGTGGCTCTTGACTACATTTATGTGTGCCCATGTATGCCCACAACAACAAATGGTTGTAAGACCCCAACACATTTATTGTTTAGCATTATTATATGCAATTCTATTTTTTCCACTTATTTATCAACTCTTGTATGATTGCTTAGATGGCACATTGAAATATTAAACATTATAATCTTTCTTTTCATATAGCATGATAACTAAGAATGTATATAACAATTAAAGAGTAAAATGCGTAATACTCCCATGTGTTATATGAAAGATGCAAAATAGCCATGTGTTTTAAAAATTGGCAAATGTCCCCTTGTGTTATAACGAATGTTGCACACTTTTCCCAATCTCAAATTTCGTTAATGTTTGTTAATAGTAAGTGTAAAATGACTTTATTGTCCTTTATTTATTTTTCTTTTCTTTTTTCTTTTTGATTTTTCTCAAACAGTCCTGTCCAAATGGCTATCATCTCCACCAATTGGATAGAAACACGTGGCACTGATGGCCTTGATAAAAATAAGAAGAATGACACCCCCTATGGAAGATTCGAACTCGCGCCTCTTCATTATAGGATTGATAGGATAACCACTAAGCCAAGCACTACACTTATTTGTTTGCGGCACAAAATTGTATTTGTACACTTTCAAGTGGAAGGCCCTTCACCTTCATTCGCCATCTGCTTCTTGGAATGGACTTGCACTACCAACATTGCTTATACACAATTTGCATCACTTATACACAAACAACTAACAATTTATCAGAGGAAGACTATCATCTCTATCCGGGTACGATCACCACTCAATGACGGTATCTGGAGAATAGGCTAACATTGTGCCAACAACCACGATAATACAGTTGGTACACATCACACCAAGCCAATCTCGACAAAGTGAAAAGTGAAATCGATTTATGTAAATATTAACTTTCTTTTGCAAATCTTGCTAACTAAATGCGAATAACCTAAATGATAATTAGAAATGACAAGTGATGAAAAATCAAATGTTTCCAAACATTAAGATTGTAATTCAAAACTTTTGAAATTATTACTTACTAAAGTAATAAAATGATAGTTAAATGATCAATGGTTTTGTTTTTTTACTCTGGAAAATATAAAGGCAAGTGCTTTAAAATTGTAACACTCAAACAAATCATTAGATGTTTAAATTTTTTCTTTATAATTTAATTTGTTTGACATTAAGAAGTATGAGGTGATATATATTACCACTACTTTAAATGATGGAAGCAAATCCCTTGCTATGTTGTTGTAGTTACATTGCCACATTACATAGTATTACAAAAAGACTAAAAAATGTTGAAAATGATATTAACCACATCATATGGTCTCATTGCATATAATCGTGTTACAAATTTTAAGCCATTGCAACTAAACTACAGTTTTAAAACCATTATATAAAAGTAATCTCATGAGCAATTATTAATAAAATATGATAAACAAAAAGTTTTAGGTATCTTGCAAAACATTTTAGCTTATGCAATGGTATTTTCATTTTTCAATTGAAAAGTTGCAAAAGAGTTAAAATTTTGTAGCAATCCTTTTTTCTTATTATTATTTTTAGCTCTTTGGATTATTATTATCTTTTTTCAGCTCTTTGGTACTCTTTTAACATTCCCATTTTTCTTTTCTTCTTGCTTACAAGAATAACATTTAGTTGAGATGCTTATAGATGACAAGAATTAATTTTCAGATCATGAAGTATTGTGTATGGGTTGCCCAAAATTTTTGTTGGCTTGCAGAATTAAATGTCACTAACTTATTATCATATTGCTATATTTTTAATAGGCCAAGAGACCTATAAAAAGGCTAATGTAGATGAAGACCTTTTAATCTTAGGATCATTCTAGCGTTACTTTCATTAATATGGGAAAGCTACTATCTATTTGTTACCTCATCATCATTATTTATATCTTTGGCTTGGGCGAGTATATATATATTTACTCTCTCTCTCTCTTTCTGTATACGCATTTCTAAGTGTTTCATATATGCACATATATGTTTGTGTATAGCCACTTTCTTTGTCCAATTCGAGCAATTTAAGTTACTAAATACCAACAAACGTATTATTAATAGTTTTACACATATTATTATTGAATTATTCAAACGCATTTTAGTTTTATGCAGTTTCTAATTATAGCATCACTATATATTATTTGGGTGATGCATTTCCCCTATTTATATAGGAAGACAGAGATATTTCAAAATTAATACATGAATTATTTCCATACAATAGAGGTATGAAACACTGTTTAGATGACATAAAGAATGTCTCTTCTAATTATGTATGTTTCTATAATATTTTAAATATTTTTTAATAATCAAAAAATAGAAAAACCGTTGCAATACGTGTCTTATTGAGATAATTTTTTAACTGCTTTATGAACTAAAACCTTTTATAGTTATTGGATTGTTAAAAAAATTATCTCTTTTTGGTAATAATTATTCATAATATTACTTTTTTGCAACTGATTTAAAATTATATTTTAACTGAAATAGTTTTTAAAATCGTTGTTTATTTTCACAAAAAAAAAACCATTGTAGTAGAGAATTTGCAACGGGTTGCATGCAACGACAACATATGTAACAATTAAAATTTTTTGCAACAATTTTTAGTATTTTTGCAACAACTCTAAATATAACAAGAGATTAAAAAAAAAAATTGGTAGTGTGTTAAACAATTAATATTCACAGGGGCGGAAGGAAGTTCTCTCATTAGAGAGGGGATAATAGTAATTTAATAATTAACTTAAAAAAAATACAATGCATAAATTCACTCTTTCTCTACCAAGTAAAGACACCTCAACCTTCCACAATCTCACCATTCTCACGTCCCTACTTAGTTGAAGGCAAGACCCCTCAACCTTTCCCTTAAAATTCACATAAAGATTTAGTTTTTTTTTCTATTTTTGAATTTATATTTACTTGGATTTTTGTCAATTTTGTTAGTTGATAAATTATTCGTTTGTTGGGATCATATGGATAAAAAGATTAAATTTTTTGTTGTTGTTGTTTATGCATAGATGAGTGTCCCAAATCTCTGTTATTAACTCTGTCGCTGTAGTGCACTCCCTAATCCCTGGTTCTGGCTCCGCCACTAAATATACAACTACTAATTTCGTCATTTACTTTGTATATGCTCACTCATTTTTCAAGTTCTTATCTATTTTACTTGTTGATCAACAGGAGAGTTTGTCACATCAACTAATCTTTAAAGTGTATACGTGGGATGCATAAGAAGATTTATGTGTGCTAGAGGCTGAGTGTATAATTCTCATGCCTTTGAAAGGTGTACCAAGACTCTACCACCCGATGATCCTAAGCACGACCCTTTCTGCCATTGCTTTTGCTATTGCCAAACTCTAAAAAGGCGTAGTCAAGAGTGTCCAAAATACTTTTTTAATCACCTGCTCAAATCTATGTAGGTTCGCCAATGCCACCGACAACTAAAAAAAGTTAAATTTTGTATACAAATTTCATTTTATGTAACTTGCTAGTACAACATATCACCTTCACCTGAGTTGAGCAAGAGTCTATTCTAGAAAAAGGATAAAAGAATACCATATAATTCTGGATTTATGGTTATAAAGAGAAAAAAAAGGAAGGAGATATTGGAGATATTGAAGATCTTCAGAGTTAATCTTGGCATATTGGCAACATCAGCGGGATATTAACTCCATGATTTATACAATCAATCACATACTAATTATGTAAATACCATCTAGCATATATATATCCCATGATTGATCTGTTATAAACTAATTGGCTTAGTTCTAGCACAACATGTATCTTATATAGAGTAGAACTTCATTAAATTAATACTCGATAAATTAATAATCTCTTTTAATTAATAAAAATGTCCGGTCCTGACTTGAGACTAGTGTAAAAAGTTGATAAATTCGATAAAATTATAAGATAATACATTTAAAAAAATTTCTTTATATTTTATTAACCCAAATATTTTATAAATTAATAATTAGTCAAAAAGTACATAATAAATTGACTATGAGGTTTTCTTAAAATATGAATCAAGAGTAGCTTGTCTTTTGTTAAACTTCAAATCTAGTTGAATTTCATATTTAATTATTTAAAGAGAAAAAATTGAGATAATTCTACAAGAATTATGATACAAGATTAAAGAAATTAGTTCTCTTCCTAATCCTACAAAGACTTTGATACGAGATTAGAGAAACTTTGTTTTAATCTCTACTAAATAAATTTTATCTTCTATTCTCATTACTTATCTTTTCAAATTGGACCGAAAAAATACAAGTCACTTTTAAGAAAAAGACATCATAATCATAATATGTTTACTATAAAGCCAAAAAAATTAAAAATATCTCGATAAATTAATAGTTATTAATTTATCAATAAATTAATATCTCGCTAAATTAATAGAATTTGATGGTCCCAACGCTATTAATTTAAAGAGGTTTTACTGTATACCACATTGCACATCAATCAAATTCATTCATCGCCTCACTTTTTTCTTCATGGTATTAGAGAAGGTTGTTAATTGATAAAAAAAAAAGCCTTTAGAAAACAACAACCAAAACAACCAAATACTCTTATCCTACCAAGGCTACCACACACGCAGTTGATGACAAAGAACCAAGCATTGTAGCTGTAGTAACAAAGGGCGATAGCCAACTTTCTTCAATAGGGGATATCAATTCCCCCTATTTCCTTCAACCTTCGGATCACCCGGGGTTGGTTTTCATTGTCTCTTCTCTAGAAGAGAATGGAGAAAATTATTTCATTTGGAAAAGGAACAGGAGAACGCCTTGGATTCGAAGATTAAGACGGGTTTCATAGATGGAACCATGGATAAGCCAAACGTTAATTCCCAAGATTTGATGTCGTGGATCAAGTACAACGCAGTGGTGAGATCTTGGTTAGTAAATTTCGTATCAAAAGAACTTCAAAACAGTATTACATATACAGAGACTGCAAGGGAAATCTGGAGAGACTTGGAGGAACATTTCTCGCAAGGAAACGCAGCCCGAATCTATGAGTTAAGGTGCGAGATTGCATTGCTTCAACAAGAAAAAGTGACCATTTCAAGCTATTATGGTAAGCTACGAAGTCTATGCGATGAGTTGCAAGCGGCAAACCCAATACCCGTATGCACATGCAGATGTAAGTGTGGTGCATCAAAGAAAATTCAAACCATACGTGAAAGTGAGAAAGTCTATGACTTTCTCATTGGACTCGATAGCGGATTCACACCGTACGTTCTCATATATTGAGCACAAAACCATTGCCTAGCTTGGGGAGAGCTTATGCAATTACAACACAAGAAGAAAAACAACAAACAGTTGCAGTGGCACGAGCACCTAACATTGAGGCACTCCAAAGATCGCTGCTTCGAGCTCATTGAATATCCATCCAATTGGAATAAAAAATCAAATAAATCAAATGGCAAAGCAGGACAATCAAATAGCGGGTTCGGGGCAAGGAATTTTAGTGCAGCCAACATTGTTCATATGGAGGAACAGGAGCCAAATGGAATGCATGGACAATATGAACCATAGTCCTTTATACCATGACTCATAGAGACTCAATACCAGCAACTGCTGGGCCTTTTGAACAATGGGTTACGACAGGTTCAACAGCAAACTTGGCTAGTGTTTCTGGTATGATTAAAATACTCCTTAGGTCATAGACTGGGGGGCTACCGATCATTTTACTTGTACGCCTAAATTGCTTCTCAATAGTATTGTTAACCCTAATTTACCTCCTGTGAGTATCTTTGATGGTTACACCATGTTTGTATGCGCAATTAGAAACATGGCATTAGGGACCAACTTTAAGTTGGATCAAGTATTAGGAGTTCCCGAATTCAATTGCAACTTGTTATCCGTGAGTAAACTAACGAAAGAGTGGAACTATTCATTAACCTTTTTCTTAGATTTTTGCGTTGTGAAGGACTTACCCTCGATGAAGCCAATTGGAGCACGTAGAATGCAGGGCAACTTATACTACCTTGAACCAACAAGAGAAGGCAAGGCATTGATAGAAAACAAACGGGAAGATGCAGTTCTTTGGCATAAACGTTTGGGACACTTGTCGATAAATCGTTTGTCTTGTGTATCATATTCTTTTAATTTATTAAAAAATGGACTTTCTTTGTGATGCTTGACACCGAGCAAAACATACTTGGTTGTTGTTTCCATTACGAAGCAATAATACCACAAGAATTTTTGATTTGGTTCATGCTGATATCTGGGGCCCGTATAGAATACCTTCGAATTCATGTGCTTATTACTTTTTGAGTCAAGTTGATGATCATAGTAGAGGCACTTGGGTGTATCTTTTGAAACATAAGTTTGATAGTCGCCAATATTTACTACACTTCTTCAACTTGGTCAAGACAAAATTTGATGTGGGGGTTCGTATTTTAAGAACTGATAACGGCTCAGAAGTCGCTCACCAAGACTTGGTAATATTCTATCACCTAAATGGAATTGAACATCAAAATTCATGTGCATATACGCCACAACAAAATGGCATTGTTGAGAGAAAACATCGATACCTACTTGAAGTAGCTAGAGCCTTACGATTTCAAGCTCATTTGTTGATCTTATTTTGGGTTGAATATGTGCTTACTGCAGCCTACTTGATCAACCGTATGTCGTCCTCTCTACTACAAAATTGAACTCCTTATGAAATATTGCATGGTTCAGCTCTTACGTATAGTCATTTACGCATCCTTGGTTGCCTTTGCTATGCTAATATGACTCCTAAGCCAAGTGAGAAATTTGCTGCCCGATCTAAGCCAGGGGTTTTCATTGGGTACCCTGCAAGCTAGAAAGGATATCGTGTTTTTGACATTGAATCAAAAGTCATTTATACTTCACGAGATGTTGTCTTTTTATGAAGAGCGTTTTCCTTTCAAGAATGCGTCATCACCTGCGAACCTCAATCGTCCACTTACGCACATCACACCTGTATTATATGCATCACCTTCAACCAGTGTTGCTTCACAATTGCCAGTTCAACATGTTGTTCCCATTTCAATGGAATCAAATGTTGAGCAGGTCAACACCTCACGTGAGGACTCAACCCCTATGTTCCATGATGACACTGAACAGCCTATGGCATCACCCAGGACTCCTCCCATGACTTCGGCATCACCAAATAGCAATTCATCTTCATCCCTTCATGAACCACACACCGAGCTTAATGTTGAGTCATCCCCGGTGCCATCATGTACAAGAACCTCTCAAATAGAACTCAACAAGAGAAATAGGCAACTCCCACGACGACTTACGGATTACCAAATTGTCTTGCCACCCTCTCTCAAGCTGCCCCCTTTGACCCTCGGCTCACTCGACGATATACCCTCTCAACTCATACATTTCTTATTCTAAATTTTCTTAAGCTCATCATACCTTCTTGGTAGCCATCAGTTCACATGATGACCCAACCACGTTCTCACAGGCAGTTCGACATAGTCATTGGCGTGACGCCATGACAAAAGAGATTCAGGCACTAGAAGCCAATAACAAGTAGACTCTAGAGGATCTTCCTCTTGACAAATGTACTATTGACTCTAAATGGGTATACAATATCAAATACAAGCCAAATGGAAGCATTGGGCATTACAAAGCTCGATTAGTCACCAAAGGGTACACTCAAATTAAGGGGGTTGATTTTCACGAGACCTTCGCCTCGTCGCAAAATGGGTCACCATTCGGTGTCTATTGGTTGTTGCCTCCACCAAAAATTAGGAGTTCCACCAACTTGATGTCAATAACGCGTTCTTATATGGGGAGCTTGAAGAAGACGTTTTTATGAGGATTTCTCAAGGGTATGCTCGAGAAGGGAAACATCAAGTCTGTCGCCTTTGAAAATCATTGTATGGACTACGATAGGCTTCTCATAATTGGTATCACAAATTTATGACCTCTTTACTCGGGCTTGGCTTTCGGCAATCTCATAATGATTATTCCTTGTTCACTTCTTGTAATGGGGCTTCTTTTCTTGCTGTTTTGATCTATGTTGACGATGTGATCATTGTTGGGAATGACAACCCCCACATCACCCACTTGAAACAATATCTCGATCGTCAATTCTACATCAAAGATCTTGGGCATTTGAAGTATTGCTTTCGGCAATCTCATAATGACAACCCCCGCATCACCCACTTTAAATAAATGGTGGATTTTTTTAGCGCTATGTTATTTTTGTTATTGATTTATGAATTTAGGTAGACTTGTGTTCCAAGAGAATTACTCCTTTTGGTATAAGGCGTATCACACCTTGAACCTATAGAGACCATGGGTTTGAAGGCGTGACAGTATTGGTATCAGTTTCATTTTTTTTATTTTTTTCTTTATTTTTTATTTATATATTTTTAAAAATAAAAAATATGACATAATCATAATTTAATAACTTTTTTATTTCGTAAATATTTAAAAAAAAAATTAAAAAGGTAATAGAAATGAGACAAAATGTGAGGGAAACGGAAATGAGACGAAATTATATGGAGACGAAAATGAGACGAAATGTGAAAGAAACGAAACGAAGATGAAATGTGAGGGAGACGGAAATGTGACGAAATATGAGCGAGACGGAAAGGTGATGAAATATGAGGGAGACAGAAGGTGACGAAATATCTTTTCGTTTTCATTTGAGACGAAATAGTGACGAAATTCAAAAAAGGAGACGAGTCGACAGGTGACGTCCGAGTTTCGTCTTCGTTCCGTCTCCTTTTCATATTAGAGACGGAACGGAGATGGAAATATGCTATCTCCGAACGCGAAATTTCATATATTTTAAATTATTCGGTATCCCAATTCTTGGCTTTAAATTTCCTGCATATGCTTTACTTAAGATATTACAAGTTGGCTTGGCTTCCCCGTCAGTTCCGTCATTGTCCAGATTTCCTGTTTCTCTTCATTTGGTATTATCATGCTCTTTATTAAAGAAATTTCAGCTCTTATGGACTTGTTCTTGAAACGTGAGGTTGGCGCTTATATAAGTAAGCTAGTCCCTTTACTTTAAATATTTATTCGTGAATCATATTTTGACCTTAGTTGAATTTGTTAAATTACCAGAGGGAAAAAAAAGGAAAAAAGAAAAACCACCCTTGATGATTTTTGCTTGGAGTAAGCTCCCCAAGTACACCATCCCTTGTTCAAATCATTTTGTTTCTCTTGATTGTTGTTTTGTTCTAATCATTTTCTGATTGATCTTACTATAATATTTGCCAACTATCAGATTTGTAAACTCATTCCTAAAGTTTTCGGTTGCGGATTTAATACTTGGGAATAACTTATGAAGCTATTCCATTTACGTTTTGAAATTTTAATTACTCGAACAGACTTTTCAAAAGCAACCGGAAAACCACCAAAAATAAAATAAAAAAAGGCTCTTGAGTTTGGATTAAACAGATTGCTAAAAACAACAAATTATTAACACAATCGCACTCAAGGTACTTAAAGATTACACCAAATAAAATGATTAGAAGTCAATTGCCAAAGCCGGCACATTTAACATAATGTGGAAACATAAAAACATCATAGTGTTTCATCATGAATATAAGTCTTATTCTCAATGGTTGTCTTAGAAGAACTTACTACCATCACTTGCAAGTGCTCACCACTTACTCGTTATTATCTGAAAAAGGAAACAATCAAATGGGTCAACAAATTGAAAGCTCAATAAGTAGGGATCTTCCAAATATAAAAATAAAAATAAAAATTTGACGTATGAACTGTCAAGGGAGGCATAATAGCCAATATAAGAAAAAGAGCTCACACACAGGGGTGGATTTGGGAATTATTCCCAATGGAGGATAAAGCTCAATCTTTTGGCGCCCCCGCACCCCCCCCCCCCCCCCCCCCCCCAAAGTGGGGCATAAACACATTATTTTTCTACGCAGCTTTCACCATCCACGTCAAATTAAATTCACAGCATATAGGATAAGAATTAATAGAATATTGTCATCATCTTCGTAAAAGGGAACAAAATAGTAGATTGGATAGCAAGAACGAAGATTTAGTGATTTTGAAAATGAATTCCACTACAAAGTTACTATGAGAGACTCAAAAGAAATTGGTACTTACAAAATATTATTGCAATTATTAAAACTGAAGGTATACCAAGGACTATTATATTAAAAACAAAGTTTCATCAAGGATTTTAGGAAGTGACAACGTATGACTTGGCAGCTATAGATGATATACAAAGTTATTAGAATGCACATCATAGCCAACAACCATAAACCAAACAAAATAAGAAGAATTCACACTCACTAACAAGCTCATGATTTCCAATAAGTAGTTTTGTAATGATTGCCCTCACGATCCAACCCCTAATGTTAGTTGTTGGGTTATGACTCATATTTATAGTTTATGCATAATTATCTTATAAGTCCATTACTTAGAATTTAAGGATTACC
This sequence comes from Ehretia macrophylla, assembly GCA_037974665.1. Taxonomy (NCBI): domain Eukaryota; kingdom Viridiplantae; phylum Streptophyta; class Magnoliopsida; order Boraginales; family Ehretiaceae; genus Ehretia; species Ehretia macrophylla. Next base: position 17,888,777 of record CM075768.1, on the reverse strand, counting down.
TATAAATAAGCCCTATAACTATTGTAATAGGTGTGACAAAACATGAGAGGTGTGAGGCTTTGTAAGAGAGTGCTTGTAACGAGTTCATCATATAGTGAATAATTCTCCTGCGTCCCCTGGACGTAGTAGTCTTTAGGTCGAATTACGTAAATCATGTGTGTTAATTTATTGCATTTATCTTTTTTCTAAATCACGTTTTTACACAAATGATATCACCCCAATCATAACATTAGTAATGCTAGAAAGAGGACTTACCGCAACAAGACGAGCTAAGACACTCATCACGCATACTGCTCGTTCACTATCTCTTCTCTCTCGCGATCAGCTGCAGGAGTGCAAGTGTTCTCTCAAATCAGTAAGTATTCAAGATAGAAGAAACGTGCTTGACTAGTGGCATAAGAAGATCCCTATTCAGAATTAGTGGGTTATGTGCTAAAGTTTCTAGCATTTGCTACTTGTTGAAAATATGCAGAAGGCACTATCATAGGATTATTTTACGAATAATGCATGCATATTTAAATAAAAAGTGAAAAAAGGTACACCATCTATGGAAATGTGGAGGAGAAAATAAGTTGGAAATTATTGCTAGTGTTTCACATTGTTTCAGACCATGAATCGTTACCTGTATTGTGATTCCTAATGCCATTGTATTTATCCTTAATTTTATTCATCTCTACGACAACAGCGTTCATGCTCATTCTCTCTCTTGGTGATTCCATTGAACAGAACACTCCAATTCTCAATATTGCAGCCACACACTCCACAATTCTCTTGTTTGAATCTTCATTGCCATTAACTTCAGCATCTAATAGTATTGAAGGTTCAACAATCTCTGTCGTGCGCTCTGGTATTGCCATCTTAACATGTTGATGAAGGTCGATGTTGTTCTTGAATATATAATCTGTAGGCCTCTTACCAGTGAATATCGCCAGCAACATAATTCCAAAGCTGTATATATCTCCTTGTAGGGATGGCATTGAACCCATACCATATTCTGGACAAATAAGTTACAGATCGGGTAAGCTATCAACGTTGAAAATATAAATAATATGATAAACCCCTTCCTAACACAATTAAAAAATTTCAACTGATAAGGAGTCCTTATTTGAACTAATTTGGATATCTAACGATTATCTCAGTAAGTTAACAAGTATGCACAAAAAAGAATAGAAATAGAAAAGGTGAAAATTGGTATAGTAATGTGTAATAGATGTTTAGGTACCTGGAGCCACATAACCAACAGTCCCTTTAAGGCCAGTTGAGCTTATTTCATTTTGAGAAGAGTTCTCATTTAAGTAGTTAGACAAAACTCTTGCTAGCCCAAAATCTCCAACATGTGCAGTCATTTCTTGATCAAGCAGAATATTACTCGGTTTTAGGTCACCATGGACAACTGGGGTTCTGCTGTAATGGTGAAGATACTCAAGGGCATAAGCTATATCAGTTGATATGCTTAATCTTTGAGTAAGACTCAAATTCTCACGACTGCGTTGTGAGTTTTCACTGTCATGCAACCACTCCTCTAAACTTCCATTAGGCATGAACTCGAAAATAAGAGCCTTAAAGTCATCGCCTTTGAAGTCAATGCTTGAGCATGAAGTGATAATCTTGAGGAGATTCCGATGACGAATGTTTCTCAGTGCATTGCATTCTGCCATGAAACTCTTGGCTGCTCCTTTCTGCATAAGATCGAGCACTTTCACTGCCACAGTCATTCCACCATTACCTAGAATGCCTCTGTACACGGATCCATGACCCCCTCGACCAATTAATTTGGAAGATGAAAATTTATTTGTTGCTTGAGAAAGTTCAGCATACGAAACCTTTGGAAAATTTTCGTCAAGCAAGTGCTCGGGAGAAGATTCTGCTCTTGTTTTTTTCCTTTGCACGAACGCAAGATAAAGAGTTGCGGCTAAGATTGAACATGAAATGGTTAATGGGATAACAATTTTGAGTACCAGAGAAACTCGTTTGCTCTTTGGCACATCAACTTGACATACGGGAAGCCCCAAGCTCTTCAATCCCCCACAAACTTTTTGGTTTCCGACAATCGAAAATGCACTTTGATTTCTGAAGATCCCTTCCTGTGGTACCTCTCCTTCAAGACTATTGTATGATAAGTTCAAACATCGAATAAGAGTAAAGTTTTGTAGGTATGTTGGAATTTTCCCTAATAATTTATTTTCTGAAAGGTCAATGGTATGCAGGCTTTTTAGGTTGCTCAAAGTTGAAGGGATGCTTCCTTCAAATGAATTATCCCCCAAAAGAAGTTGCTCCAACATTTCACAACGACCAATTGAACTAGGAATTTCTCCGGACAAACTATTTTTGGAAATGTCCAATTCTAAGAGGTTGGTCATGTTACCTACCTCTGGAGGCAGCACTCCTGTCAGAAAATTATTAGCCAAGTTGAACGAACGGGTACTTGCAGCAAGACCTATTACAATTTCTTTTGGTATGACACCAGTGAGTCTATTATGAAACAACAAAAAATCCTCTAGTTGTTGACAATTCCCTAAAGCAGGAGGAATGTTACCTTCCAAAGCATTCATTGCTAACTCGAGCCGGAGCATTTGTGTGATGTTTCCGAGTGAGGATGGAATGGATCCTGAAACTCTGTTCTTGTATAGGAGAATATACTTCAATCTTTTAAGCTTTCCAATTCCTGTTGGAATTTTACCTGTGATCATGTTGTCGTAAAACGAAAAATATTCTAGACCAACAAGGGCATCAATACCTTCAGGAATGGTTCCCGAAATTTGGTTTCTTCCTACTGATAGCAACTCAAGTGCATTTGAGAAATTGGCAATTGAACTGGGTAGCTCACCACTAAACATGTTATACCCTATATCAAGTAGTTGGAGTTTGCTACAGTTGGTAAGAGATGTTAGGAAACTGAATTCTTCACCATCCTCATTTTCCAAATTGTTCGTTACAAGTGTCAACCTCTTTAGATTTTTCAAGCTTCCAAGATTTGGAGGCACTGTACCTGTGAAGTTGTTAATTGCAAAGTTCACTTCTTCAAGTCCTGACGAATTGGATAATGAAATTGGAAGTGATCCACTCAAATAATTTTCTGCCACATATAGTCCCAACAGATTAAAAAGAGTGGACCCGATATCTGAAGGGATTCTTCCATGGAGGTTGTTCTCCGAAATATCAAGAATTTTGAGTGTAGAAAGGTTGTAGATCGGGGGAGGAATTGTTCCTGATATGTTATTCCCACCGATTTGTAAAAGCCGCAAATTGTCGAGTCTGCCTAGCTCACTTGGAATGGTTCCCTGAAAATTGTTTTCTCGCAAGGACAAAGCAATGAGGGAGGTGGCATTCCCTAGCCAGGTTGGGATGCTTCCCGTGAGATCATTCTTAGAGAAAAGAAATTTAACAAGATTCTTTTCTACAAGATAGCTGAGTTCAAATGGTATTTCACCAACAAGTTTGTTGTAGTTGAAGTCAATGACTCGCAAATTTGAACAATTGGATAGACTGCCTGGAATCTTTCCTTGAAAAGCGTTGTTGGTGAGGCTCAAATGTCTAAGTCGCGACAAGCGTCCTATTTCCTGCGGAACTTCACCTTTGAAATGGTTTTCCGTGAGATTGATTTCCCTTAGAAAGGTGAGATTTCCTATGTGGGGTGGTAGAATACCACCCAAACTCTTGTCTCCCAAATTCAAGACAGTAACTCTTCCAGGATGCCGCTTACTGCACCAAATACCTTGCCAACAACAGAAATGAACAGAATCATTCCACAAGCTCATGATATCGAGCGGATCTTCAGTTATTCTTTCCCTAAAGGCAAGCAATGCTAGCCTATCAGTTTCATTTCCGAAGGAGGATGCAACTATCGTGGAGGATTTGCAAGAGAACAGAAACATGCACAAGAGAAGATAAACAAGAATGGAATAAGATTGGCGTGATAGTAACCAAAGTTTGGTGAATAGTTCCATAATACAGGCAGCAAGAGTTGACAGAGAGCTGGTCTATACAGTTGAGCGTGGAACAAAATTTCAAGGGCTTGGAATATTGGCGTTATAGATGAAATGCTTTATAAGACAATTGGGCATGAAAATGATGACGAAGAAAGGATTTAGCATGTAGCCACAAAAGCACACAGTTTAAACTTCATGGTACCATAAATTCTATACACTCACTATTTTTAATTTTTATTTATTATTTAATTATTAAATAAAATGCATAATACTCCCTTATGTTATAAAAAAGTTACATAATAACTTATTTATTTTGAAAAGTGGCAAATACCCCTGTGTTACATAGAATGTTGCATTTTGCCCTTTGCCGTCTAATTTTCTATCAATATTAATCGAGAGTGTAGTACACACACGAAAAATGCATTTGGTAATGTATTAAGCATTGAGACAAATATTATAGGACTAAAATGCCCTTGATTTGTTCCTAACTTTTTCATTTCTGTTTTTTTTTCCTTCTACTCTCTCTTCTTCATCTTCACCAACTAAACAAACCCACCATCCCCGAATGCTTCCACTTCTTCAAACATTTTCTTCCTTTCTTTTCTTCTTTTTCTATTACTTTCAGAGTTTAGCTCAAAGATAAAAAGAATAAAAGAAATATATCAACTACTTCAACATTTTGCACTCATTTATCTTGCCATATCACCACTACTATGTAACTGATGAATTAATGCTACCATAATTTCTTAATGGTTTGGTGCAATTGTTGAAGCGTCTCTCCTTTAATTCAGTTAACCCTCTTAGCTAGCAATTGGTATATTATAATGAATTTGGATATGAGTGGAATGAGTAAGGAATAAAATGGGACTAGAAATGGAAAAAACTTGAGAATAAAAATTACATACTTGGTATGCTCTAGGAATAAAAATAGGAATAGCCGAATAGATATAACTCGTATAATATGACAAGATTACTCTTTTATTATTATAGTATTATAAATAGGAATAAACATAGAGATAAACGTAAACAACATAAACATAATAAATATATTATAATAATAATAATAATAATAATAATAATAATAATAATAATAATAATAATAATAATAATATTATTATTATTATTATTATTATTATTATTATTATTATATTAATATTATTATTATTATTGCATCGATAATAATAATAAAAATAATAATATTTAAAATAAATTATTATTAATATTACTCTGTTTATTATTATAATATTGTTATATTATATATACGTAGATTATAATTATATATATATGTGTGTGTTTTGTTATTAAATATTGTTATTATATCTTATTTGTATCTATTATTATTTATTTTTATTTTGTTATTGTAATTATATTTTATTATTACTATATATTTTTATATTTACCGTTGGAGAAGGAAAACAACTTGCATTCGTTTTTTAGGGATTACAATACGTTGTTTAGGTATTGCAAAGTAGAAAAGTTTTGATGGGGGTATGTTCGTTATTTGAGAAATAAAATCTATTTTCAAGCATATGAGAATGAGCTAATATCACATGTTTGCTCTGGAATAACTAATCCCATATATGGGGGAATGAGATTACCTCAGAAATGAAATTCTTAAATTCATTTTCTCATATCAACTATGATAATCGAAATACAGTTGAGAATATTATTTTATTTTCAACTCATTTACACGTACCAATTACTACCTTAATAATTGTTAGAAAACCCTCGCTCAGGCTCAATATCACACCTTCTATAAGACCTAAAGTATGAAGAATGAGATATGGCACCTATTACAACTTTACAAACGAGAGTGTCTTTGTTATCGGAAGCTATACTATCCTTACTAGGAAAATATTTTGACGAGCACTCTTGCCCATTTTCAGAATTGGTTTGTATCTAGAAGTCGAAACATAAGCTTACGAAAATACACACATAAGAAATCGATTTGATTTCAATGAAGTTGATTGTAAATGCTAATGATCTAACTGCCTTTTGACCCAAAAAATAATAATAATAATTAAAAAAATTAATTTGACTCACTGATAGCACTGCATCGTTTACTTTCAGGTGGAAGGAATCATTGACGACTTTGTTGGCTTCCTGGCAATTAGTGCCGGAGTTAATGGGAGGCGTTGTGGAGTCGTCATGCGTGCTAAGCTTGTATTTGATTTCAATGAAGTTGATTGTAAAGCCAAATAAATAAATAAATAAAATAAAATAATTAATTGACTGACTGATAGCACTGCATCTTTTACTTTCAGGTGAAGCTTCCTGGCAATTAGTTGAAAGGAGTGATCCTCGGTGTTTTTTCCGCAAATTAATGATGTTTTAGCTAGACTTTAACGGCATGGATCAATGTGTATTGTGTCATGTGTGTTGATCCTTCCGGAGGAAAAAGACAGGTAAATTTCTATTAAGAGAAATGCTAGCTGTTGCTCTTAAACAGCAACCAAAGATCTAATCAATTTGAACAAAAAAAAAAAAAAAGAGATAATCAAGAAATGGTGGACTTAACCTCCTTTAAACCAAGAGGGAAAAACTAACGAAGAAAAAGAAATGATTCAACCATAAACGGAAAAAACAAGGATAATATCTTGTTTAGATTTAGTAAAATTATAAAAACAAATGTTGGTAAAAATTTATGTATTTTTTATTTGGATTGAAATAAAAATTATAAGACGAGATAAATTTCATAAACATATTGACATCTTTATCCTTTTTTTATGTCTTATTTTTCTTTTTCTTCTTGCTATTAGGGGTAACATAAATATTTGACAATCATTTTATAATCTAACAACCTCTTTGACCCTGAAATTAGCGCGTATCCATCTGATAAAAATTCAATAACGAAAATCGATAGGGTATCTGCTAGAGTTTGGTTTTGATAAGAGGTAATCGATAGATAAACAAATAGATTTTGGTTTTAGATGTTAAACAAAACTAAAACGCGAAATCCGAAACCCGATTATTAATGTAATAATAAATCTAATATAGATATATATGCATTAAAAATAATAGAAGACTAACTAAATTGATAATTAAAATGATAAAAATATGAACTAAAGTCAATTAAAAAAAAGTAGAGTAAGCTCAATTAAAAGCGATGAGCTAAGTCCATTAGACCAATAATTATAATCTTAAGAATTGTCAGCTTTAGTTGTAAATGAATTTTTTTTCATAACTTCTTGGTTTTGATTTTTGCTCATCAATCGTTATATAATTTATTCCAAATTTTATTATAGGCTTGGATTGTTTTTATTTTTAGTTTCTTTACATTTAAATAAATCTATTTTAAATTTTTAGGGTTTTTTTATTTAAACTATTTTTATTTTTTAATTTTATAATTAAACAGTTACAATTACGGTTAATCGCAATTTTTTGAATCCTTAACGGTTACAGTAATGGTTAGTTGTTTTTAAAACTGTTAGGTTTTGGTTATGGTCATGGTTATAGGTTTGCTAAACGGTTACGATTACAGTTTTTTCTTTTTTTGAGATTATCCAAACAGTTGTCATTTCTAGGTAGAGCTACATTTCTTTGAGTTGGGCTCATTTCAATTTCTTTTTGAGAATGTGTATATTTTGAATGTATTTTTTGACTAAAAAATTAATTTAACCCCCACTGAAAAAATTATATATATAATAAGTGTCAAATTAAATAATTATAACCCCGGCTAAACAAAAAATCTCAAATTTGCCCCAGCTTACCGATCCTCCTCCAACCCTTGTAATCCATATAACGGGAGGGATCTAAAAATGCTTCTCTAGCCAATCCTTTTCTCCCTAAACCCCTACTCCAAACTCACTCTCTTAAAGAAAACTCAGTCTCATTTGCAAAGAAATAATTTTTTTAGAGGAAGGATAAATTACATCAAAGCTCAAATCATCTTGTAGTCTCACTTCTACCTTTTAATACATGAAATGTATACACATTTAAAATCCCAACTCACACATATATAGGTATGGGCAGGGACAGATTCAAGAATTCTTTTAAGTGGGAGCTTAAAATAAATAAATTTTCAATTATATGAGTATATTCTTTTTTTTTTAGTAGGAGCTAATTAATTTCTTTAACTAAAACTACATGGATATTTAAATTTTATTTTCTAAAAAACACATAAATTTTTTAATGTGCCTCCGCTAGCCCTCATGTAGCTCTGCCCAACAGAGTTGCTAAGGACAATGCTGCTGGCGATTCATCAACTTTTAGCGGCGCTGGTGGATTTATATGGGGACTAGTGGTGACGGGACAAAAAATTAAAAATAATATGTTTTGTTTTAAAAAAAAAAGTTAAATATTTATAAATTTTTATTAAAAGAATAAATTAGTCCCTGTTGAAAAATAAATATCCATATACTTTTTTTATTTTTTATTTTTATTTTTATTTTTAACCCCGATCAAGAAGAATTCCTGTTCTACAGTCAATGGTTTGGCCCGTGACAAAGTGTCTTCAGACATGCAAATGTTTCTTTCACTTTTCCCTTAATATTTTATCAAGCTATGCCATGTCTTGGACTCAAATTGACTAGGAAAGTTGATTTTCTTTTTGGGTCAGTGGAAAATCGAATTAATTGATGTGGCAACAATGTAAAAAAAAAAAAATCATTGACGGAAAGTTTGGAGCGGAGTATTTAACAATATAAGACTATATGCTTACCTTTTTTTTTTTTTTCGGGTCATAGACTATATGCTTACGATGTATTTGGGTATGCGTGATTCGAAATCGCTTTTCCACTGAAGAAAATGGAGACTTCAAAATTAAAATAGTGACATGATGACATCTTCAAAAGCTGTTAATAAAAGTTGAGGAGACCAAGAGAAATGGATGGCACAGTTGTTTAGACATGATAAGTTGCACAATGTGTTGGCGCAAAAAAAATTTCGAGGGCTTGGAATATTTAGGTGTAAGATGAAATACTTCACAAGATATAATTGAGCAGGAAAATGAAAATGAAGAATGGATTTAGCAAGTAACAATAAAAGCATACACTTTAAATTTCATGGTACAAGAAATCATTTGCGGCTCTTACAACACTTTGGCGTGATGGAGCACATAAATGCAGCGAAGCGACAACGATTTACGTGGTTAGGTCACCTATGACTTTTGTCAACGATCTCATGTTTTTTTTTTTTCATTTTTCAATATATATATATAAACAACAGCTATGAACCAAAACCCGAGAGCCCATAGACAAATGGGCCCAAACAACTCAAAACATATACATCATAATAAAATTGGGTTAGACCCAACAAAAGTTTAATGATCCCACATCGAGATTTCACGCTCACAAGGGGTGATTCTTAAATGCAAGGGGTTCCTCTCCTAACAAAATAGTCTTTTGAGTTGGGTTCTCCCCTTAAACTTGAGTTGTTACATTCTTGGCTTGAATTGTTATATTAGTACTTTCAATGAGAGTGGACTCCATGAGGGGAGACCACAGGTTAGATTAAAGTGCGGTAAGTATCACACAGAGTGCAGCCGCCAAGGAAAAGCCTAACGTTAGACCAGTGTCGATAGGCTTACCCGACATGAGCATCGGCTCTTTAAGAGGGGTGAGAAATGTAATGATTCCATATGAGGATCTCACCCTCCCAAGGGGTGGTTCTTAAGTGCAAGGCATTTCCCTTCTAACAGACTAGTCTTTTGAGTTGAGTTCTCTCCTTGGGCTTTAGTTGTTACATTTTTGGGCATGAGTTGTTACAAAGCCACAACCCAATAAGACAAACAAAGAAGCAGCCCAAAAAACATAAAAACCTAACCCTAATCTTAAACAACAACCAGCTGCCTCTTTCTTCAAGCAACCAAATCGGAAAATGATGAACGTCAGGGCCAAAGCCACAACGACGATCGAAGCTCGATAACACAAACATCAACTAATACTGTGGTATAATCCCAGCCTGCTAAAGCCTACAAATCACCCACCGAACTTGCCCTAAAATGAGCAAAAAACTCACTAACATGGAGTGAAAGAAAACGCGTTGAAAGGTACGCACAAATCCAACAAAGGACAACATTGGTTGGATACTCCAAAAGCCATCGGGATCATGCCTCAACAAACAAAGCTCTAAACCAAAGGTGGGAAACAAGACCACCAAAGAACCTCCGCAACTACCACCTAAATTGGTGGTTAAAGTCCATTGAGGATAGGAAGCCAAACAACAACTAACGTTATCAACACTAGGAACAACTCGTATGGGAGTCGTCCAATTTATATCCGATGACCGAAAAATGAAGCTTTACATTGCTATAAGTGCTTTAGCATAACACATGGTGATAAGGATGAAAAATAGTTGTTTGCCCGGCCTCAATGATTTGACTTCAAGCTACCTGACCTGGAAAACAAGAGAAAGAATCGCAGGGGTTACAGCCCATGTTTCTCCTCGGGTGTGAGAATAATTAGTATGTTCGAGTTGAGGTAAGTAGTTGAGAGTAATAAATATGCACGAGTTACCTAATAATGTTTGATGAATGAGCTATTTATACTAATACCATTGGGGGCAGCAATTAATGCTTAATTATGCCCAACACTGTTCATGTATGTCCGAGATCATTACCCAACGGGTAAAACTATTATCCAACATATAAAGCTATGATTTACGGGTGAAAGTCAGGTATCGCCTTTATGTCACATCAAATGTGACAACCAGGCTAGGAAAGGTTAAGCGCGTTGGACAGTCGCCAGGTTACACTGCCCCAAGTCGGGTAGGTCTGCTCTGGATCAGGTTTGCACCCCCATCATAACCCTCGAGTTTAAAAATACTGTGAGTATGCCCGAGCTGCCAAACTTTTAAATCATTATGAGTTGCCACATCATCCAACCTAGAGGCGAGATGTTGACACGTCACCTGCATTCTAATAAGATGCGACGGTTAGAATTCCCGAGGCAAACGTCCCTTTAGAAATAGGCTTGAACCGCATTGAGAATCCACCTTACGCATTTTTTACAAATCAAGCTCCAAGAATCCTCCCTAGCTGCATCGTTCAGGCCGGGATACCCAACTCGGAATATTCATTCCAAAACCTTCTAGCTCAGACCTTTTAGCTCAACAGTTAGGTACGTCCCTAATCCTTTTTCCTCAAAGCTTTAAAGTTTTATTTTTTTCCTGTAACCCCCTAAATGGAGAGGTCAAAGTCCGATGATTGACAAGCGTGTTTAGCTTAGTCATATGGTGGTGACGAAGAGAGCTCGTCGACCTCGGGGACCACACCTCCTCAAGAGGAGAGCTCGAGCTCACCTGCATAAGAAGGCAACCAAGAAGGGGAGAGTGACAGTGACTGTAAGATCATCAAAGTCAGAAGGATCTTTGATGAAGCGGTGGCAAATCGACTGAGAGGTTTCTTTGA